>VXAU01000943.1:749575-761285 GCA_013399695.1 Formicarius rufipectus | reverse complement strand
TTTTTTTTGTTTGTTTGTTTTTGTTGGGTTTTTTTTTCATGTGTTTGCAGGCTTATCAATCCCTGTCTTTCCCCAGATCATGTTTAATTTCTTATTACTTGATTTATTTTTTTTATCTTTTTTGCCAGAAGCTGGTGTTAAAAAGAAAAAAAAAGAAAAAAGGAAATGGGGTAAAGCAAAAACCTCCTACCCTCAAAATAGCAAACCACCCCAAACCGACCAAAAACAAAAGACCTCAACTCCCCGACCAAACCTCAGTCACTACCCTAAAGTATAGCTTCCCATGATAAAAATTCTCTCAGCAGTGAGTGAAAATTTATGCAGTTTTTAGGAAGCGCAACATTCTCCCATCTTTACCCCTTCATAAGTGAATAAAGGTGGGGAGTGCAGAGGGCCATGTAGGCTCAGTTGGGGCAGTGCAGCTGGGAAGGCCTGGTGTGTGTTCAGCTAGATGGGTGAAATGCAGATGCTGTGGCCAGCCTTCCACAGGGCTGGACTTGACCTCTGCAGCCTTTATTAATGGGAAGGCCTCTCCAGGTGGGAGTCAGGAAGGACTTGTTAGAGCCTCTCTGTTTTCTGTTGGAAATACTAGTGGAATCTGTTGGTGATAAATTGTGGTTGTGAAACGTGCCTGAGAAGCAGCAGGTCCATCTGTGTGAGAGGGACAGAGACTCATAAGTGGGTGCTGGTGTTCTCTTCTTTGTGGAATGGCAGTGTGAAATATCCCAGTAGTCCCACTTTAATTATGAAATAAATGTTCAGTGCTTTCAGTTATTTTTCATTAAAGGAACCATATGTTGAGCTCCCACTGAATGCCATCACTGATGCTTCTCTTGTTTGCTTTGCTTTTAATCCTAGAAGAAGTTAGCTGTGTACAAGATGCAGGAGTCTCTGGAAGTGACGCTTCCCAGCAAGCAAGAGGAGGATGAGAAAGACCAGCCTGCCGAGATGGAGTACCTTAACTCTCGCTGCGTCCTGTTCACTTACTTCCAGGGAGACATTGGTTCAGTAGTGGATGAACACTTCTCAAGAGCTTTGAGCCAAGCCAGTAGCTTCAGTTCAGAAACTGCCCTTACCAAGAGCAAGACAGGGCTAAGTCCTCTGTGGAGAGGTAAGAGGAGCAGTAACTTGTGGTGTGGTGTTCTCGGTCTATACTGCCATAACACATACTGCGTTGCAGCTGAAATTTTACTCCTCTGTGGAGGTGGAAAATTTCCCCTCAAATCTGAAAGAACTGAGGAACTTCTTGGGTTGGGGGATCTGAAGTGTTAAAGGGGGAGAGAGGTGCCAAAGGCATGGAAGAAGCAGGCATCTCCCACTCTTGCCGTAGCCCCCCGTCTCTGCCAAGGCCTGGATGGGACGGGGCAGAGCTCCCACAGCTTCACAACCGTCTGCTGCAAGGTTGGAGGCCTTTTTTTTATGCTCCAAGTGTGAAACTTGGCCTGTGAGGCAAGAGCAAAGCTGTCTGGGATTCTGGCCTTGGACGTGAGGAAACCTATGCAGCCTTCTTGGGCTTTGCCAGGTGATTAGGATTTGTCCACCACTGCTTTTCAAGTGGGGAGAAGCCAGCCAGGCTGGGATAGGCTGTGGGGGCAAGATCTGCCCCATTGCAACCTGTTCATGGGAGAGGTATGGCTGATGTTACAGCTTCATACGTGTAAGAAGGGGATGACATTACTCTGCTTTCAAGCAGAGAGTAGAAATGTGGTATGTTCTGCAAGGCATTTGCATACTGTCATAACATTAATGTCTCGTTATGCATATAAATGCTTATATGCATTTTGTTCATCCGTCTAACAGAGAGCAGATCTTGCCAGATACACTAGGTAGACCTTGCAGATAAGATTGCAAATTCGGTGACTGAAGAGAGCCTGCCAGTAAGGTGCTATTTCCATTTTGTTGAATGTGGCAGTTTGGGTAATTTTTCAAATCCACAGCTGTGTTATTTCTGATCACATCCTTATGTGGGCTGGCAGAGGTATGCGAGGTAGACATTGTGAGCAATGGCCTTGCATCAGGTTGAGAGAGATCCCAGCGTGATCTGCGTAGGAGCGGTGGTGTCCCTAATCAACAGTGTTGAGGTGAGACTGTACTGATGAAAGTCACAGATATTAAGGGAGAGATGGGATTTTTGGAAACTACTGTGAAGAATAAAATAGCACAGAAGGACTTGCTTTCCAGAAGGATGATGACAAACTCGAGGAAGTTTAAGCAAAGGTCAGCACAAGTGGCTAGGGAACTAGAGGAATTTATGGCTTGAGCCGGGACCATTAACGTTAATGGGAAATTTTCCGTTGACTCGACTAAGAGTAGCATTGAACCTATGGTTACTAAAAAGGAGACTGGAGCATTTATAAATGGCCCAGACAGGCTATAAATGTTTTAGAGATGGGATCAAGGCAGTCCCCAGAGACCCCATGCCCACAGTAAACCCCCTTCACTGAGCTTGGAGGCATACCAGGAGTGGGGTTGTCTGTCTTCTCTTTGACCTCAGACAGACCCAGCTGTTTTTCCCTGTACCCCACTCTGTGGTTGCACAATCATCCCCAGAGGGGATGTGCAGGGGACAGGGTGGCCTGGTATAAGGGTTCTTCAGTCATGCTGCCTCCTAACCCCATGTGCCCCATGCCCTCAGTGGGGAATGGAGGTCTGCATGTCCCAAAAGTCTTCCCGGAATAAAGTAAGGAGATACACCCGTTGCTGTTGCTGCACCTGCTGAATTGGTATGAAAATCCCCAGCGTGGCTACTGGGAAGGGCTGTGGACACTGAGAGAGCTGAGGGCATTTGCTGCTTCAGAGAAGAGAAGCTGACAAGAATTTTATCAGGCTCAAATGAGTTTCTGGAATATGCGTGATTGAAAAGAGTGGGAAGGATGCTAAAACCCTGGCCTTTTTGTTTATATAGTATTCAAAGGCTCTCAGTTACAGCAAATGAATGAGACTCTGAGCAACCTGGTCTGGTTGAAAGTGTCCCTGCCCATAGCAGGGAGGTTGGAAGTAGATGACCTTCCAGCTCCCTTCCCAGTCCAAACCATGTAATGATTCTGTGAATGTGAATTTGTATCCCACTACCTAAAATATCATTAGCTTGAAGTTTTTATAAATAACCTTCCTCGTTAGTCAGAATTTTTGTCAATTTATTACTCAAAGATAAAAAAGAAAAAAACCCCCAACATTTGAAATAGCTGTTTTTTGAAAAGTGCAGATTTAAATGGAAAGTATGTGGGAATGAACTGGCTCCCCAGCTCACTGTATTTTCTCCTTTACATGAAAGGAGTGATTAGTAATTTTTTTGCCTTTTTTTTCCCCACATCTTTGATTTTTGAGTTTGGTTTGGTTTTTTTTTTAAGGTGTCCTGATGAAAACACAGACTCTGATTTTTATCATTGAAGTGTTGTTGACTTTTTTGTTTGGTTGGTTTGGTTGGGTTTTTTTGTTTTGAGGAGGGATTTTGCTTACATGCAAAAATTAGAACTTGTTGTTCTGAAAAGAGCAAGTTTTCATCATTTGTGTGTTGAAAATACTGCTCAGTTTAGGCTAAAGTTAACTTGAAAACTGATTTTTTTAAATAAAATATAGTTCCTTACAATAGGGTCCGGTAACAGTAATTTTGGATATTCAATTTTAGATGTGGCTACCTGAAATCTTTTTGCAGGCGCTAAACTAACGATACCTTGAAATTAAATTACCTTAATAGTGTTTTTATCAACATGTTTTTCCTATCTGGAAGGTTGTTTTTCTTTCTTATTTTTCTTTCCTCTTGCCTTAACTGAGAAGCAATGTTGTACTACAGAAAGTTCCATACGTTGTCTTCTTCGCAGCCTGTGCACTTTGGCACGTTTTCAGTGTGCGTTGGCCGACCACTGTGAACACTTGCATCAGTTACCACTTCGTGGTATCCGAGATGCTGCCATCTCACTGCCTCCCTGCACTTAGGGTAGGAAACTGTGGTGACTCTAGTATCTATCTTGGCAAACAGTTTTTGCTAAATGCCTCCTTCCCCTTCCTCCTGAAAGCCCATGCAAGCCACAGAGATTTATTTTTTTTTTATTATTATTTTCTTAAGGACAGTGCTGTTTCTCCATTGCCCTATTCCATAGAGCCTGGGTATCTGTGAGCACGCAGGACGGAATACATTTACTTGCATGTTTGCATAACCTGGATGCACCCAGTGTCATCTCCAGTGACATGACTTGACCTTGACCAGTGAGCTTGGCCTCTGCAGCCACACTCCCTGTCTCGGTAGGGGCTGGTCCCTGACAGTTTCTAACAGCAGCAGTGGCTTTGGGAAATGTACACAGGGTTGAAAAATGGAGATGACCAAACATGTTTTCTGTGGCCTAGACCCCCTGCATGATTGGTAAAGCCAAGCTGTTATGCAGTTTGGAGAGAATTCATATTGGCAGATCTAGTGGTTTAGAGTGTTCTCTCGTGGTATTAAAACTGTCCTGCAGATACTTTGTAGTCTTTCTGTGCTTTTTTGAAGTGCAGTGCTTTGGATTTAGGGCTTTTCCATGAAGATAACAGCCAGATAGTTTTCAAAAACTCTCGATTAGAGAGGTTAAGTTTCCAGAGTACTGGCACAGCATTGTCAAGCTGTGCTCCTCCGTTAAGTACTGTGGAAAACAACAGACTGGACATCAGGAAGTTTGTGTTTGCTTCTTTTTTGTCAGTCCTGCTGACATCACCATAAGCTGCAAGCACTCTCCATCTCAGTGTAGTCCCTTTTAATGAGGAATGATTTACAAACACGCAACAATACCGACCTTGAAGAGGTGTTGAGGCTTCTGCAATATGCTTGAAGCTCTCTCCAGTCTTTAAGCATGAGTTGCAATAGAAATACATTGCTGTAAACAGCCCAGCCTTTTGAAGAAACTGTGTTGCAGTACAGTTTGCCAGATAAGCTTGCAGTCTCTGAAGCATTTTGGCACAAAATACTCCCTGTATTTGTCCACGGTGTGTTTGCAGAGTTTATTTCCAGTATCGGAAGTTAATCAGACTCAATAAACTGCTTAAATCAAAGCCAATTGGTGTGTGGAAAAATTTCTGTGATTTTAATGGATTTTAAAACAGAGACGTGAGTGTCCTAGTGATGCAGTCAAAAAAACACTTTTAAGTTTTGGTTTCCAAATTATTTCTGTATAAGCTAAGTTCAGAGGCAGGAGCATTTGAAGAATCTGTTCATTTTCAATGGTGTCTTCACCAAGTCTCATTCCAGTTATTATTAAACAAAGCAAAACAAAGGTTATAAAAAAAAAAAAAGTTATGAGGAACAGAGGATTCCTTACCTCATCAAATATTAAACTTCCCTGACTTTATTTCTCCATAGGCTGTTTTTATGACTGTTCTTTCATCAGGGGTGAAGTCCTGTATTTTTATGTTTTCATCTTTGACAAAAAAAAAAAAAAAAAAAGCCCTATTTGAGCTGAGACATATTGCATGAAGCAGTACTTTCTAACATGAGTTGGCAAGAGGATTGTGAGAATGGAGGTGCCAATACTTTCCTACACATGAGAATCACTAACCGCTCCTTCAAGAGAGGAATTTTTAGAATGTGATTTCATAATGTAGAGGTATTCGAATCCATTTAAATATAAGTTAAGCCCTAGCTGTAAGAAGCAGTGAGTCTTTTATTTCTGACCAAAACCTGTTTGAGCTACATAAAGATTTTCTTCTTGTATGATCCTGTTGGGTACAGGGCAACACGATATATTCTATAAGGGACTAGCATAAGATGTGTTAGATAGGGTCTTTATCCCATCAAAGCACGCAATTAGTTTGAGAAGATCAGGTGTTCTCCCTTTAGCCAAATGTCTCCTATTCTGTAGTGTGAGCTGATTATCTGTCCTCAGATGCATTTACAGCCACAACTGCCTTTCTAAATGATGTGGTGTGGGCTGGCCAGGAGTTACCCTCTCCTTGTAATTCTTGTGCCAAGATCCTGAGAGGGCTGTGACTCTTCAGCCTGAAAAATTTTCCTGGGGACGATCTTATCAATATGTTTCAAAACCCGATGGGAGGGAATGAAGCTAGAGGAGCCAGACTCTCCTCAGCAATGCTTGCTGACAGGGCAACAAGAGGCAGTAGACATGGATTAGAAAACAGGAAATTCCATCTGAAAAACAATAAAACTGTTTTCCTTTGATTTGTTGTTTTTGGTGTTTGGTTTTTTTAATTATTATTTTATTTTTTTTTAAAATCTGTTTTATTGTAGTTTTTTATTTTATTTTTAGTTTTTGGGGTTTCTTTGGTTGGTTTTTTTTGTTTGGTTTTTGTTTTAAAAATTACTGAGTGTGGCTAAAACCTAGAACATGTTACCCGGAGAGGAGTTTGGAACTTACTTAAAATCAGACTGGACACAGTCCTGGACAGCCTGCTTCAGGTGTTCCCCCTTAGAAAGGGGATTGGGCTAGATGGTCTCAAGAGGTCCCCTCTTACCTCAGCTGTCCTGTGATTTTTGTAATTACTGAGGAAGCCTGAGGTCAGTGTTACAAACTTCAGAGAGTAGCAAATCGTTGTGGGCTTTTTGTCATGGAATGTGTTGTTCAGCTTGAGTGATACTTCATTTCTCTCTTCTCTACCAGAAAGCTCAACAATTTCAAGCCAAAGGAGCAGTTTCCCAACTTCTTTTTGGACCAGCTCTTATCAGCCTCCTCCTCCACCATGCTTAAGTGGAGTACATCCTGATTTCCCCGTTACTGCACCAGGCACCTTCCCAACACCAGATCCCAGCAGCTGGCCAGGACATGGCCTTCATCAGACTGCTCCACCTCCTCCCCCTGCTGCATCTGAATCCTGGCATTATCCTTTAGCATCTCAGGTGAGCCCTTCGTATGCACACATGCACGATGTGTACATGCATCGCCATCACCCCCATCCCCACATGCACCATCACCATCCCGGCTCCCACCGCGACCCCCGCTACGGGTCCCTGCTGATGCCTTCGGTCCGCGCAGCCAGGATTCCTGCTCCCCAGTGTGACGTGACAAAGACAGACCCTGCTGCTGTCACCAGCGCTACCTCAGCATGGGCTGGAGCCTTTCATGGAACAGTGGACATTGTGCCAGGTTTTGGGTTTGATACAGGTAAGATGGTCCGGTCGTGTCTGTGATTTGTTTTAGCGTGAAGGATTTGAGTAGAAGCAGTGAGCTCCCCGCAGCTGAGGCAGGGCTGGTTCTCAGCCAGATTCAGATGTGCTTCCAGGTGGGAATCCATCCTGTGTTTGCTGTCAGGGCAGATGAGCTGTGAAACATGCAGCTCTCACAGCATTTTTGCAGAGAGGCCTTTGTCTGCTTTGGTCCCATTCAAGCCAAATGAGTTGTGACATGGTGCGTGGGTTTGGGTTTTTTGTTGTTTAAAATCTTTTGGGAAATGGTTAATTATTACTTCCATGTGGAAGCTCCCAGCTTTTTCAGCTAGTTCATACAGACACTCACCAAAATGTAGCTCCAATGAACTAATAACTTGCTGTACATGAAGGCTGCATCTTTACCTAAATTGGAACAGCTCAACATTTCCTTCCTGTGTAGTATCAGGATGTCACAAGGAGATGCTGGTTGAGCTGTGCTCACCATCAAACTAAACATCTTTCTATAGGGTCTGGGCAGAGGTCTGTGAATTGGATGGATTTTACTGCATGGTTTGTAGCCTAAGGTTAGCCTTCATGAACTAAATCTGTGTCCCTGAGCTTTGACCAACAGGTTCTTGTTTGCAGTCTGGCAGCCCTCACTGTTTGTAGTTGCTTGCAATCAGGTGATGGGATAACAGCTTCCAGCACATCCATCCTGGAGCTCATGTGTGATATTGAGGACTCATTTTTCTTTTGTTTGGTATTTACCTCTCTGGCAGCAATCTTGCAAATTAGTACTTTAAAAGACAGTATGTTATTTGATTAAGGAAAGACTAGGTTTGCATCTCTATTAGCTTTTCATTAAAGTATCCGTCTCTCTTTCTGATAGCTCTCACTGACTGATCCAACATGTGAGAAGCACTACCTTGCCCTGATTGGTGCACAGGGGTACAAAGAAGTGGTAGGGAAACAGGCTGTTTCTTGAAGATGAAGTACAATGAACCTAATACAAATCTCACTCTCATCCCCCTAAAGCAACTGGGAACCAATAACCTCTTCTAAATACTATACCATTTGCTGCCTCAAAAGTATTAAGAAAAAGCCTATTAGGATTCTTAACACTGGAGAATTTTATATCTGTTAATAACATTTCCATCTATAGCAGTGATACAAGAGGAATTACATTTGATGCTTTTGGGTATAGAATGACAGTGTGACCAGACTGGGATCTCAAGTTTTGCCCTTGTGACAAATTCCATAATGTCAGTGAGCTGAAGTGCGACCAAACTCTCTCTTGCCACTGGTAGAGGGGATGAGCACCCTGGTCTCACACCAGCCCCACCAGTCCTGCTGCAGAGCTCTGCTATTTGATTTAACCTTTTTGGGAATGGACCTGAGAACTCTGTAGGGAAACTTTAGTCAGAAGAAACGACTACCTGGCTTAAGCTTAATTCCAGCCCAGACTGAGTAGTTTCAGTGCTGTCTTTGCTTACTGCTGCTTTGTTGGTAGTAGTGGGTGGGATAAGCCAGGGGCTTTTTTCCTATAAGAGCACAGTACCTCCAAAAGAACTATGGGTTCTAGTACTGACTTTTGGCACTAATACAGCTTCTGCCTGATGCTTCCTGCTCCTTTTGAAAATCCTTCTGGAGAGGTACAGTGGAGTGCTAATTTTGACAGGATTCTGATTAAGCAGTGGCTTGCATGTCATGGAGTTGCTCGCTGTGGGAGGCAGTGGATAAGGTCTGAACTGTTGATTTCTGCCCCATTCTTGATGTGTGGGTTTTAGTCCCTGAGTTCCTGTGGGGGAAATGTGTGACTCGTTTGCAGGAACAGAGGATCTCAGCAGACCAGTGTTTTGTGATTATTCAAAGTGAGTGTGCACTGCCACACAACACCAAAACGCCATTAGGCAGCCCCAGTGTTGGAAACAAGGGTCCAAGCAATGAAACACAGCAGGTAGTGGAAGCCTGTGACATTGCAATTACTTGCTCTCTTTCCTTGCGTACTCTTCTCTCCTGTGCTTTCCAAGCAGGGGCGTGCTGGGAGGGGCAGGAAGGCTGAGCTCCCTTTTCAGCCTTGCCTGCAGCTTGTGCAGTTGACACGAGTGCTTTGGTTACAAGCACACAAGGAATGATTGTGCAGAAAAGAGGGAGCTTAATTGCCTCTGTGTTTTGTGTGCACATCAAATGTGTCAACCCAGGCAAGGTGTGTGGGGAGAGAAGGGGTCTACTAGAGTGTCACATCCAGCACCAGTGAAGCTTTTATTGCTTCATGTGCACTTCAGGGGAAGATTATACTGGATAAGTCTCCACATCACACCGAGTTTCATTACATTGAACGCTAATGTGAGGCAGCTCTCAACAGAAAGTGAAGGGCCTGGAAGACTGTACCGGCTTTTAGCGGCACAGAGGTGGTTTCTTCAGGGTAGAGTAAGGCCATAGTGGCAAGAACATGTCATTTCTGAAAGTGTTTGCTCATATGTCCCTGGAGAATATAGCCTGTGGAGCTGCCAGTGTATCAGATAACAGGAGCTTCAGGTGATTTATATTTAAAGAGTTCATTGGGTATATACCTAGGCATTGCTTTTCAGAGCCCTTCAGCTAAAAACTACTTTCCCCCCTTGCCATGGGTCACATTTCTTGTGCTACTGTCACATGTGATTATAGAAACATTTGCAGAATTCCTCACGCTGAATTATATGGAATGATAACGCTGGGATCAGGACAGGCTGCCTGTAATCTTACCCTCTTCCAGCTACATTGTTGCATCTTTACTATGCTAAGGCAAATAATTGATGTCGTGAATGGATGATGCTGAATTGCCCCAGGGGTTAAGAGGAGGTTCCCCTTGCATGCACGGTGGAGTTTGGGAATTTATGTTTCAGAACAGATTGCCTGGGACATCAGTGGAGCACCATTCACAGAGCAAACAAAGTATTGATCTGTCTTGCACATCTGTTTGAACTTACATGGTCCTATTTTAGAGGATGAAGAGGGATTTAACTACCTGATTCCCGTTAAATGTGGCTTAATCCTTACATTGTATGCTGCAAATTAACCCTTTTAGAAGCTTCTTTATTGGTACAAGCGGGATTAAAGACAACTGCTGACCTACGGGAAAGTCTCTTAAAACCTCTTCTGTTTGTGTCTGCAGGTATGTCGTGTCTTTCCAGAGCTGAAGTGCCTGAGCTATAGCAGTCAGTGTAAAAGTACATTTTATAGCAAGTATCGATATAAACATATTGGTATAAGCATGGCATGTTTGTGCTTTAGGCCACAGCTCCCTGCAAAGCAAGGTCGGGCTCTTACAGCGCTGACAGAGGTTCAGGGCATGTGTGCTCAGTGTGTTTCTGCAGCCATAATCTCACAGTGTCAAGGCCAAATCCTCCTGTTACATTACAGGCAGAGTCCAGCACTTAAGATCAGAGATTAAGAAAGACAATTCCCATCTTGCAATGGAGCTGAGGGTTATAACCATCAGTGTTTCCCTCAGGAGCAGGGCGGGATGTGTCCTACACGCCAGGACTTCAGGTAATCAGTCGGGTCTGGCTGTGCTGGCTGCTGCCTGGTCTGCAGGCAACCCTGTGGGGAGGAAAGAGAGGAACTTGCCTTGCTACTGCAGAGCCTAGGAGGATATCCTGTCCTGCTGTTGGACAGATGTGCTGGAGGAGGCTTCCTGTAGCCCCAGCACACTAAAAGCAAAGCAGGTTTCTGGCATTTCTGATGACTAAATCCGTAGTAAAATTGAGACACACATTCTTTATCACACAGAGTTAGGCATATTGAGGTGTGAATAACTTTAAAATTAGGTGGCTTAATCAACATCCTCTAGTCCTGGCTTACTATGGAAAGTCCGCTTTTGAAAATGCTTGTACGTCAGCTTAGCACACTGAATATGGAATCTGAGGGGTCAGTCTGCTGCTGTCTTCTGTACGTTTGTCTCTGTTCACATGCATCCCACGAGATTTTCACAACTCGTTAAATTTGTTTAGATGTTCCCACAGAAAATGCATAATGTTCCTGTGACAATTAGCTGTAATGTTGGTGTCCCAGAGTCAGGGAGTTGTGCTGGCGTGGCAATACGGACTCATGCAGTGCAAGGGAGGGTGTCCCAGCTTAGTACAGGCTGCAAATGACAGCTCTTAGTTAGTAGCGGGGTTGCTCTTCCATTTTGTATTAGGACTGCAGATGGCCTTGCCACGAAGGAGGTAGGGACATAATGAGGAAAAAATATGAAAGGCATTCCACATTCATTTCTGTAACTAAGGCAACTTTGAGTGGTTTTGGATATATATATATATATATGTAGCTATACCTTAGACCTCGTTGTTACAGTTGTGTCTTGCAAAGATACCTGTCCAGGAAGGTGTCTGTTCAGCTGGTTATTCCCCTTCTACCACTTGCTACTGTTGAGTGGATGACCTTTTAAACAGGTGTGTGTCTTTTTTTTTTTTTTTTTTTTAAGCTGCTAGTATCCATATATCCTATTTCTCTTCTTATAGATAGGTTTCTCTTGCCTCTGGTGGCCTTTAGTGCTCTACTAGTGAACTTAAATGACTTCTTTATCCTCTGAAAGGTTTCTGCTGTCTGGGTCCTTTTTTTTTTTCCTCCTTTTCTTTTCTTTCTTTCTCTCTCTTTTTT
>VXAU01000943.1:693734-747786 GCA_013399695.1 Formicarius rufipectus | reverse complement strand
TCCGAACTTGTTTATTCTGATTTCTGTTGCTTGGGGAGGGAGAGGAAAAAAAAACGATATAAAATTTTAATTATTATTCCTTTCTTTTATGAACTTCAGGTCTACAACATCAGGACAAGAGTAAGGAAACTGCTTGGTTCTGAAGTGCAGAGAAATTGAGACCAGCTAGAGCTGGAGTCAGCACAGCTGGGCGGGTGATACAACAGTGGTTGACTCTTCCTGCATGGAGCAAAGGACACACATGAAGATGAAGAGCCAACTATTCTGGTTTTGCTATTGAGCCTTTTGTTTGTAAGGCCATTTGTGGGTCCCACAGTGTTGGAAAAACCCCCAGAAACCTAACTTCTCTTTCTTTCCTCATCTGAGCCTGCTGCAGCTGGGCAACCTAACTCCTTTCTGCTCCTTTAACAGTGTTTTGTTTTGTTCAGCTTGATATTTTTATGAACAGTCTCAATTGTCAGGAAAAAAACCCTCTCCCTTGACTACAGTGCGCCTCCTTTCAGGAATACAGTATTTTGTAGCTCTTTGTGCATCTATTTTTGTAGAAATACAGAAAGTTTGGGTAAGGATTGATGGGCTATTTTAGGGTGACATATTTTTTTTAAAAAAATTGTAAAATTGTTAAGTTCTGTTTAAAGAACTTGCTCTCAGAAAAGCACTGGCAAAAAATGTATAAAATGCTATTTTTAGATGTCTGTGATGTGTTTGTGCATTTTGGTTTTTTTTTTTTGTTACCTCAAGTGTCTATCTTTCCTTTCTTTTTAAAGAGCTAAGCCTCCCTTGTTTCCACATTACTACATTTTGATGTTTTTGTCCTTTTGTTCTAGCTTAAGCAAGTATAAATCTGCTCCTAAAGTTTCAGTGAAATATTTTTTTCCTGATGTTAAATTGTAGTAAGGGGTTTTTTATTTTTTTGTTCTAAAAGTGGCTTTGTGCTATGGTGATTGTCAGAAACTCGCAAACACCTTTAGCATAAAACAAAGCTTGAGGTTACAAGAACTGCATTTCCAACCCATTCATTCTTTCAAAATGGACCAAATACTCTTATGGATTTAAACCAGACATAAATTTGGGTCTCTTCTATGATCCATTGAAGCTGTTGAACACAGTCTCCAGTGGGTTATGCTGCAGGCCCTTCAAGTGCTCATAAATATCAGTACAATCTCACAGGCAGGACTTTCACATAAGCCGTTTCAAGGGTGATAACTTACAACATCAATATTCAGGGGGGAAAAAACAAAAACAGCAAAAAACCAACCAACCAAAAAAACAAAAACAAAAAAACCCAGAAAACAACAAAAGCCAGGTTTATAGAAATGTGTGACTGGTAGAAACAAAACGTTTTCAACTGGCCTGATCTGTGTACTGAGCACCTCAGGAAAAGCTCTGAAATTTTCATCTCCTGTTGACTTCAAGATGTGTTTGTCTAACCTAAGCTGTGCTATGGGCCTTGTGAGACCCAGCTGCAGCTCTTCAGTTTCGTAACAAGTCGCACGTGCTCAGCGTGCACACACTGAGGCTTGGCTGCCATCAGGGTAGGAATCTGGAAACTTGGGAACATCATGGCCACACCTAACCACAGCCCTCTGCAGTGTTTGGGAAGCCCCCTCCTGGCCTGGGCCTTGGGTCTGACTTGCATAATAAGGACTGTAGTTGAAGCCAAGGTGAGTGTGCACCAATCCTGAATAAGAGCTGCAAGATCACCCTTGGCAGCCCCGGTGCTGCCTCGATGCCTAGCCCTTGGGGACTCCTGTGAGTGTCCCTGTATGCTTAGGTAGGACTGAGGTGAGCCCAGGATTGGGATCTGGGTTGCCAGATCCTGGCCGTTGCTTGGAGATGTTGCCTCTCTGCTCTGCGCACCCAGGGTCCCTCTGTAGTATTTCCTGAGGCTCTTATAACTTAGTGTGTTTCTGTTACCACGGTTTTCAGACTTCATTTCTTACAGGGCACACCGGCTGAATGGAAACCAAGACGTAAATTCATGGCTGAGATAAGGAACAGTTCAGTTTTAAGGCTCTGAGCGTTGTAAATGTCGTTTTGTCAGGTGCAGACCACATGGATCTGCGTGTGAAAGGGGAGGGGGGAGTGTTGGGATGTGCATGCCACTCCACGGTTCAGGGCTCCCTCCCCGCACTGCTGCTGCCCTCCAAGACTTTTGAACTTGATCCTATGAGGTGTTGAGCATTCTCCTGATTCACATGAGAGGACTTGATGTGCTGGCACTGGAGGCATTAGAATTATGTCACAATTCAGCAATACCCTTTAAGTATGTACCTTGCTAATGCAAACTTTGAGGCAAGGTGTAAGTGCTGAGCAGACTATGCTTAAGTATGGCTTTAAAACAGTAGGGTTATAATTCCTGTGTTGGGATGATGAATTAAATGTTGGGGGGGGGGGGGGGTTNGGGGGGGGGGGGAGGTTTCCCTCATCTTTATAGTCTGTAGGTATTTATTTCCCTTAGTAAATTTCTCTGTCATGACAGTTCTGTATATTACTGCTACTCGGGTGGAGCTAGTTTCCCTGTTTGTCAATAAATTCGAAATGCAGTGAGAAAACTGTATGGGAGGGAATGTAGTAATAGCTGCCACAGTTCAGTGTTTTATCAGGACAGTATAGTTCAGGAAACATTTCAAAAATAAGAGTTCTGTCTTAGGAATTCTGACATTGTTTGTAATACTGGGAGGAAAAAACACTTTTCCCCCCTTGGACATGGCAAATAGTGTGTCCTCGTTGAACTTCAGGGATGGATAGTTTGAGTGGCAGGGGGAGGAAAAGAAAAAGCAGCATTTCTTTTGGAGGTGTGTTGTGTTTGACTTCCTGAAATAGTTTAAAGTCTAGCAAGAACAGTCTATTTGCTGCCTTTCACTTCATACTGTGAGGGACTTCCACCAATTCCCCATAGATGTCAAAGCAAAATGGGACACAAAAAAAGGCCCACAGTTTGCACTGGAATCTCTTTCTGGATTGTTTTATTGAGTTGCTGGTTAGTGGGGATGAATATGTGGTGACGCTATTGCATCTTCCACCTCGAGGACTACTGTTCTGTGCCCAGTTTCCACTGCTCAACCTGTGAGTGAGCTAAAGGGACTTCTGCAGGTTCTGAGAGACAAATGCCAGTGAAAATCTGCTATCATTTTTAGCCACTACTGCACCAGTCAGTTGACTCTAAAAGTTAAATAAATTAATTTTTCCCCTCAGTCACTAACTTATGAGTTGGAAGTAAAACTGTAAGTGCACAGCAGTAGCTCAATTTCTGTGTTCTACAGTTTGAAGGATGGAAAAGGAAAAAAAATCCTTCCCTGTGACAAACTTTTAACTTAAATTCAGCAGATTTACTTCCCTCTCTCTTTTTCTCATACACACATACTTATAGACACGCACAAATGTGCTTATGAGAAGCAGATGCTGCGATGGTTTTGTTCCTAAAGAGGAGGGGAGCGCTCACTTGCAATGTTGCAAAGAGAATTGATGGCAGTGAGAAAGAAACAGAAAAGACTGTTTCTGCAGATAGGAAAAGGCCCTTAGCATCAGGTCACAGATAAGTTATGTGTCTTCATGTATTACTAAAGTAGTTGTTTCATTCTTTTTGTGTGTGGGGAGTTCTGATGCTGTCCCAGGAAAGTGGATGATTCATTTTGAGAGGACTTACAAAACATATTGTACTCTGTCACTATTTCTGGGAAAATGTAGGGAAATTACTATTTTATTTCAAGAACATCAATGTACTAAACTCCTTAAAGGCCTCCAGGATTTTATTTTATTCCTGTTCATGTTGAGAAATCTGTGTCTTCATTTGAAGACTGGGAAAGTTCAAGCTGTCCACCACTTTTTGAAAAGCAGATCTCTGTTTCAACTGCCCATGTCTATCCACACGAGGTGGTGGAATAGTGAGTGCAGTGATGGAATGACTGCCCCGAAGATTTGATTTCTGGAGACCTGAATAAGCTGCCCTTGGAATCAGAACATTTTACTACTGTCTTTCCTCAGCAGACACAAAAGTTCAATTATCAGTGTATCCGATACCTCTTTTGTAATGTGATGGTCTCCAGTGAATGGCAGTTTTTTCTCATTCATCTACTCCTGCATCAAAACATGATTTCAAGAATGGATCTCTCATCACAACTCTAAGCAGTGGTTGTGGGAGGGGAGTGTCATGTTTCCCCCCACCTGCCCTTGGGATTGCCTTGCCTGCACCCAGCCTTTCTGCTTCCAGGCTGTTGTGTATGTCTTGCTCCCACAATTTTTTATGTGTATGTATATGCTTCGCTACAAATATATGTATATACACACATACACGTGTAGCTCTACCTGTTTCCCTTCATTCCATCCTCATGCTTCAAATGCACATCCTTTGGAAGGGAAGTGAATGACATCACCAAATCTCATCTGAGATGGAAAATGTAGGCATTTTTTTTGCGTTCTCTGTTGACTCAGGAGTGAATAGAATTTTTCCGTACTTGTAAAAACAAAATAAAACCCCAGCAAAAAAACCCTTTTGAAACACCTGAGTAGTTGTGTCTGTAAAGCTGACCATGGAGACAGCAGTTATGTAGAGGTGCAATATATTGCCTTTCAGCAGACAAGCATATCTTTGAATATGACTCTTGTACTTAATTTCAGGTACAAGCTTTTCCTCCATATCAATGGACCAGCAACATACATTTCTTATAAACAATTCAGAATTATATATCATTTTTAAGTTGACTGCTTGGTTTTAGTATTTCAATCTTTGAGCTTTTAAAGGGTATTTGAATGATAAATATTGTTTGTGTGGGGATTTTTAAAAAAGTTGATGCATGTTGTTTGGAACTGAAATCTCACGTAAAGCTGGAAGGTATTTAAAAATAAGTACTGCTTTTACATATTGGCCCTATGGGCACAATCTGACAGTTGTGATGCAGGAACACGTCCCTTTAAAAACTAAGGGACTCATGCCTGAGCAAGTTCAAAATCCAGCCCCTGTGACAGGAAAGGCAGGACGGGTCTTTTTGGAAAGGTTGAGCTGGTAGAGCTGAGAGCAGAGATGATCTTCTCCAGCATTTTATGTTGATGGTTGGGCAGTCACTGTTGATCATACTAAATGTAGACTGTATGTGCAGGTTTATACTTAAGGGGAGAACTGGTTGCCAAAGGGAATTGTAAATGTGCCTGGAAACTGGTGTTTTAACTGCCCTTGGTCTGCACAGTGCCCATGACTCTCTCCCTGTTCTCGCTCTGCAGTCTCTATGACACCACGGTGGGACCTATGAAAACTGGGCTGGTGTTCCCTGTGAAGTGCAAGATGTTTTTAGCTCTCAATAAAGAAAGTTTAGAGATGGAGGTCGTTGTAACATCACAATCATGCACCTGCTCAAAGGCTCAAGCCTTCAAGATAAATGAGCTAATCAGCTGTGCGTCATTGATCATGACCATGTGCCTACAGGAGCTCTAATACTGCTTCCTCCCCTCGGTGTCTTTGGAAATCTTCAGTGCCATTGAAATCACTGGGACCAGCCTTGAATGCCTAAATTGCAGTCCAGTGTTGGCTGACAGAGCGTGGTGGCGTGGGATTTGGTCGAGCATTGTTGGACATCAGTTGGAATCAGTGTTGGTTCTGGTGAGTTTGGGCTCAGGTATTTAGTACCTGTAGACAACCGGTATTTTTAGCAGTTGAGGTTTACAGTAATCAGCTAAGGTATCTGCAGAATATGCTGCACTGTCCCTGCTAGCTGTCTATAGCTGTTGTTTAGAACCATCAAATCAGGGTCCCTCTCTTCCCCACACCTGTTTTCCAGCCTTGCTTCCCTCAAAATTCCATTGAACGTTTTTGCCCCTCTCATCAAAACTGACAGAGGGGGAAGCTTTGTATAAAGAAAAGTGTCAATGTTTATTACTGAATAAATAATTTAATGTGAACTTTATTGTTACAGTTTTTTATGTAGCATTTTTTGTTTGGTCTATTTCTCAATAATTAGCTAATTCTTTATATTCTTATGCAACTGAAGAACTCATAAATTACAGCATCCTGAGCTTCTATTCTTTGCATGAGATTATTGTTTTTTCTGTTGAAAACATTGTAAAACAAGTGTTTTAAACTGGTTCTGTACTGAAATTACACAGAGTGAAAACTTAGCATCAAAGGGATTTCCAGCAGGGATCTCATGTACGCACTGGTACTTTTCAGGTACTGTCAGTTGCCTCTGCTACGACGTCCTATTTTTTTTGGTTTCATTTTGTTTTTAAATATATATTCATCTTTTTTAAAATTACATTAAAACTAGAGGCTATTTTATGATCAGATCTAGTAGAATGACAACCTGAGACTCCTGGCAGTTTTGACAGTCATCAGGCAGAGACTTTCCGTGCAAGTTATTTATCTGAAATTGATTTCTTTTTTTGGCAGAGTTCGGTGATTCCCACTAAGGAGGTAACTACCCTTGCTAAAATTATTTTACAGCTGTTTAATTAAGAAATGTTTGCATGTATGCATTCTGGCATGTCTGTGTTTTGGCTCAAGGCTTGAAGTTTTGGTGTTTTGGTCACAGATACATCTTTTACTATTCCAACAGTGGGGGGAAAAAAAAAAAAACAAAACAACAAAACCAACCAACAAAAACCTCCAAACTTTGGCCAAGCACTCAGCTTTTGAAAAATTGCCACTTGCACGCAATCAGCAGGGAGCTGTTAAGAGTTTAGTTGCAAAATCCTCTGAAGATCCTGACCATATGGGATATGCTCTGTTTCAGAGCATCAGGAGATGAGCAGGATTTTTCCCGTACGTCTTGCTCCAGAGCCTGTTTGCAGGACCAGGAGGCAAGGAGGGCACTTTGTGTAGTCACTGTGTTCTTTCTTTGGCTGTGACAAGGAATTGGACAGAGCTGGGAGCCAAAAACTCAAGGAGAGGAAGGCCAGGAAAGGAGGCGACAGGGTTCAAAAGCTCTCTGTAGGAGAGGATGGGATTGGTAACTCTTGGGACAGAAACAGTCTCCATAGACAGTGGAGATGAAGATGGGATGTTGATCGCTGAAAAATAAGGGAATAGTGCCTCAGGATCACTTGGCTAATATGTGAAAGATCTAGAGTGGGATGTGAGAGCTGCCAAAAGACCAGAATAATGTGAGGACTTAGCAATTTGGTTTAAACTAAGTGTCAATGAAAACTTAGGATAAACAGTGAAGAAAATATCTTTCTTTGAAGTGAGCTGTGTGCACTGTGGTTTAGCCTGTGAGAAGAGTCGAGGGATCCCTTTGCTTTATGACAGTCACAATTATCCTCAGCAAAGAAATGTACTTCAGGAAGCAAGAGTGTGTTAAACTGGGGGATGAACGAGGTGAAGTGCCAGAGTAGGTCTCCAGCTGCATTGCCCCACACTTGGGTTTCCAGGTACCCATGGGAATTGTTTCTACTCACTCTCATTGCACCAAGAAATGAAAGCAGGGGAAGTGATGCATTATTTTGTGACTGATTTTAATTGTGACATCCTTCATTAATGTAAATCACTGCCACTCAGGTGGCTTTGGTGAACTTGACACCCACAGAGAATATTAACAGTTACATCCAGATAAATCTCATTTTGGTTGTTATCAGCTGGAAACTGGGTCCCAGATGAGTGCATGGGAGAAGTACTTCCCCCAGAGCCAGGATCTAACTGGGTAGCCTCAGTGGTGCTCAATCCACCTGGCACAGGGGAATGCCACAAAAAGGGAGGGGAGTGGGACTGGCATCCTCTATGCTACAAAGGGAGACAAGTGTGGCCAAGGGCCAGGGGCTGGGGCAGGGGCTGGTCATCTGCCTGGTGGGACAGGGGTGGCATCAGCCCATCTCGGAGACTCCAGGCATGGTGGGGCCGATCGTCCCGGCAGGACCTTGGACTCTGAGGGGTTATGCTGCCTGCGTGACGTGGGAGGCCGGGTGGGGACGAAGACATCTGGTGAGAATTCCTCATGGCTGAGCTGTGCGTTGGGCTGGGATGCCGAGTAATTTAACTGATTTCTTTTTTGGGGTTGCTGGGAGGAGGAGGAGGGGGGGTAGATGCCTCAGCCTTCCAGTAACTGTCTCTCCTTCAAAATATCACTTTTGCTTTCTTTGAAGACAAGTAAGAAATTATATTAAAAAAAAACACAACAGAACAACAAACTGACACTGGGAACTACACCAATGTGTTTGCCTTGACAATAACTATACATCTGCAACAGTTTATCACTATGGGAAAATGAGTGGGCAATAAAGTTTTGATGTTGGCTGTTGCAAGTAGAGAGGTATCACAGGCTTTGAAAATGATTTGTTATGTGAATGCCCATAGTAGCACCGTGGTTCAAAAGGAGGTGGTTTGTTTTTCATGCCCATTTAGTTATGAATAACACCAGCTCTAATTTCCTCCTCCCACCAGCAAGCAGAGAGTCCTGCATTGGAAGCCAAATATAGCAACAAAGATTTCTATCTCCGGCCAAAACCAAAAAATCTGTTCCCTTTTAAGAATAGCACTCTATTCTTTTCTGATGGAGATGGATAAAGAGAAAATTCAACTTTAAGTAAAACAGTTTCTCAGTGGGAAACTCCCTCATCTCTCAAATGACCAACATGAAAGTATGAACTTATTTTTTGGTGTCTCTGTAGAAGTCAATGAGGCGGTTTCTGTAGAACCCCATCAGTAAGGTACTTTTGGGGTGGCAGTTTGGATAAAATCTCTACTTGTTCATGTGTTTTTTCTGCCCTGCCTTGTCAGTCTTTTGAGCAAGAGCCAAGGCTGAATGGGAATTCCATGAATTGTGGAACTACCCCTACTTGTTCTGCACCCTTTTCTTTCTGGTTCAGTTTTGTGGAGAACATAATTCCATGGCTCTGAGGGTCAAACTTCGGCTCCATCTGACCAGGAAGCTCAGTGAGGTAACACGGAGCGGCAGCGTTGGCCCGAACCTCCTTGGTCTTCTCCTCGAGGGAGAATGTGGGAAGCCAGCCCTATGCTTGTTCCCATGGGCAGACTTTCAGGTTGTGTCCTATCCTCAGAGTGACTGTGGACAGTGGGGCTGTCCAGTTCCTGGCTGGATGGCCTGGAAGAGAAAGGATGTCTTACAAAGAAAAAGCAGAAATACTCATGGTAAAGAGCTTCCTCAGGTGGTGATTTGACCTTTTCTGAGTGGGAGTTAATACTTGAAGATGAGCATGGGCATCACTACTTGTTTTCAAGTTAGAATATGCTTTTAGGAGGAGGCACACACCTACACCCACACTGCCTTTCTGATCTTGAGCAGGGTTTTTTTTTTTAACTTCTCTACACAATCTGAGGAAAGCAATTCAGCCTTTCCTTCGAAGGATTTATTCACATTCCAGCCCACCCCTACCATCCACCCATAAGCAACTGGCATCTGTGACGTGAGCAAAAGAATCCCTTTCCCTAATGTGTCAGCTGTCCTTGTTTTAGAAGTGTAGCTTCATTCATTTCCAGGCTGTTTGGTTGAAGGCCTTTGCTTTAAGGTGAATACATCAGAATTATAGAGTTAGCTCTTCCTCATTTGGAAACTTGATTTTTTATTTTTTTTTTTTAATGATGTTGACTTTGCTGGAAGCAGTCTTAGACCTATAATGCATTTTAAAACTGATGCAGGGAGGTGTCATCCAGTAAATATATTTGCACTGGATCTGTTTTGCCAGACATGTTTCTGATGGAGCTTTAAATAAACGCAGGGATGTTTGGAAATATCTTGTGTATGTAAATATGTAAAATATGCAAACAAAGCTAACAGCTGTGGGGTGTACTCCTTGCTCACGTGCAGAGGCTTTGGGTAATGGTTTTTTTCCATCATCCTGTTGGTTTTTGTTTTTTTTTTAAGCATATGTATCTGTTCCAAGATAATCACTTCTCTGTGATTCCCACTGGACAACTAGAGAATGGGCTGGATGGGCCTATGGGATAGCCTAAGGTCTGCCTAAACTTCTGTGAAGAACCTGCTGCTGTGTGGTGTAACCTGCTTTCCACAGGGCACAGGAGCAGCACGCGCCCAGGGAGCAGCACACAGCAATCCCTTTTCTTTAGAGGTGGGATAGTGCCTGGTTCTGGCTGAACTTGGCCCCCCAAACTCCAGGCTGCAGCACAGCCTGGGGTGTCCGTGACCATCCTCGGGTGCTTCATGACTGGTGTGACAGCAGCATTAGTCACCAGCGCATGAATCTGCATTTCCTGAATTGACTCTGTTGCTCAGGAAAGGACGACAGTTGTGCTGCCTCAATTTAGCCAGGGAGAGTTGAAACCTACGTGCTCGTGTTAGCCAGCTGAAGACTGGGGAGCACTGCAGGGAGAGGAAAAGGAAGTCACCCAAACTCAGCCCATAGCAGTACTAGACCCTTATAATACTTTTTTTCTTTTTTTAATTGAGCAGTATGCTGCTTTTTAGGCAACCTTTCAGAGGGTAATTCATCCTCTGTGCGTAGCAACTGTACCACTTCCAAATTCTACAGGATATTTTGTGGGACTTAACCACCTGTTGTTTTTACGGATTTTTTCCACCTCTATCCTTCCTCTTGTTTTCCAGTTTCACTGCTTTAAGGGCAGCCTTCCAAACTCCTGGCTGGCTGGCAATGTGGGTATCCAGGGACATGGCACAGCATCTCCATGTCACACAGGTTCTATGTGCACATTGGGTTTGACCTGCCCATAATCCATGACACTTGGACTCGTAGATGTCAAAAGGTGCAGTACAAATTGCAAGCTCCTTTTGGTTGGTTAGTGGTTTCAGTCACAACAAATGGAAGTGCTTGGCAGCCCTGGGTAAAGGACTAAATGGAAGTGGAGCATCCCAAGAGACATTCTGGCTCCCTCAGAAGTCATATTTATCCAGGGAAATAGCTTAAGTGAATCCCAGAGAGATTTGCTGCTGCTTATTCTTCTTGCCCCCAGTTGTTCTGGCTGGCCTCCTTGCCTTGCTGTCAGTGACATTTGTCTGTGAATAGGCTTGAGGAGGTCTTTATGAGGTCTAGGACTGAACCTCATTGTCACCTTACCTTTGTTGTAATGGAAAAAAAACATCACTGTGGGAAGAGGTAACTCTGGCAATATATAGCAATTTGCAATTCCTTAATGCTACTTTTTCCTAGTTTCAAGAGTGACAGGTTCCTTAACTCTTCTTTCCTCAGCTCTTATCCCACAGGACATCTTCCAGTGATTACCTATATTCTACCACCAGTCCCACCTTGAAATGACTGGAAATCGCTACCAGCCTGGATGATGCAGTAAAGTCTTTGAGAATACTGTTAAAGCCCATGACTCAAAAAAAATGTTACTGTTTTGTATCTTATATATAGCCTGATTTTCTATTCTTTTCTGGGATGCAGAAATAGTTGCTTTTTGTAAGAAAGTAGATACCAAAAGACCAGAATACCCTACTTGTGCAGAAAGCCCCAGACTTGGGAGAGCCAGAAGCCCAAACAACTCAAGAATGGGACACTGAACTTCTTTCTTTCCTCTTCCATCCAATGCCTGCGCGTTGCTGCGAGACCAGCACAAGACATGGCATTTCATTCTTCACCCCCAGATCACTGGGCAGAAAGTACTTTCTTTCAGTTGCTTTGTGTTTCTGATACTTTGCAGTATGTGCTGGTCCCATCAAATGTTCTCTGTACCAGCTGGCCAATGCTTCACCTGCCGTAGCTTGATGTTCTTCATGAACACACTCAGCATTCACAGTGGGCACTTGCAAAACAGCATTTGCGGTGCAGGGGGTTAATAACAAACAGGGAATGACATCACTTTTTTTTTTCTTTTTAATTAGGATTTGAAATATGGAGAAACATAAAGGAACATTAAAACTGAGTAGGACCCTCAAGCTTCAAATCTGCCCTGTCAGAAATAATTCCCTTCTAATGTTTTGGACTGTATTTTAGTGATTCTTAACAAAGGTTCTTCCTAGTGAAGGAGAAGATGCAGCTATCATTCATGACAAATGTTGCTGATTATTTTTCCTGTGCCTTGTTTGCTAATTTGAAGAGGTCTGAGAGGAAGTATAGAGAACCCAGATCAACTGGTGAAACTTCCAGTTCTCCCATGCACAGTTTAATTCATCATTGCAAAGACTCTTACACAAACCTCAGACCTGTTATTTTTTTATGTAAATGCAGTAATTATAATTTCATTTCAGCTGGAATATTATTTTTCCCTTTCTGTTTTTTTTTTTTTTTTCTTTGCTGTTGGATGGTCAGATTTAAACCATCTGCAGGCAGATGGAAAGGAAAAGTGGAATTATTGTTTTCACCAAAAAATTTTGCAGCTGTCAGGGTGTGTTTGACATAGGCCTGATGGCTGAAAACAAAGATAGGACACGTTGTCCCGGCTGGATATCAGAGAGCGTAAGAACTCTTCATGGCCAACTCTTACTTGGAGAACTTGGGGCTAAATGAGGTAAACAAGATCATTACTTAGCCATACCCAAGGGCTTTTCAGAGAGAATTATTCACTTAATTATGTACTGCTCTTGCTGGGGCTCAGTGAGACCCTGTTGGTTTTGGCACGAGGGGGTGACTCTCCCAAGTGATAGTCATGATCTATCACACAAAGCACTGCTTTGTGACTGTCATACCACATGGCAGAGGCTGCAGCAATCACTTCCAATACCTGTCATGACGTATTGCCCTTATAATTCAGTTTAATTTATGGCCCCATCATTAACAGCTGCAGCCAATGAAAAAGGGATTAAAGCAGAGCTCTCTAGGAGAGACACCAGGAGCTATGACTCAAACACTCCCAGCATGGATGAGATTGCTGCTTCATGTCTGAGCACTAGTGGCTCCTTGGTGATACCAGCACTACTACTGCTTTTAAGGCAGGCCTTTCCACAGGAACTTGGTCTGTGTGAAAGCTGGATCCACTGTTGGGAGCTCGTGCATCTCGCTGATGGTGTTTTTGTTGTTAGTCTTTACAAGAATAACCATTCCTTCTGCTTGTATAAAGCTAGGCATCTTCAGGAAACATACATGAGTTTCCAAAGTGGTCTAAAACTCAAATCATCTTACGCACACCAGTGTGTTTCCATGAAGAAGTGTGATTCTTCATGGGCAATGTGCAGTTAATGACTGCTAGGACTTTCTGATATAATTTGTTTTTCCATTTTATGAGACTTCTGCTGTGGTGTTGTGTGTTCATTTGTTGTTTGTTTTTTTTTTTTTACAACTTCAATATTAAGATCAGAAGCATGACCTAACACAATTAACAATAAAGTTTTTGTCCCTTTCGTTGTGAGTTTTGAGAGTACTAGTACTATGAAGGCATTGGGAGGCGTATTTTTCTGCTCTGAAGTGACAACCATGCATCATTTCCATCTCCTGGGGCCGACACCATCATGTTGGTAATTATTCATGTTGTGGGTTTTCCCCCAAATAATTTGGCTGTATCTGTAGCCAGGATCTACTTGAATTAAGCTAAAACTAAGAGAATAAGACATTCATGAACTGTGAGTTACTATCAATCATTAAGTCATCTGAACCCTTGGAGTGCACAAGATGTGAGTTGCTCTCTTGTTATTCTGTGGTTACTGGATGTGTTGTACAACAGCTCAAATTGAAAGCAATGTTGGAAATAGCTCATCAGATAGCTGGTCTTCTGAAATAGCTGAGAAGACCCAGCTTCACAACCATCTTGGATCAAGGTGAGATGGGACTATGTTGCTGCAGTTGTCATAATTTGGCTAGTGTGGGAGGAAGGGGAATGCCTGAAGATGTTTCAGTTCTTTTCACTGCACCTCCTACTCCTATTTTGGGGCCCAGAATTCTAACTTCAACAGGCTGAATAAAGGCCAAATACTACTCATGTCACTCTCATTGATCTAGCAAGTGTACTCTAGCTGGAAAGAATAAAAAGATTTATGTTTAAGTGCATCAAAACTAACTTTCACAAAGGGAGTTTTTTCTCCTATCTCTGTGCTTGGGCATGTTCTATTTACAGCCTCACCAGGGTTATGTCAGGGGCATGTAGCTATGTACTTTGCACAAAGCACATGGTCCCCACCCAGCACTGGTTGTGCTCATCAACAGTCACTGAACACTGATGTCAAGGATCACAAAAGTGTAGAAAACCACCCCCAGCATCCTGATATCCCTGATTCAACCACACTCCTCAGGACAAGATGTGCTGTTCCTTGGGTCACATCGCTGTCACATCCCACACTGAGCAGCAGAAGAGTGAGGCAAAGGAGCCACATCCAGCCAACCCACCTTGCATCCCTTGGCACCCATGCTACTGCCAGAGGTCTGATTTCTACACTGCTTTCATTTGAGGTCTCAGTAAAAAAGGCCAATGTTCACTTGTGTTCCTTTGCTGCTCATTGATATATTTGTAAAGGATAAACAAAAAAGAGGACACCAAACGTTCCCAAGGAGTTAAGGCTGGTCTGGTCTCTCAGAGCTGTATGTTTTCATGTGGTTTTCAGCTGTCTGTAGGTTTAAGAGATTAATTCCCATATGGCAGATCCAGTTGCAAGTGATCTCTGAGCAGGTGCATCTGTAGCAGTCCCTGTCCCTCCTTCACAGGAGAATAACAAGCTCAAGTAACAAGAAGCTGCAATAAAACTAAGAAAGTGGCATAAGAGAGGGTAACTCACTGAGCTCTGAAAAGATCTGCAGGGCATTTTAAAGGGAGAAAAACCTGTGACCATCCACAAACGGCTAGTAGAGAAAGCATTGTGGGATACAAATGCAACTTGTAGCTGCTACAAACAGTGCTCAGCCTCTGAAAAAGACAGATTTACACAACCTCTGCGAACAACCAGCTCTACAGGTGTGCAGTTCAGTCAGGGCAGTTCCTCAGCCATATATGTCCACGTCGATATTGCTACCCTAGTCATGGCTTCTGAAAGTTCAAATGGGAACAAGAAAACAATTTTCAGGTTACGTTTTTTGCCCACTGCCTATAAACTGACTCGTTAAGAGGAAGCTGTCTATAAAAACTTTCAAAAAGCTCAGCAAAACAATTCCTTCGAACTCTTTCTGTCCTGTTATGGAAGTGCTTTAATACCAAATTATCCAAAAGCAGTACCACCACTGATTCTGGCTGTTTTGTGCTCATCAGAGCCCTATAACAGGTGTTACCTTGCTCAGTACACAGCTGAATATGGTCTGACATCTTAGCAGCCAGGATATAATACCAGGAGAGGGGGAAACACTGGTTAGCACACAGATGGATGCTTCTGTTTTGATAGGTGTTGGCTCACTGGATGAGAATCATTAAAGAAAAATTCAGTTCCAGGATGGAAATGAATGTTATACTTTGTTATTAGTATATTATAATATAAAGCAAAGTAGCATAATTTATTAATGAAATGTCAGAGTAACTACAAAAACATTCACAGCTAAGATGACTGCTGACCAAGCTGAAGAAAGAGATAATTATATTTCATCAGACTTTTGCTGATAAAAATTACAACTCAGGTAGGTTTTCATCTATTTTGCACCAGTAAAGTGGCCTTCTTTGTTTTCTGTAGGGTCTGGTGGGGAGTGCTGAAATCAGCTAAGTTGATGAGTGGATCTTACATTTTCTGTTATTCTGTTCCTGAAGTCAAGGAAGTTACTTGGCCTTGCATTAACTTATCTACAGATATTCACTTAAACTTAAAAAAAAACTGACTGAGATTCTTAAGCAGGAGGAAGCTTAGAGGCATTGCATGATGATTTGTTTTACTTCTGGATTTCATTTCTTACTGAGTGAATCATACAGTCTTCTAGATTAGAGGTTCTTTCCATCCACTTCATCTTTTTCCCCCCAATATCTTTTTCCTCTGGGGAATTTTTTGAGAAGCTTGCATTTGAATCGAACTCTTTAAGGAGTGCAGTCTCTTATTGTGCTGCCTGCAAAATAATAGGTGTGCTTTTGGAAATGGGTGGGATGGCACAAAATCTCCTGCTGCCAGAATCCTTGAGTGAAACTGTAGCTCAGCTGAAGGTAGGCAGTGTTCTGATCATGACTTTGACCTGCCTTCCCAAACTGCTCATATATAATCCTGAGATGTGCATGCATTCTGTCCACCCCTTCAGAAAACACTGTGCATAACTTAAGGCTTTAAGTTTGTTATGTAGGTAAGTATCTATTTTCTTTTCTGTGGACATCCTGTGCCAGTTGCCTGATTATTTATTTAGACCATTAATACAGAGACTGCAGTGGCAAAAGGAGGTTTAAATGTGTCACTGGGAAATATTAATACTAGTTCTCACAGTATAGTCTTACACTAAGGGCTCTAGTATGACCAGAGACTCATTTTGTGTTAACTGCTGTATGTAAATGCAGTTCTTTATATTGGAAAAATGGCCCTAGGTGCAGCTGAGAGGAGCTGGGAGAACAGGGAGGTCCCCCTGCTGTCAGGAGGCAGGTGAGTGCAGACAGGGATGGTGTGGTGTAGTAGCACATCATAATGCCCTGTGGAACAAATGTCTTGTTGGCAGGCAATGATGGACAACATCAATTACAAAGGCAGGAGATTTAAACCAAATGAGCAGATTTAAATCCTGAAAAAAGATTATTTGGAATTTACCTCTGTTAATTTCTGTGTGGGTGGTTCTAATTGCAACCACAGGCATAGCCCATGCAACAGCTTGGCTATTACCCTTTACCAGCAATTATTAATAACATTGTTAGATTGAGAGCTAATTTCCTCCAAGGCAGCTTATGCTTGAAGCTTCTGTGATTTTAAATGTGAAATGATCCCATTATTCCTTTATTTGATTGATACTAACTGAGAGTAATTAACATACAAAAGTTAAATCCTCTTTAATTAGAAAACCCTTAACTGCCAGCTCTCTAATTAGTATTGAAGGCAGTAGTGGTTTTGCAGGCACCAAACTGTTAATGTGAAGAGTAGCTGTATGAACCACAGTGACAGCAAATGGCTCTGGACCAAATATACCTCTAGAGGTTTTGTCTTCACTTCTTTAAGTTCCAGGGATTTAAACTAAATCTACCCCTGAAGACTGTGTACATGCTCTCATATTTACAAATTACTTTCAAGACACCTGTATTTAGCTTTCACTGTGCACTGTTACAGCAGGCTGCTTTTCTGTCCTTAACAGAGGAATTAAGATTGAGCTAATTTTCCTGAGTTATACAAACAATGTCTCATTCACAGCAGGGTCAATTTCTCCAGCTGTTTATGAACTGGATATGAACAGCTGATCTCATCTAAAGAATTCAAGCTGGGAAACAAGGTGGGGGAAAGCTGTTGAGCAGGAGGTGAAACGGATAATGATGTAATTTACTATGAGGCTGGTCATTCAATAAAGCTGTATGCTTTTGCAGTGCTGTTTCATTTGCTTTTAGTTTTTATTTTTTTAACACGATCATTTTAACACTGTAGAATTAATCTGTGCTGCTATGACCAAATTGTTATTCCAGTATAGGCACACAAAGTTTTTACATTGGTCAAAAACTGAGTGCATGTGCAGGAAGGGGAATGCAACAGGAGAAAAAATGGAAGTTGAATAGCTTTTGAAGTGAGCTTACTACAAGCGATAGCTTTTTTTAAGCTAGACCTGTAGCACCAGAAAGGGTTATGCCTGTCAGCAGCCTGTGCACAGCTGCCCACTGATAACTTCCCAGCTCTGCTCTTGAGGGAGGTTCCCAGGAGGGGCAGAGCTAAAGAGGGAGGCCACAGCACAGACAGCCCTGTGTTGCCATCAGTACCATCGTGGTGCTGTGGATCACAGGCACTATATCCTCTTGCTGGTGCTCACTGAGATGTCACCTTCTACTGATGCAAGTCTCACTGAATGTGTGCAAAGCCTCCCCAAACTCCCATCTCTGCCATTGGTGCTGTTCATCATTGGTGTTTTGTTCTTGAAAGATCCTGTCTTTAGAATGGCTGCAGTGCTATTAGAGGAAGCCAGCAGACCAGATTCACTCTGATATAGTTGGTTTCTGGTCTGTTGTTGGTTGGGTTTTGTTTGGTTGGGGTTTTCTTGTGGATTTGTTGGTTGGTTGGTTGGTTTGTTTTGGTGTGTTTTTGTTAGTAGGTTTTGTGTGTGGTTTGTTTTTTTTTTTCCCATCTCTGTCAGAGCTCAGAAAAGGTTATATGTCATTGGGTTGGTGTATTGCTCTAGATTAATATCTGATAGTAAATAAATACTGATGTGCCTCCTTGGTGGGTGCAATTGGCTGAAGTGCAGAGCACATCCCAGGTGACAACCAGGCTGGAGCAAAGTGGCAACTTGTTAAGCTGCTGGGTCTGGGTGGCAATAGGGGCTCCACCCTGAGGCCCCCAGTGGCTTTAGGTGAGTTTGCTTTGTAGCTGTTGGGGTTTAGCTCTTTTTGCTTTTAGATTGAAATTATATATATTGTGAATATCAGCTTCAGAAGGCCAGTGCAGCTTCCTTTGCAACCAAGGCCTTAATAAAGACCAAGATGTCCTTTGGTAAAGGAGAGGGTTTTGCTCTTGTCCCCCACAAGTCATTTTGTGTGAATTGCTGCCACAGCACTACATGAGAGCAGGAAAGAAGCTGAAGAGTCTGGAAAAATACAGTGTTAGTTTTTGAGAGCAATTTCAGTCTGTTTTGGTGAAATAATTAGTGGAAAAACTACAATAACAAATCAACTACTTTCACAGGCTAGTCTTGCAAACCCAGATAGATTTTTGACTTCACATCAGAAATGAGAATATATAGTATGTATAGTCATAGTATAGGGATAGTATAGTTTAGGGATACATCTTGATAAACTTTGAGATGCTTACAAAGATTTCTGAATTCCTGATACAGTGTTTGAAGTAAGAGGAAATATGTATTAAAGCAAGTTCAAGGATGCATCCTCCAAATGCCTGTTACTGCAGCGATAAGGAAATATTCTGGATCATTAAAGATTAATATTAAATTTCTGTGCCTTGTCTCAATAAGTGCCTTCCACCACTATAGGTGCAGAAATAAATACAAAATATTTGGTGACCAAAGGTATGCCATGAAGAGAAATAGAACAACTGAATGTTTGTTTTATGCTAATAACTGATGGGCCAATGAGACGCTCTCTGATGTAACTTTTATAGCATATTCTAAATTGCAGCAGATATTTCAGATGATGTTCTCATCTCTTGTATGCATGCTCTTTACTAATTCTTTTACTGAAAACATCTCTGTATACCTTTAAGAGGCCATTATTTTCAATTTTCACTACAAGGCATTCAGAGATGCGTGGTATTTGCCATACCTAGAAAAAATGAAGGAGGAAGATCAGTGGAAAATGGGAGCATCAAAGAATCAGTGGGAAGAAAATGTTAATAGAAAAATCTTATAGAAAGATTGGTTCAGTTACTTCTATGTAATTTTTCAAAAATTTTCGAGTATAAACTATAAGTTTTGCTTCCCCCCCCCCCACACACACCTTTTCACCATCTAAACTTGAGGGAAGTGTAGAGTTTCTAGTGGTCACATTTAGGCACAAGTCCTTGGCTGAATGTAGTTCTTTGCTCTTAAGTAAGGTAGGATTAAGCCACTGAACAACCAACCAATCCACCAGCTAAAAAGAGGAACCTCCCTTATCAACATTCATGTTTTTAAATGCTGAATTAAAAGGAGCCTTTTGGATATGAAGCCAAAATGGCTTGTATGCCATGTGTGAACACGGATAGATGGTTCTTGCTTGAACCATCTCACTTGGAAATGGCACACAATACCAAGCACAATCCTTCCTCCAGCTGAGTCTCTCACTGTGCAGCTGTCACTGAGCAGAGCTTCTGGGTATGAATAACCTCATCAAACTTGGCTTTCTCTGAACTAGTTAGACAAGTCTTGTCTGTGAAAAAATGTTCTGTGTAATTTCAAAACAGAAAATTGAGTTGCCAGGTATTGTGGAATAGACTCAGACAAGCACCAAAACCAAGATCAGAAAACATTTGAAAAGCTTCACTTACCTTTAATGAAATGAGATTTGAATTCACATACCATACAGTGAAAATGTAGTTCTATTTTAAAATGTCAACAACTGAGTAGTGGAAAAGACAAGATATGGAAGTCACGGTGTAGTGGTGAAAGAAATGCAGCAGAGGAAGAAAGCTAATTTCTTTTCATTACAGAGAAAGCAGTTTAGCCCAAATCCAACTGCACTGGAGTGAGGGAAAAGATACCCATTAACCTCTGTGCAGCTGGATTAAGGCTTCAACTGACTTCCTTAGTGGATCATATTCTACATCTCACTTTGTATGTTGTTAAGCTTTTTCAGCTGCGTACTGCTTTAAATAACATTGATAGTGTTCAGCATCTTGTATCGATTTTTGTGGTTAGTTTTTTTGTTGTTTTTTTTTTTTGGTGGTGGTGTTTTTTGGTTTTTTTTAACTTACTCATGGGAGATGTCATTGAGAAAGAAGAAACCTGTCACTAGTGGACAGAGCTTGGATCAGTGCACTGGAACCCTGTCCTCTGAATGCTGTGGGATTTGGGTCATTTTGTGCAAATGTGCACTGAACCACCAACTAAACCCCCTCAGACTGATCATGGACTTCTGGAAATCAGAATATCTTCATTCATCGTCAGGAATTCACTTTTAGATTCATGACAGGTTGTGCACATTTATAGAAACCAAGCCATATAATTGGAAAAACAGAAGTGTTGACTGAAAAAAAGATCTTTAATTTTGTTTATCATGAATGTGACCTAAATAAAGTTGCTTTAGCTAAAGGAGACTGGATTTATTGTAGGCAAAAAGAATTACTTTTACAACAAAAATAGGTCTATAACCCATTGCTGAGCAATCATTAGCTTTTATAAGCTACTTCCTTTTTCCAGATTCTAATTGGTGGTGTGTTGGGAGCCCTGAGTGCAGAACTGTCAAAGCAATCCCCTTTTTTTTACCTTTTTTTTTTTTTTTTTTTTTTTTTTTGTTGGTATAATCATCTCTCTAATTATAGTGGAATGTGACAAACACAGCACCAGCTGTTTGAAGCTTAATACTATTTAAGTATTACCATGCCTTTATTTTAAAGGTACCAAAACATATGGAAATCATAAGCCATTTCTCCCTCTCCTTTCTCCATTAAACTGAACTTTTATATTCAGATGCTAAGGCTGTGTTTGAAGAAAGGAGGAGGGAAAAGGAATATTTCTGAAATGCCCTGTAATAACTCCAACTCATCTGTCTCATTCATGCAACGTGAATTCCCCTTTTTAGTCCATCTCTTTCGTGACATTATTTCACTGGAAATAAGAGTGACAATAAACAGGTTGTTGCAGCTCTGAGAGCTTAAGAATCAATTAATTGCAATAAAAGGAGTAATAATAATAAATATTCTTTTGAATGATCTTTTACTTGAAAAACTCTTTGAGGCAGCAGATGTATCCTTTCTAGATGGGGCTACGTTGCTGCTCGGGCAGCTACTGGAACTAATTTCTCTCCTAGGATTCAAATTTTCTACAGTGCAAGTTGTTTTCAGGCAGATACTTATTTTTCTCACTTCTTGTGTATATTGTAGACGAAAATGTATATAAAGGTGAGAAAGGAGCAGTACAGATGTAATTTTAAAGATAGGGGGAAAAAAAACCCTCTTACAGCCAAACTTGCCCTGTGCAATATTACTCAGAAATCTGCAGAGCTATTCCAGGGATTAAACTAACCACAGAGCTTGCATTCTTAGTTAGACAGAGCTAGCTTTCTGCCAAAGTACTTTAAGGCTTTGGCATCTTTTGCTTTCATGTAACCGGGAATTGGGTCCTATAGCTTTATCCCCTCCACTCAGAGCTCTGTTTAGTGAAATCCCTGGGCTTTGCTTTCTGTGTTTATGATGGGTGAGAGGAATGTGGAGCAGAAGGCTCGAAGGAAGAGCAAAGCCAGGGATAATAGCTGGCTTGGTGCTCCAGTACATAGGCAGGTTCCCATGCTGTGCCAGTCACCAGGGCATCTCCGTGCCTCACAGTGGTGTAACAAAGGAATGTACTTAATGCCCCTCAGGTAGAAGTCCTGCTATTTGCTTCTTTCATAGCAATAAATTTTATTCTGCCTAAGAAGACTGTGGGTCTTCATGATTTACTCTCTTTAAATACCCTGTATGCTCACATATGCACGTTCACAAACCAGCAAAACGTCACCACCCTCGGAACCAAATGCCTGGGGTTGTCAGAGAGGGTTTTGTGGAGTAGGTTTGGCTGGATCCTTAGGAAAGCTGCCTTCCTTCCTGGCTTGGGTGGCAGCATGGGAATGCCAGTGGCTTGGCTGGCTGGGGCTGCCCAGTTGGGAATGTGCAGCAGGTGCAGCTGCTTCATGTCAGCTGGGAGTCCTGCAGGGTTCCCGAGAGAGTTTTGGTTTTGCTTGAACTGGAATTTAAAATCTTATTTGGTAATCTCTGTGTTTTGATTTCTTTTAGGGTATTGGGGTGCTATGGCTGGTCTCCTTTTAAGAATGGAATGAAAAACAAGCATAAAAACTGCTGCTGCCCTGGTCAGATGGAGAAAATAGCACCTGCTTGTTCTCAGAGGTATCTGAATTCAAATTGTTGATGGGGATTACTTCCTGCAAATTCTAATGAAGCATGATTATATCAACAAGTGCTTCATAAATATTGACAATGAAGCTGAAAGAGATGTTTAAGACAGGAGAAAAATATTTCAGCTTATTTTAGGGGAAAACAAGTTTTTTTACATTACAATGTTTTCAACGGACCATTATGAATGGATACTTGGCTGCATAATAGACAAAGTGGTTTTTTCTTTTTTTTTTCATTCCTATTTTTCCCTCTCCTCACCTCCTTACTACTTTAAGTTTGGAAAATTAATCTTGTCCAAGAGGCTGATTTTTTTTTTCTTTTTCCCTTTTTTCCCTTTTTTTCTTTTTTTTTTCTTTTTTTTTTTTTTTTTATGTCAAGTCAGTAGACGAATGAGTTATTTCACACTTGGGGAGCCGAATTTTGTCTCCCATTGCACATGTTCAAGCCTAAATTTGGGCATCAGATGTTTAAACAGAGACAAGATTACTGCAAGCATAGGGTGTAGAAATTTACACTGAAGCTCATGTAGGTATGCTAGGGAGATAATACTTTCCAGGATGGGAAATCATTTCACCTTTCAGTGAATAGTTTTGGAGAAACAAATCTGATTTAAAAAAAAAAAATCAGAATTAGAGAACAGGAGATGTAGTTTAATTGCTTAACAGAAGACTGAGAGAAACTTTAAAATAATCATCTTCCAAGTCCAACCAGGCCTCTGGCATAAATCAGAGGAGCTTAAAATGTGTGAGAATTGGTGCTGTTGGCCACCACCATCCCCCCTAATGCTCCTTTGCCCTCACCTGACCCTCCCTTTCCCCTACAAGAGCACAACATGGTGATCTTAGTATTTTTTTCTTATGAAAAATCCACCTCTTGCTCCACTGAGACAGAAGTGAGGGAAGGCAGGGAATTGACTGTGGCCAGAGCTGGGGCAGTACAGACTCCCAATACACTAGACATGTGAACCCTGTGAGATTATATATTTATCATTAATAAGTTCATAAATATATTCATTATATATATGTGTCCTATTGAATTTTAGTTGTGAACTGAATGCCTTTACCCTGTAGTTTGGCCTAAAGCAGCCTCTTTCATGGTGGTAGTGCAGCAAGGCCGTTTAGGCAAATGCATCTGCCACTGTATGTTTTGCAGTTGCTCATGCAGAGCCTTAAGTAGGCAAAAACATTCTCTTGAGATGCTGGGAAGGACACTGAGGTGAGCCTTTTTCTTTCTCTGCATGAACTGGCTCTCACAAGACAGGGATCAGAAATGGATGAAGAGATGAACCCCGGTGTAAAACCTTATCTGAATAATGGTGCCTTTGGCAGCTCAGATGTCTTTTCTTTTTTTTTTTTTTTTATTCCTCCCCTTGAAGCTTATCTGCTAGAAATAAGATGGTCTCCCACTGGGATGATTAAAACCAGTTGGCTGACTCTGAAGTGGGCACACTATATGGCATAGCACAAGACTATGACTATGAGAAAGCTTTTTCTCATCTATCTGCTCTACTGTTGCACCAATTTAAAGCAAGAAAGAAAAAAACCCCAACAACAATAAAACAACAGCAAAAAAACCCACAAAAACCAACCAAAAACCAACCAAACAAAAAATGTAGCTTATCTTGAGAAAGCCATATTGAATATTTAAAATTTTATATTTTTCTGACATCAGTCTTAAAGTTGAGCTGTGGTCATTTTGGATTGGCCTCTTTTAATGGTGTGAAAAGGCTACATGGTGCTTGGAGTTTAGATTCTTTAAGCCTTAATAACAAAGCCAAAACATAGAGGTTGCCAAGAGAGGATGTTTGTTGCTCCAAGTGGACTAGAAGAGTAAATGTACTAGAGAAGTACAAGATTGGGTATTCAAGACTTTATTTACTTTCTTAAAGAAAAAAAAAATCCTTACTCTGAGGATATGCAAATAGAATACCACACAAGTCCATGAAGAAAAGTACTTGGAGTGAGTAATATCTGCCTATTAAAAACAAGCAGACTGTATGTTCTTTCTAGTGCTTCCTTCTAGAGTTGTATTCTGGCACCTTTTAGTGTGAAATGGAGTGAAAACCATAGCCAGCCATTCAACACTATGAATGCAAGGAGGTGAGATGCCAAAACAGAAGGGGAAGGCCATATGATTTGTGCAGCTACTTTAATTAAGCTGCCCAATGACTCTTTGTGAGGAATCCTACAAAAAACAGCCTATATGTATGAGAGTGATAAACCAAGTGGCTTGTGACATATCTGACCCTCAGGGGCAACAAGCTGTTTCCAGTTTGGTGCATGACGCAAAAATTATTTATACTTGCTGAACACTTAACTGCATTTAAATGATAAAGATTATCTTATGAAAGATACTTGGAAACAATAATATCTAGATCATTTTCATAGCAGAAGTTGCTTTTTACCACTATGAATTGCTTAGCATTACTCTTACTGAGACAGACACTTTTCTGTCTGAATGAATCACTGGACAGAATTCAGATCAAAAAGATGCACCCAAGATGTTAAAATGACCCCGTTTGGAGACTGATTGCAGTGTAGCCAGGGCACTGGAGGACCCAACCCACAGGCAAGCAGTAATGAGGCCAGGTCAAATATACAGGGGGGATTTTGGCTTGCACTGGGCTCTGCCGTTTAAATATTTCTTCCTGAAATAATCTGTTTGGGTTCTAAACCACCACAACCTACCACTACACCTGTTTACTGGTGGGTAACAGTTGGTTTGAGAGTTATAACTTGAACTTTTGATTTTGCTTGGAATGTGTTCTGGTCAGAATTCTGAGATGTTTTCTCCTCTCCCTGTCTCTGACTGCTGTTAAAATGCTCTTATGAGCTTGATGATAAAATCTAGTAGGAGGCTAAAATCTAGTCTGAAGCCATTGTCAGACTTCTGAAGGGAGACAGCAATGTAGCTCTTCTATTTCAAAGGTATTTGGAATTTTCTGTGGATTAGCTTTGGTCCACAACAATCTATTTAAAAGACCAGCATGGTTTCTTCTTTGGGCTTCATAACATGAGCCTGACTCATAACACAATACATTTTAACCTTGAGAGGAAAGAAAAAGACCACTTTTGCTAAGCCACAAGCATTTTGTAGAGAGAGATGTTTTGATTCAGCTTCCTTCATCCACTCTAGACTATAATTTGCTTTGCTGCAAGCTTTGTAGGACTATGCACAACATGTGTATATTTTTTGCTGGTTATTTCAAAACAGTCTTTAAAGGAGGCAACTTTGAATATTAGTGGGGAAGAGAAAAGGAGGCAGTGATTTGGAAATAATCATGGGACATGCCCAATTAATGTTTTTGTTCAAAATAGTAGAGATGGCTTTAAAGACCAGTATGGGCATGAGGAGGAGGGACAGGGTTAGCACTGCTACTTCACTTTTTCACAGAATGCTTGCCATTGGAAGGGACCTATGGAAGTCATCTTGTTCAACCTTCCTGCTCAAACATCATCACCTAGACCTGATTGCTCAGGACTGTGTCCAGGCTGCTTTTGAATATGTCCAAGGTGAGAGACTCCACAACCTCTCTGGGTAACCTGTGCCAGTGCTCAGTTCAGCCTCACAGTAAAAAGCTCTAAAATTCATATCCTTTATGGCTTGTGTGAAATATTCTGTGAAAGATTAGTAAAAGTTTTGATGGCCTTTAGTGGCATCTATTCAGTGGACAGCAGGAGCTTACAGTCAAGCCTTTGTAGCCCAAGGCTGCTGAGGGTAAGTGCTCAACACCTTGAATTGCTTAATCTTTTCCTTAGGCTTCTGAAGGGACTGAGAGCCAGCAGGGACCTCCACTGTGAGCAAAGCTGTCTTGGCAATCCTGGCTTCCTCCTCTTTCCCCACCTGTCCTCCTACCCTGTTACAAAGAAACAATGCTAACACATCTGAACATGGATATGATTATCCACCTCACCTAATAATTGTGTTTATTGAGGGGTTATTCCCCACTTGCAAAACTTCCCTTAGTCTGAAACCAAATTTGACATAAATCATGTGATGTGAGAGGAATGGTGTTTGTGTTTGGCCATTTTGGCAGGTCGAGGGCAAAAGTAATGACTGTTTCTCCTTCTTGTACTCAGTGCATTATTTGCTCCCTGTGTAGGCGTTTGTGTATGGGGGGTGATTTATACTCTAGTTTCACAGACATAAGTATTTAGATAAAGAGCTTACACCTTATTAAAACACAACTGCTGTTGTGAAGCAAAGGGCACACCTGTAAGAGCAGGTAACTTTACATTTATACCTGCTTTAATTCTCTGTACAACTAAAATAAGTGAAAAGAATTTAAGTGTCAGAATGGGGCCTGAGGTGGCAAGCAGCTGGGAATCAAGCTTTAATCAAAAATCAACTGGCCAAGGTGTTTTTCCACTGGTTGTTTTTGGATTTTAAAGTGTGTCCTTCTGTTACACCTCCTTACTTTTAGGGAATCTGTCAGAGATGTCCATTGTGAAGCACTCAGGGCAGACCCAGAAGTAACATCAGCAGTTCAAGTCTATGCAAAATATTTTGGCTACTTGCCATATTTTTATTTATTTATTTTTTATTTTTGCTCATCCATTTAATAGCCTTGTTTAAATGTCCTGGCTTTCTGGATTAGCAGAGAGACCTAGCAAATGAAAGCCAAAGAGCTCTGTGTGCATGCTCATGGGTGATAGGCACAAATTAGGACGACTGTGGGAAAGAAGCCCCCTAAGGAACAGCTGCTATGCCATGTGCATGACTGTGTTGGGAAGGGGGAAGGCAGGTGGTTCTCTGATCAATAATGTTATTCTGGTCAGAGCCATCTTGTGGATGCAGTTATGGATTATGTCCCTTTCACATAATATGAATTTATGCCCCTATCCCCATAGGAGGCTTGGACTGCAGTGAATTATACTTGAATGGCTACAGTATGTTTCAAATTATGTGAGTAGACAAGACTTATTTCCAGTTTTTAATGAAACAACAGGGACAGATCCAAAGACTGTCAAAATTGATGAGAGTGATCCTGTGGGCAGCTTTCCATTTATTCAAGAGCCACCTAAGAGGGCACATTACCCTCTAGAAAGAATTTTAAATATAAATTTCTACAACTTGTGGGTTTATTTCCCCTTCCAGGCTAGAGGAGAAGACTCCTATTATTACTTTTGGGAGGTGGTTCAAATTCTGGTATTCGATGTGAAGTCTTTGAGAATAAAATTAGGAAATATATCACTTCAGCATTTTTTATTGTAAACATACATCACTGTAATACACCACCGTTATGGAAAAAAAAAATCTGATATTCTGGAAATATGGAACAATCCCATTTGTTTTAAGAATAGAAGGCAGGCACTTTTCTTCAGGATCACAAAAATATGCCTCTTGCTGCTGAAAGTGTGCTTTGCATTAAATTCTAGAGTCAGTGGGTCTAGGCCCACGTATGTGTTGGCGAGAGTGTGGCTGTTGGATGAACAGCCTATGGAGATGGCAGCAATCCTATGAGGCTGATTAATGAAGATGGGCACACAGAGAAGAAAAACCTTTCTGTTCCCTGTCAGTCTTGTAGATTTTTAAAAAAAGACATCTGTACAGCTCCCTTGTGTGCAATGTTTTGTGTTGCTTGTATGGGCTCTCAGAAATATCCTTCCTTGTTGGGTCTCAGCGGACACGAGTATCTAATAATGTTGCTGGTGCACTGTTTACTTTTCATAATCTGGTTTGCTGCTTCAAACGCTTCCAGTGCAAAAGAAAATGCCTCCCCAGTTGGAAATCAATGAGTCTGCATAATGTGTGATACCCTTTGTCCTTTTGTGAGCTAGAAGCTTGAGCCACTATTTGGCTGATCCCAGGCACAGCCTACCTGAACCCATGTGTTTGTAGCAGGTTTACTTGACCCAGTGTTTCCTCTGTAGTTATTTGTCACCTTTGATACTCTGCTGTTTGCCTATTTCAGTGATAGCTACTGATGTAGCTGTTATTTTTGGGCAGTGGGTGCCATGAACACGGTTCTGCGTTGTGCCAGCACCATGGCTGAACTTCCCCTAGAAAATTTGTCAAAATTAAAGCATTTAGCAGAGGTGAGTTTTGGACATTGTTGGCTTTTCTTTTTTTTTTTTTTTTTTTCTTTTTAGATAGCATTTTTCTAACTAAAATTCTCTATTTGCCAAAAATACGTATTCATGGTTTTTATTTTCTTTCTACCTTTTATAAATCTGTCTCTGTTTGCAAAAACAGTCACAGTTCAAGCAACAGTGCACCTTGTTGGGTATTTGAGGCCTGATTAATTATTTTCAGGATTTCCTTTTATGAGAAGTCAGATTTCTTTCAGTCTAAGTCCACACAAATGGCCAATGTCAAGCTGGTTGAATAGACATGCATGCCAGCTCTTAGATGTTTTCTCTGAGAACCATTTGTTAGGTGCCATGGTGATCCAACTTTCACTGAGGTAACAGTCTAGCTGAGATTCTGCAGAACCCAACAGATGGTACCCTCCACATGCAGATGTTGCCATGACAATAGTTGACTCCAGAAGCTTTGACAAGGAGCACTCAGAACTGTGCTCCAGTCCATCCTGGCACACAGGGGCACTTAAGGATGCCCATGGTCCTGGAAAGGTGGTGTTTCAAAAACTGCTGTACCCCTTTTTGATCTCCTGCATCTCACTTGTTGGGAAGGCTGTGATGCAAAATTACATTGTCAATGGCATGCAGGACCCAGCTAAAAAAAAAACAACATGTCCTGTGGTAAAGCTACAACCAAGACATGGTTTCCTGCTGAGCAGCAGCAAATTCTGTCAAAAAAAATGGAGGTGTCCTATTCTGTGATTGTGTGGCCCTGCTTCTTGCGTGATGCCTGAGCACCAGCACTTCTGGTCTGACCCTGGGTCTGTCTTCATTACTCCCTCTGTGTTTTGCCTTGCACCGCTTTGTTTGAGTTGTGGGATGAGGCTCAAAAATGAAGAAAGGAAAATTTATCTCTGATTTCTTAGTCCAGACATAGTCCCCTAGGGAGTGGCACACACTGTGGCAGTGGTGTTTGGCCAGAAAAAGTTTAAATGTTACCAGAGGCTTTCCCATGCACTTTAAAATCATATATGAAGTGAGGGTTATCACTAACAGTGTTAGGAACTCACAGACCCTTGGACTACCCTGTGAATCAGAAACAAGCTCAACAACCATCTCCTGTTCCTGTCCTCCTCACTGTGCAAGCACAGAAGGATTGCACAGAACTGAAGCAAGAACTAAAAGTCAAAAATGCTGCTTCTTCTGAGAGATCAGGTATTGAGGAATGGTACCATACTGAGATATTTTGGGAGCAGGATTTCATCTACACCCTACCAGGAAGCCACTGCCCAGAAACTCCTTTCTGCTGTTGTCCCGCTCCCTGAGAGCAATACAAAGAAAAATGCATAAAAAGTGTCCCCTCTGAAGCGACAAGTCAGAATTGAGCTGTACTATAATAAAACTGCACAGGCATCTCAAAATGATATTTGGTTATAGCAGGAGAAGTTTATTTTTAGTCAGTCAGTCCCTCACTTGTTCTTTCTATATTTCAACTTTAATGAGAGGGGAAAAAAGGAGTTGCATATTTCATTGTTCCCAACTAATCTTGGATGTAATTTTTATATTGATTTTATGAATTCACGGTTAAGGTTTGTGAAGTGTAGGCTTGGAGTGAATTGCTTTTTGTTGTTGCTTTCTTAACAATCATATTTATTAAAGCAGTCCATTGGGAATAGGATATTCATCTTTGAAGTTTACAGATACTCTTGGGATCCCAAGGAAATTCTTTACTGGAAGCATCTGGAGTATGTGGTTAACATGTTTTCTTTTCTCCCTGAGGCCTGTGCTTTAGGATTGGAGAAAACCTGTGTAAAGACTATATATTGTTTTCTTATTTCACACACATGATACAAGTATATATGCACCTTTCCTGCATACAGCATTGATGGCTTTGTCAGTCAAGTCTGACATTCTTTAGCAGTGCCTTTGTGCTCTTAAATGTCAAAGTGATTATGCAACAAATTAAGCATTGGAGTCCTGGCTTCCTTCTGCCACCTGTTATGGACTTCAACTTCCTCAGAACAACTACTTGGTGTTAAACAACAAAAAAAAAAAGTAATTGAACCTGACAACCAAGCACCTGAAGTTGTTAAAAATCCTGTTCTGTGTAGTGTCTTGTCTTTACCATAGTAGCACCTGAGTGCTCTCCACAGCTAGAAAGGATTCACATGACTTCTGTTAGTCAACATAAAGTCAATATAGTCAATAAAGCTGTGTTACTATCTCTTTTCACAGTAACATTACTGAGATGGTTATTTACCTGATTGCTTGTTTTTAAGATCTGACTGTGTGCCTGTACAGACCCCCAAAAGCATGAGTGCCTCAGGGTTGTTGCCAATGTGGATTCAACTGATACTGAATTGCATGAGTTCTGTCCTGAACCTGACAAAGATGAAGTACCTATATTCAAGTGCTATCAGTGCTGAACAGAGTTCATGAAAGCAAAGGAGAACACAGTGCATGATTTGGATGAATAGCTAAACCCAAGCCTAACCTTGAAGACTCTCAAGGAGAGGCAGACTTTAACCTCAAGATTCTTGAAGAAGCAACTTGAGGGAATCTCAGGTTTTGCAGTTTGGGTTGACGTTGCCTATCTCTAATTCTGCTTAATTGCACATCTGTAATCTTGTATGGAAAGTACAAGAACTGGTGTAATTGGAGTCAGATCATTGGTGGTAAGGAGCTGGTGAAGTCTCTGACCTGTCGTAGGCTATTACAGTCAGGGAAGAATTCAGGTCTTGAACTTGTGGTTTGTCTTTGAGGATCTCTTTATACACACCCTTAACCACTGGAGACAGCTCTGCAGCAACTGCCTCACAGAAATGATATATTCTTTTGCTTGCAAACGTGACTCTTCTTGCATAGGTTTGATTCTGGCCAACAGTTTCCGTGATGTGTGATGAGCTCAACCTGGCACCCATGGGTAATGGTATTTAAACTCTGAGCCAAGTTACTGGAGAATTCCAGTAAAGTCCTTGAATCACCATTCAAACTCTTCTCCCGATTCCCTGAGAGAGCAGTAAAGCAGCTGAGAGGAAATTAAGAAGGACTTAAGGTTTCATTCCATAGCTCTTGTGTGAACCTGAACCAGAGTAAGCTGAATATGCAACTTGTCTCCTTCTGCTAAGGAAGCGATGCTGCCTGAGCAATACTCAGCCATCCTCAGTGGTGCATGTGTGGTGTAGTGTGGGGACTCTAGAGTAGCCCAAAATTGTCACTTGATCTAAACACTTTGGTGCCAGTCACTATCACTGCACTTGGTAGCTTGTTCCAGTGATTAATTACTCTGTTATCTGCCCAAATCCTGGTCTATATTTAGATGCAACTCTGCTGCTGCAGGGATTAAGCCAGTCCTAGGAGCCAACCCCTGCCACCTTTTGGTTCTGTTGACTCCTACTTTGTAACACATGGCAACTACATAGGGTGATGAAATTCAACAGTAACAGGTCTAGCTGTATATTCACATAAGAAATTTATTTACATAAGAAATTTTGGCATTCTCTGTATCCTGGAAAGGTGAAGAGGATGCTTACTTTCAATAAAATTAAAAGCATGTTTATGAGTTACTGGAGTTTAAAGGAAGTAATTAATTTTCCCTGGGATCACAAAGGGCTAGCAGCTTTTCATGGACTGATTTTATGTGTATTACAAAAATTGTAGCAGCAGAATGGGAAGGAAAAGCCAAGAGGTGGTTCTGTCTTTACTGGGTTAGCACTTGGATGCTGGTTTTATGCTGATATTATTGGATGACATTGCTTCTTATTCAGGGACATGCGAAATATTAATAAAATATTCATAAAATACAGTAAAATATTCATATTTCAATGGTACTGTATCCCCTGTAACTGCTTAAATTTCTAGGCTGAAGCACCTGGTACTACTCAAAAGTCCTCCTTAATAGAAACAACTTGTTTTATTAGCAGCCAGTCCTTGGTGGGTTCATCAAAGAATAACTTCTCTTTTCTTCTCTGATTTGCTGTAACCACACAGGCAGAAAAGGTGGTTTGAGGTTCTGATGGTGCCATCTTGAACAAATTACCAATCTTGCCCTAGTCCATAAGAAAAGACCACACTGGTATTAGTGACACACCATATGGACCAAAGCCTGCATTGTCTGGTTCTAAAGTTGGATGTGTTTTGGCTAGCTTGACATCTGTCTGAATGAATGCAGAACTTACCTGTGTATCAACTCCACTGGATAAGTGAAAAAGGCTTTTGCAATGGCTCTTCCTTTCTTTGAACAGTGTAGGACAGCTAAATTAAATACTCTGTGGGCAATAGTTATTAATATGGCAAAGAGTGCCTGGAAGTCTTCAGGATGTAGTATACACTTGTATTTTGATAACAGGTTCTTCCTCAGCTGCACAGAAATAATATTGACTAAAATGGGAGATTCTGAATTTTGAGACTAGTAAAGCTCATTACTCCAGTTAGGGTTTGCCTGGAAACCATTCATATTATTCCAGACCATAATTCAACCAAATTAGTATAGGATTTATAAGGTCACATGAGATTTGGGTTTTTCAGGAAAAGAAGCTTACTTCATGGCATTATAAAGAATTCACTATCACTTTAATATTCTGTGAAAATAACAACAAGATTAACAGTGGACTGAAAGCTAAATATTGCTTCTATTTATAAAATACCTGCATAGATAGATAGAGATAGACAGATAGATAAGGGAGAAATTGATGTTTGAAAATTTTTAATCAATGAATGCACGTTTAGTATTAGTGTGGGATGAGTAAACGTGTGTATATATCTATTGATACATATTTTAAGAAAATGCTATCCCAAAAAGCATTTGTTAGTCATGTTGTTATATTACAAACTGATTTTCTGACTTCAGGATTAGCTTTGATTATGTGATTGCTAAGAGTTACAGAAGCCAGAAGCTGTGGAAAGCTCTTTGAAAAAGAGCTAAAGACATGTGAGGAATTCTTATAATTCTATAATGCCCCCAAATTACACATACAGGATGCTTAGAGTTAGAATTATAGTATTGTGTACAGTATTACTGTATACAAAGACCTTCTTACAATAATCTGATTTGCCATCCTTTGATATACTATTTCTTGACAAATGGAAACTCTGTAGTTTTTATTCAACGAGACTTTATACTTACAATTCTTTAATTGTCTTACTTTCAACAAATGTAACCTCTACAATATTTTAAGACAAACTTAAACATTCATGTATTTAAGCTACTGTCAGATTGTAAGAGTTAATAATATATGTTGAATCAATTTGAGCACTTTCAGAAATATGTATTATGTATCCTCAAGGGGTTTGAGACTTTTCCCTATTTTTTTCTTCAACAAGTAGACCTACATCATGCAGTGAAATTGCTCTTGGGCAGCTTCCTTAGTACTGGCAAGAGTTCCCTTGAGTACAAGAGTCCCTTTAAAACAGCTCTTATCTGACCATATCACTATAATCTGCTTGCCAGACCTGGACACCAACAGTGAAATTCCCCAGTGGTCCAATGCAGTGAATGGGTGTTAGGAATCTGAATGGTTATATGAATAAAGATAATTTGTTTATTATTGGGTTTGCCCATGCAATGGAAGTATCTTGCAGACCCCAGGAATTATTCTTTCATTCATAATCTACAGGGATTTACTTTTAATTTCTCCTTTATGCTTACCACATCACCTACTTAAAAAGTGCATATATTCTGTGACACTTTAGGTTAAAATGATCCAAAACAGAAGACGAATAAGAAAATAAGAACTTGGAGTGGCTTCTTTTGTGCTTGTGAGGATTTGAGACTCATACACATGGATGCTTGACCGACTTAGAATAGGTCATTTCTTTTACCAGATGTGTTAAAATAACAATCTCAAAGATGTTTATTTAAGAATCAAAGTTATTTCATTATTTTGGGTTTACTTTAGTAAGTAGGTCTTTAAGCAAGCCAGTCTGCTTATTTTGACTGAAGAATCCAACTTTCACCTCTCCTTGTGAGTGAACTGAGGGTAATCACACTGCAGCAATGCCAAGCAAAGTCACAATATACTTTCAGAAGAACTTTGTTATTTAGAATATTTTGGAATATGGGTTGAGCCAATGTTTACTTTCCACTTTTAAAGTGCCTGTCCTCAAACACCAGATACTTATACAGATAATTATAAATACAGGAAAAATATAAATAATGGCAAAGCCTTTCAGATTAAGCTAGATTCAAAAACATAAGTTACCAGCTAGAAGACAAATCTCTTCCACCAGTTATATGATTTGCTTTGATCCCCCCCAGTTTTCCTCTTACCAAGAGTTTCATCAGATAAAGTTGTCCATGGTTCCATGAAAGTTTTCAGATCTTGATGTGGACCTGAGGTGGCAGAGGAGGAGATGAGTAACTGGTGACCCTGAATGGAAATGTCACCATTCTGCTCTCTGCGACTGGAACCTGATAGCATTAGTACTCCTGCCAGTTTGAGCTGCAACAGGAACTCCACGATAATTTCACAGGCTACTAAGTTTCAGACCACACAGATCATGGAAAGCAGATTGTCAAATCTCATGTTCGGAGTACGCCTTTTCCCCCTTGAATTTCTACCTGTATAAACTCTGCCTACCTGCATGTTTAGGAGTCCTCCAAATATGAATTGAAGCATCTATATTGGGTACTTAACTCCTGCTTCCGTTTAAAGAGAGAGCCACTGTTCAGATAACAAAGTCAGGAGACTCAACAGCCTTGAGTATGAAGCACCAATCCCATTGGGAGCTGCTTGATGCAAGCCATATGAAATAAGTCCTTTTGCACAGACTTTCACTCCTACTTTCCATGGAGATTGATGATCCAGCTTCTCATTTTTAACTGCAGCTCCTTTGGAGAGGGAGGAACACAAATAAAAATGCACAATGACTTTGACCACGGTATTTCTTAATAAAAAAAAGATATACCCTGTTCTTGAGACAAAGCCAAGAGAGATCACATGGATGATAAGCCAATTCTGGCAAGGCTTGGTTTTGTAATTCTGAATTTGCAGCAAAGGGCTAACTTTGTGTGTCTTTATTTTAATGAAATGAAGTAACAAATTAATTTTGGCTCCAATGATGTCAATGGCATTCTCCACAATGGAGTGGGCAAACTCCACTGACATCAGAGCAACTGGGTTTTGCCCAGACTCCAACTGAGGTGACTTCTTACAGTGAATCAGAGGATGAAAATCAACATTGCCCTAGAGTGTCTTAGACTTCAAGTAAACAACAATAAAACCCCTTTGAGTTAAGTTGGATAAGTGGACTGTGAAAGCTGTCTCAGTTGTAGAAACGTTGGAGTAATAGGGAGTGTCACACTGACCTCCTCAGCAGTGACTTGTCACCTATTAGTGCATGTGTTATCATTATTCAGTAGCAGGGCACAGCAAAAATAGAGTTTATGGCTGTCAGCTTAATGAAGTTGTGTATTATAGACTTTAGTTTCTGGGTTTCTTCTTCCTTTTTGGTAAGTATCCTCTACCTTTCTGAACCAGAAAAGTCAAGAAGAGTTTTTATCATTTTGGAGTGATGTGTGCATAATACAAGTCTCTTCATACCATTGCCAGTAAGACTGTCTTAGCAGTGACTTTGTGACTTGTGGCAATAAAAGTGGGTTTATTAAGCTCAGAGTTTTAGGATATCATTTACTGGATTGTTTTTCTGTTCCCCTAAAATCTGGTATTCAGTTACCACAAGCCTACTGGAGTCTGCAGCAGTAGAAATGTTCATGCTCCTGTCTTTGCTGAGAACCCTGACAAAGTTGAAAAGCTTTATTAAAATTGGTGGTTTTCTGATGTACATTCTGGTCTTGGAATACAAGATTTAGACATGCAGAATATGGGTTAACAAACTGAATTCTGGCAAAAATCAAATGAAAAATAATTTCTTTATTTATTACATTATCTAAAGTACAATTAAAGCAAAATTGGGACAACATGTGCACTTAGTTTATGCCGGTGTTTCTCCAAATGACAAATCAGGCAGTTAAACTTGTGAAGTCTGGAGGAAAGCCAAGGCTCTGTAACCTTATTGCATCCTACTACATCTTCACCCTACCATCACCTATAGTAACGTGACTTGCTCGTGCTTGCAAAGTTGGTGGGGGAGGTTGTGTGGGGGGGCACCTGTAGGGGAAGCACCTGTCAGGGTCTGCCGATCCAGGACATCGGGAGAAGATGATTTTTACCAATGGATGAAACTGTCTGCTCCTAACTAGAGACTGCCACAACCACCAGCTACCCATTGCCATGGAGCTGTTGTTTTTTAAACGTTTTTATACTGTTCAGGTGTTATAGTTAGGATAAAGATGTATTAGATAGATAGTTATTACCATTCTATTACTTTTGTATGTTCAGTTGTTCTGATTAGTTAAGGGAACCCTGGTTACAGCCCCCTGATTGGTTCATGTACCCCTAAAACCTCACTGGCTAACCAGTGGTGCACTGTAGCACCACCACACAAGGCTAGCCAGCCCCCAGTTTTCCCTTATAAATTATAAACCCTCCTTCCCTTTTCCTTTTGTGTCGTGATCCGCCCCTAACTCTACCCAAGTTCTAGAATCCTCCGACTGAACCCTATAAGAGTCCCATGCGCCCTAATAAACCGTTCACACCTGTTCCTACCCCACGCTGTGTGGACCATTCCTCCTTCCCTTAACGGACCGCAACAGTTGTCTATATATATAGTCATGTAATACTCACCTAAACATAAACATCTTCACCTGAGCTTTTTTCCCTGGTAGTTGTTCCTTCCGTGCATGACTGTTTCTTGAGGTGGAGGAAGGAGATCAAAATGAGAAAGGCAAATGTGGTTTAAACTGCATCAGGAAGATGTGTTGGAGGAGGGGAGAAAAAAAACCCTTTTTCTTGGACAGGCAGTGAGATATTTGTATATGGTGACCCTGTATATATTTGGAGACATGCACCTTGCTTTGCTTACATGAGGTCCAAGAAAAAAAGAAAAACCAACTGCATAGTTAAATTTCACTGTTCCTGACATGCTATTCCTGTGTTATGTGAAATGAACCTTTTTCTACTGGGACAAGTCATGAGTTCAGCATTCAGCAGTAGGTACCTGCCAAATCTGAAGAACTGAATAAAGAGAGAGAGGAGGAGAGAAGGGGAGCTGATTTATTCCATTTCAATAAAGAATTTGACCGTATGTAACAGCTGAACAACCTATGATTTTTTACACATGGATGGCCTCAGAAGTGTCCAGAAATAACAATACAGTTTGGGCATTCAACGACTATGAGAAATTTTTACCCAAAACTGTAAAGAGGGAGGGGAAGCTAAAAGTCTTTTTAAGTGAGGTTTTGCATGAAAATACTGTCACAAATAGCTGCTGCATGGCACAGTGATAAACTAATACTCGGGGACAGCCATTATGAGCATCAAAATAACCTCTGACAGGTGCCAAATGAAATCTCTAAATCAACATCTGCCTTCAGAGGCTGCATATTCCCAAAAGGAACATTCACTCTTCTGCTCTTATCTCCTGCTCCATCCTCTTCTACCTGCCAACAGCTGTGAAGGCTGGCGAGCTGCCTAGAAGGCTCTTTGCAGTCTAAATTAAAGAGGTATGTTAATTTGGGCAGACTTCTTCAAAACTCTGGTAGGTGGTGGCTATGCCATAATTCTGTCTCATTCGTGTTCTTCTGAAGAGATCCTCTTTCAAAACATCCATATATTGAGACACATCTGATGGCCCAAGGTTGATTTTTTTTCCTGTTTCCCAGGTTAACTCTTTGTTCTCTGATCAGATGCTGGCAATGTGGCACCCAGGATTGTACTCATGCACTGATTTTATTCTATTTATTTTTCTGGCACATGATTCTATTGCGAGTATGGAGAAGGTGCAGCCTGGATGGCAATGATAGTCCCTAGTGAGCAAGAAGTCCTCTAGGCATGATTTAGAGCAGCCTTGACACTGTTCTAACCTGTATTATGGAAAGGTAAAATGTCTTCCAGCTGCCTGCTGGATCTGGAAGCAAGAAACTTCAACAGACTTCCCCTGTGAGGCCCTGCAGAAACTATGTTCAGTAGCAGAGAGAGCTGCTTAATTTAAAGGATGAAAATCTGGGACTTTAAGAAAAGTTGCATTGGGTTTTGAGGTTCAGAAGAAAGCAATAGATGGAAACTCTTTGGGAAAAAAGGGAAAAGGGATCGTGCAAGCCTCAGTTTAGCTTTCCAGAATTACAGAGCCTGCCAGGGAGGTCTATGCTGGATTGCAGACCCAAGGGAACAACAAACCCAGTTGGATTAAACTGGCTTTCCTGCCAGCTCACTGAGACAAGTGGGAAGTCCGAGGTTTGTAATCTCCTTTTAAGTTTTATCTGGACTTAAGTTGGTTAGAGTTTGCTTGTTTGTTCCCTTCCCCCCACCATCCCACCATTTAATAGGAAAATGAAGGGTGAAATGTTAAGTCTCTCTTCTCTTATTAAAATACCCCAAAAGAAGTACAGAACAGAGCAGAAAGAAATAACCCCGGTGACCACTAGCCAAAACTCACAAGTAGTGTGTGCATATCTGAAATAGTTGGTGCACTCGCATAGGAAATCGCTAGATATTTTACACCTCTTGCAGTGGTTTAGTAACTGGCTCTGGAAGCTCATTCCCCACTTGAGAAAGTCATGAATTATACAGTTTTTACATCTGTTGAGCATGTTGTGCTTCTCAATCATCCAACTATACTGAGCCCTAAGTTTTCAGCCTTCACAATGAGATCACTGTTTTCAAGCACGTTCTAGTGGCATTTTGTCAAGCCATGTGTGTTTTCAGGATGGGGGCAGGGAGGGGGGAACAAAAGTATGCTGCCGTTTCACAGGATTACAATCTACTTTTCAGCCTACATAAAACTGCGAGTGACCCATCAACAAGAAATATTCTTTGTTTACTACTTCTTCTCCGCCTTGAAATGGTCTTACTTTTGTTAGGAAGAAGAGCATAAAAGTGAGGAATATTATTTTCGCTTTTGATTTCAATACCTGATAATATTAAAAAAACCCCAACCATATAAAACAACTGTTAACCCACAAAAGACTCCCAAAACATGAAGACAAAGCCACAAAACCCCCAGTCATCCTTACTCCTTCTCTTAATGTATTTATTTCACTCTGTGATGGTTCATTTTTGCTTCAGCCACATGGTGTTATTGGTTGAATTGTACTATTAAATAAAGGCTGACCATGCAAACCCAATCACAGGGAATAAGGGAGACATAGTACTTTAATTTTGCTTAGGCTCAGTAATAAAGAAATTAAATACATTAATTAGCACTTGTTAAATCAAAGTACTCCAGGTTCATAATAGCAGGAGATAGATTCCATAGAAATAAAAACAACAGCTTAGGAAGGGCCAAAGTGGGAAAAACTTTGTAGAAATTATCCATGGATAATCCTTCCAGAGGAGGCAAAGAGAGAAATTAATACATTTATCTTCAGTCACCCAGGACTCATTGAGATCCCTCCAGGCTGAGCGATTCACAGGCAGATAATAATTCCTTGCACAGAATACATTTGATCATTGCCATATAAAGGTGTCTTTTTTTCTTTTTTTTTTTTTTTCCCCCAAGAGATGATCAATCATCACTTAAAAAAATGGTCAGCCATGGTAACGCTTCTCCTGGCTGGAATTCGAATGCAAAACAATAACAATACAAAACCAATAGATGTCATGAAGGTTAAATGAACAGGGATAGCTTAAGATTTTATGCATTTTTTTTGTATCAGCTTTTTGGTTTTGGACTAAAATCCATTTGCTTGTATAGTTTGAAAAAGATGCACAGGTAGATCTATCTAAGTAGATAACAAATATGGTACTCATGGAAAGGCACTGAAAGCTGTAGGCTCATGTAAAACATGCTGGACTAGCAGCTGGATCAAAAAACGTTTCTGTGCTCTTGCTGAGAAAAAGCATTCAGAGAAAACCCCTCCAGAAGCAAAACTTCTCAAAGCTTCTTAGACCCTCAGTGCTTAATTCAGGTAGTCTAAGTGACTGTAATTCATCTGTTTTCCCAGTCCTGTGAGTGTGTAGGGCCAGCTGGGCCCAGCTGGGCTGTGGGAGCGCAAGGAGGGAAAAGCTCTGCTGCTCCCTGCTGTGTCCTGGGACAGATGTCAGCCCTGCCTGCGGCAAATACTTTCCCTACTGCCCAGGGCCATGCACAGGAATGGGCAGGGAAGAAAGTGGGTCAGGTAGGAGCCAAGGAGAGTGCTCTGTGGCTGGCTGAGCCAGAATGCCCACTGCTTCTTGCTGGTCTCCAAGCACGCCCTAAACCCCTCCATGAAGTGCCAAGTTCAGCTGCAGCTTTGTGGTTGTGTTGACACGCCCAGAGAAGTATCTTGGCTGTGGGACTAAACTTGACTGGGAGATACAGCTTAAGGTTGCCTGAGCAGAGTTCACACCCACCAGCTAAACCTGAGCAATTTCAGGAGTTTTCTCCATGAAGCTCAGGATTATCCACACTATGTGTGGACTGGAGAAACTGAACTGCCATCTCCTAGCCCATATCTATAAGATTTTTCATTTTCTCTTCCTTTTCAGCTCACAAGCATATTCTATCAAAGCTCAGCAGCATTTCAGTGAATTTCTTTTAAGAGGATCAAAGAAGAATTGTCTTTACCCTGCTGAGGGATGTGATCATAGCCCTCCTGGTGGTAAGCAGCACTGTGTGGCTCACAGCCCCTCTCTGCCAGCTGGGCACCAAGTTTTGCCACAGCAGCTGCCAGCCCCTCACAGGGTCTCTGGGCCCCACAGCTCCCACATGAGGGGACCTCTAATAGCAGGACACCCAGACACATGTAGGGTGCTTAACCAAGTTACTGATCTGTACCTACATCTCTGCCTGCAGAGAGAGACCCCACACTGGAGGTTTCCACAGCTGCACTCAAGAGTGGTGTCTTGCCACCCTGTAATGTGACTTTGGAAAAGCGAGGGAAAGGTATAGGGGAAAAAAAAAATCCCTCTTTGGGCACAGTATTGTTGGTCTAAAAATCTAAATGCATCTAAAAATGCTTGCCTACCTGCAGCTAAATGCAATGTGCATCTTGTTTTGTGTTCTAATTAATTAAGTGAATCCCTTTCCATACAGAACAAGACAAGGCTGAGATCCCTGCTGGTTCTGATTGTCACAGCTAAGTGTCTTCATACTGGATTTAAATTTTAGCTACATGAACTCACTATGGGATTCTGGTTAAACTTTAACATCCATGGAGCCTTTGTTCTTTTTGTTTAGATAAAAACATTCAGTGTTTCCATTTCATGTATGGACAATACCCTGACACATGTATGATTTCCTTGCACTATTCCAAAACATTCTATGTAGCCAGTTTCGCCAGGACCCAGAAATACTATTAAAATCAGGGGGAAATAGTCTGTGACTGGTATTCTACTTGGCACGTAACATCTGAATGTAAATTGATGTGTAAAAATCAAAGCTGACTGGAGAAAAAATATCCAAAGCAGGATGAAGTTTACCAAACAAAGTTGTTCACTGTAAATCTCTAAACTATATTTTAATTTTGTGGTATTTATGTTGAGCTCAGTCATGAGAGAAGTTAAGGAAAGGGGTGAAGACTCGAGGAGGGGAGCCTATGGGCTAATATTAGCCACACTATTTGTTTGTGGACACTGTCACAAAGAGGATGAGAAGCTAAAGCATCTTCGGTATTACCACTTGCATGTTAAATGGGATTCCCTCCTTGAAGATATTTTTTGCATTGTCAGAGGAAGGAAACAGCAGCTGTGAAGTCGGGCTCCTCTCATGCCGACCGCAGAGCCTGCCCCACCCCCCTGGAAATCTATGCCAGATGCAGGAAAGAATGAGCAAGGTTTTCAAAGTGGACACTCAGCATATGGGAGGGAATATTTTAGCAACTAGAAAGCCTTGGATAATTTCAACAACTCTCAGTACTTGAAGCAGTTCTTCAAGACAATCCACTCCAAACCTCTCAAAGGCTTGTGTAAAATAAAGAGCTGTATGTCTTCTTCCCATCTATGTGGAAACCAAGTTTAAGGCCAGGCTGCTGAAAGCCTCTTTTGATGCGTTGTCTGAGTGTTTGCTATGAAGCACAACCAGTATATGCTGGGTTTGCTGGAACAGTAAGCTGAGGCAATGGAATATCTATGAGAAAGCAAAGATCTTTGACTAGCCTCTAAGACAATTTCTTTTCTAGCTCTCTGTCTCCAGAAAGTGCCTTGACTCCTAGCCCAAAGGCATAGCTGTTATAACTGGGATTGATCAGAAAATGGTAAGTGATTCACCAGAAAACCTTTAATGTTTTATTTACAAATATTAACAGAAAGGTTCAACTAGAACAACTGACCACCCAAGATTCAAGCTTTATTTTCCAATTATTTTAAATGTTTCCATAAAATATCGGCTTTTACAAACACAGATGAAATATTTTAGGCTCCTTTAGCTATATGCAAAAGAGAAAAACCTGAATAAAACACAACATCTCCAAAAGTACCCACTTCAGGAGAGATCTTTTCTTCCTATTGCTGAGAAGTGCTTTAGTTGAAGAAGTGTGACTACATACATTATTGCACTAAGTGTGGAAAGTTAATACAGAACATCTTGGCCCTGCCAGAAAGGGCTTGCTCCATCCCATTCGTTGGAACAAAACCACCAAGAGAATATGGATTTTGGTGTGTTGCACAGCCAGAGGTATGTACGGGCTGGAATCAAAAAATGAAACAGATATGTAAGGAGACAAAGAATGAGGGCAGACACTGGGACAAGATTATAGATCTGCTGAGAAAGGAGATGATTCTTAGGCTAGGAAGTAAACTGCAAATTGAAAGGAGAGAGAAAACAAGGTCACATGCTTGAAGGAAAATTTGTCCTTTCTGGTTCCTTCCTGGGCTTCAGTAATAGACTTATGTTCTCTGGTCCTCCACCACAGCCATCTTTTCAGTGCTCTAATTTCTTGACTCACTAACTGATAAACAATTTTAATGACATGGTACTAGGGATGTTTTCTGAAGAGCTTTTCATATTTTCTATCTCCCGGTGTTGTAGTAAATTGCAGTTATTTAGACGCAGCTGCTGCCTGATCCAAGCATGCTTATAGTGTCAAGGTAGGCTGTATGTTCAAATCTGAAGGTTGGGTCACAGAGCTCCTGCCATCAGTAATACACTTGTTTTTCTCTTGTACAATGTGCACCTTATTCTTCCTCATGAACAATGGATTGAAGCTATACCCTTATTTCAATTTACGTCAGCATTGTATGTAAGTGGAAATATAATATCTCATTGTAATTGGAGACATTTATTCTTATATCTGCTCATCTGTCTATCATGGATATACTTCATATCTGAGATTCACACAATACAGAAAATTATATAAGGAATAACCCCTTTCTTGGGTTTTCCAGCTGGAAACAATAAATCTTTTCCTATAAGCCATACCCAGAGGTTCCTGGGCACTCAGAACCATTAGGGTACTGCAGCTCTCCAGTTACAAAATTAATCATTGTAAGGAAATTGTGTTTTGCCTTTCATAATCAGCAAGGACAAGGGCTGAAAACTACCCAAGCTAAACTGTATGTTAGAAACTCTTATTCAAATAGTTCATAACAGAGTTCAAATACAGTGCTCAAAAAATATTACCTTTAGAGCTGTAGTCTGCTGATTGAGAATTACACTTCCAACAGTCCTTTAAAAGAAGCTTAAATAGAGGTATTCTCTGAGTCCAACACAAAGATACCCAGACCATTATTATAATGATAGAAAATGGTGTGGTGTCTGGGGAAAATAGTTGTGATCATGTGTTTATGCATTAGTGACCACTAAGCATTCAGACTGCTCTGCCAAGCCATCACCTTTCTGTTGCTGTAGGCCATTTCTAATTTGGGTTATACTCAGTGCAAAACTTTTTAACACTTTCTGAGGTAAGGAAATTCTTAATAAGCTTAATTTTGTGATGTTGGGTTGTGGGAAAAAAGTTAATAATAATACCAGTAAGTAATCTGCAAACAGTGTATTTCTAAAAGACAGGACTTTCACATGCAGGATTCTGCTTTTATTTGATCCATATCCTTTTTAGCTCCCATTTCTTCCATATCTTTTTTCATCCTCTCTTTGTTAGCATAGAGTCATAAACATGAAGGCATCCTGAATTAAAGGATACAAAGAAACATTGCTTTCTGTAAATTTTCAACCTGCAAGGCCTAGATACTGAACATAAATCTAGCAAAACTCTCTTGGGTAGTGGAAACACTGCAGTAGCACAACAGTATGGACTGTCATGTCTAAACACTGTATAACTCGGGTCCTGTTTACTTGACTCTCAGATTTAAAGGACAAGGCACTTAAAATTCAAGCAAGGTGAGTTCTAGAAATGAATACTGTATTTTGACTAATGGCATATAAATTTAGATGATTATCTTAAAAAAACAAAACAAAAACAAACAAACAAACAAAAAACAAAACAAAACAACAAAAACCTACCTCAGAGAGAGAGCTGTTTCTCTTTAGTTTTAGTTGAGTTTTCACTTTTCTTCTCTTAGTAGTTTTAAGTTCAAAAACTTAATACCTTTTGCAGAAAAAAAAATTCCGCAATATTACCATAGCAAAAACACCATGCCCTTTATAATGGAACACCTATTCAGGATATCAATAGATTAGATGAGCCTTTCATAAAAGCATAACAAAAAAAAAAAAAAAAAGAGAGAACTGTGCTTATCATCTATAGGAACACCTCCCAGACAAATTACAAATAAGGGCAGCTCTGATACTGCATTCCATTTCACTCACTTCTACCAAATATATAGAAAAGGATGTTGAGCATGCTTGTGATCTGGATTAAATCAGGAAGGTCATCTAAAGACAGATTTAGATCTAAGGAGAACTAGGATTTAGTAAACTCACTTTAATCTGGTCTGTGATACAGTAACAGATTTATAAAGAATGTCATTTGAGAGACTTCTGAATGCTGCTGCTCAGAAAATGAAGTTCTTTGGGATATGTTGTTTTTTTTTTCCCTGCTGAGACAAATGCCTCCTTCTTTTTCTTAGATGGTTTAAAAGAAAAATTGTTTTGCAAACCAAAGCATGTAGAAGTAGAGTATTTCCATGAAAACTATTCATGGAAAAAACACTACCATTGCCATAGACTCTTTCCATTCTCTTCTGCCTTCAAGAGAAAAAGAAAATCCCACTAACATAGCTTGATTAAAACAATTCTTCAAGAAGAAAAAAGATTCTGTATGAAATGTGACCTTACATTGCTTTTAATATGAAATCACATGAAGTCATGGCAGGAACAGAGTAGAGACTGAATTCAGCAGATGTTATCATTTCACTGGCCTGAAGTGATATTTGCCATAAAATGAAAGAGCTGGGAGTTCTTGTGTGTGGTACTACAAAATTAAGGACCCCATATTCAATTAAAAACAAATCAGAATCGAAACACACAGTCCAAAACAAGACAAAAGGCTTCTTTGGGTTATCAACTGAAAGCTGAATATCATCATCTGGTTTGGTTTTTGGTTTTTTTGTTTTTTTGTTTTTACCCAATTTATGTACACCTCATCCCAAGTCTCTCATCCCAGAATACTTAAAGAACATGGGGAATTAGACCAGGTGGAAGGCAGACCATCTCATCACATTCTTCATGCAGAGTTGCTCCTTTGTGTAGCTTCATTGAGTGTTGCAAAATTAACCTTCAGACTGTGAACTGAACTCCCTTGATAATCCGTCATGAACCTGGAATTGTGCAGATGGAGGTGTGGTGGGGCCAAGATCGTGGTATCTACTAGCTCCTCTTCAAAATACTTAAGAGCATTCCCATTTCTACATCTCCATTAATGGCCCATGTCTAATTTCTGGGTGCAGAATATGTGACAATGTGACATAAACATGAAGTAAAGAGCTGCTACAAATTGGGCCCTTTTCCAGAATAAGGGCCTTTCCTTAACATTCAGAACATGCTTTCCAACGGGTCTCTTTAATTATTCTCTAAGCGCAATTAGATTGCCTTATAAAATTACCAAAAATCACAGATATAATGAGGTTTTTTTCACATACTGTTAAATCAGTCATGCAAGCAAAACTGAAGCTCTGCATCCAAATCTGTAAGAATTTTGAAGTGGATCAAACTTGCTTGGATATAGGTTTTCTTTTCTTATTATTCTTTTGGACTCACATGTGTTCTCACACAGGCCATATGAGTATGGTAAAGCAGAGCCAAAAATTAATGTGGTAGTTATTTTGCCATTTCTTTCTGCCAAAATTAAAACTAGTCCTATGCATCCTTACACAGGATATTACTACTTTTAGTTTAGGTACTCCTTTTAGTAATACCTTATCTGAATGATACTTCATTCTTGAGGGTATTGGAACTAGGATGTGTATAGAGAAATGCCTCAGTCAAAGAAAAGTTATAGGGTTGATTTAGGAATTAGGGGATGCAAACCTATATCCTCTGTTATACTCAGAGCCTGTGATAAGTTGTTTGCTGCTGTACTTTCTCACTTAAGCAGCAGCGAATCTGTGAACAGCAACAATGCTAAGTATTCAGTCTGGCTTCAGTTGTCCTCCAAACTTCATCTTCAAGCACACTCACTTGCACTTAGATTTCATATGCCTCAGTCTTTGTATTTTTTCATGCCTAAGAGTTGTAGACATCTGTATAACTAAATGGTGACTTCTGTTGTTATAAAGGAAACTTCTTCAATTTGCTGCCATACACTGCTGTCACATGTTGCCTGCAGTTGCACTGACAACTCTCCTGAGGAAGACCCCTCCAGTGAGAGCAAAGAAAGCTCCGTACCGCATGGAGCTTTCTCACATCCTCTCTAAGTCGTAAGTGATAATCACTAGGGAGAGCATGAAGTACTCATTAATGATATTAAACCAACCCCACAGATTACTTATTACCCAAAGCCCTCTGAGGCTACCTGAGGGATTTCACAAGCTTCATCAGGCTCCAGATCATGCCTAAGCAGGTTTTGGTCTCTGAAAGAGACTAATACAAGTCAAAACTGTACTGTACCACCCAGCCATTCTTTGGTTATCTATAGCGGTATCCTTATCAGATAAACATTGATGAGCAAGGAGAGGGACATTGCAGGCTGTCTGCTTCTTGGGCTAGTTGAAAGCCAGTCAGATAAATTTCTGAATTATTCAACCCTTGTTAATTGCACTGTAGCTTATTAGTTTTAATTAGGGATCGAATCAGTTTCTGTTTGCTCCCCATGTATTCATCTGTCAGCAGTGTCTCTGCAACAGGAGCTGCTTCAAACAAATTTTGTTTTCATGGCAAAGGTGTATTGAAAAGGAGGGGAAAAAAGTCTCAAAGCAAAAAAATAGTACTAACTTTGCTAAGACTGGTCTTGCTGAGGGGTGAAACTTAATCAATAACAACAGAAAACACCGGGTGGGGGGAAAGCATGACACAGATCCCAAGAGGCATAATAAAGTATGTTCAGCTTATATGGTTAATCTTCTCTGTAGGCTTGCTCTGCAAATTTAAGGAAGATTAAATTTCAGATATGCTGTTTCTTGTTTTTTCTGGCAACAATAAACTTCAATTTGAGGGAGGTGGGGGAGGGAGGGAGAGGCTGAGTGGGGAAAAAGAGCCACAGTAAAGTGTCTGCTGTCCATGTAGTTTTGCCAGACTGCTGTCTCAATTGAGAGCTGTGATTGAGATTTATTGGGCTTAAAATATGAAACAGACCTTTCATGTTGGAATTCTAAATATCTTTTTAAGCAGTAGTGAGTACCACCAAATGCTTAAAGGCAACACAGCAGAGTTCAAATCCACACAATAGTTTCTTCTCTCTTGTGAGCCAGCAGCTTGTAGGAATCTTGCTCCATCTTCTTATTTTTGAGCTGGGGAAAGAGTATGTTGGATGTTATGACCATCGCCTGAAAATCACTTTGTCTTTTTATATTAGATTTTGTCTCAGCTGGCCAGTGTTTGAACATGTGCATTGAATGGGCAGGTTTATCACTTGAGTTAATAAAGAAAATCCTTGAATGCATACAAGATGTTTGCATCTTGGTAGCACATTTTATTAAGCTCTCAGTTATGTAGTGAAAGCAAGAACAGCTTGGCAAAGATCTAAAATATTTATTTTGTGCTATTTTGCTAGCATCCTATGTTCTACAGGAAAAATAAGGCTGTCGGCTGGAGAAATTATACCAGACCCAAAGTTTTCTCTGTGGACCTCAAGGATTGGAGATCAAAATGCTAAACCTCCCTCCTTTCACTACTTTTCCATCATTACATTTTATAAGCATGTTTGGAAGAGTTCATCGTCTCCTTCAACTTATTCAGTAGGTGCAGCGAGGAGAATATGCTAAGATTTTTAGGCTGCACAGTACTGTTTATGCTGATATCTGACTAGACTGTATGTCAGGTTGGAGTTAAATTGAATTCTTGGTGTCAACTCATTAGGTTTGATTAACACAGATTTTAATTATTGAATGGAGTTCCAGCCAGCAATTAAAGTCTGAGTGACTGTTCTCTAATGGCTTATATGAAATAGGAGCAATTCTATCTACCAGTGAGTGGACCAAGGTGGCTCTTAAGTGCCTGTTGCACATGTGCTCAAGGACTTTGTTTTCACCATCCTTTACAGTGGCACAAGGCAAGTGAGAAAACATGGGAGAGCAAATCCTGCAAGCCACAGGAACAAGAAAGAGTAGAAATGTTATTATTCTTTATATATATTATATATTATTATATATATTATTCTTTACTTCGCAAAGAATATTACCCAGAAAGAACGCAAGAGATTGAGAAGAGTAGAAAAGTCCCTTTCTCTGCTGACTGGTAGATACATAACATCTGATTCACAAGGTTCATCACCTGAGTTGAGCTTTTTCTTTGAAGGTGCTCATTTCAGCTACAGTCATAAGACTTTATATCCCTTTTGATTGCCAGGTACACCCCTTTCAGTTCTTCAGTGTAAGAAGCTAGATTGTATCTCTCTTGATTAGTCCATGTTATTCTTTCATAGCAGATTAACATGGTCACAGAATTCCGGTGGCTTTGTTCTGAGTAGTTCTGTTATTAGTTGCTGAAATAAACAATATTACCATAACTCCTTGGGTTGAAAATGCTTTCAGTAAGATCTTGGAGGTGTTATCCAGAGCATTTCTAGCTTGAGCTTTGATGATGGATGCGATCCAAGGACAATTTGGGAGTGTTGTACTCCTTATGCAATGGAATTTTGCACCAAGGGCATAGCACACCGGTGCTCTGTGGTTTATTCTTCCTGGGGAAAAATGATGTGCTAAATTTAGATTTGCTTAAAATATCTTGAGATGTTTTTAGCTGAAGAATGATGATGCTTTTGAAGCTGACTAAAATCCTGTTAAGGATCCTTCACTCTGTAGCTCACTTGCCACCGCTGCTCCAGAGCCCAGATTTGTTAACATTCCAGGCATGCTACAGAGCTTATAACTTACACTGCATTTTGACTTGGAGTGGGTTGAAGAGTGACTAAGATTGAACAGATTCATTGTAACTGTTGATTATTTTAATCAGTTGTACATCTCTTCTAGTTTAGATAGTCTTCTTTGGGCAGGTCATTTATAGTTTTGCATTGTGAGCTTTATTCCTTTTCTTTATTTTCTACTGTTGGGCCAGATTTGGAGAAAAAAATATTGTCCTTTTTAATTGGACAAAACATTCTCCTTGCAGTATGTACTTCGTTTTTTTCTGTCATAACTGATATTTCAAGTCATATGATAAAATTATCTGCTTTCTCTGAAATGAGTACATAGTTTCTCTTATGCCATATCTTGTATGTTGCTTCCCTCAGGATACAAAAAGCACTGCTTAATACTTAGCAAATTTGATGTGAAGAAAAAGACCATGGGCATCCAAAGCCCCTACGATTCTTTTGTGACTGCTCTAAAAATGGAGAAAAATGAGTTTTCTACATTAAGTGCTGCATTATTCATGCATTGTCACTGGAGGAAGGCTTAAGGTTTGCTGCAAAGTAAATGAAAAATAAATTGCAAAGAAAATTTAAAAAATGTAGAGAAAGCTCCATGTGTGTTTGATTTACTCTCCAATTTGATATGCACAACCTGTTAGCTGGTGGTCCAATTTTTGGTCCAAAATGTTATGTCTGGAGTAACGAACATACTTTGGACTCATTGCATTCCCCTATGCAATGACCCTGATCCACTTTCCATTTCTTGTATAATGTATGCTGTATGGCACTATAGCTCCACAGTGGTCTGACATTTGCATTGGCAGTACTAGGATTCCTGGATATAGGAAGAATGACAATAGCCAGTGTGGGAAGGAATGGGTGACAGTCAGGACGCTAAACAGATGTAAAATATCTTGTCATTCTTCCGAGCAGCCGTCAATCACAGGGTCTTACTGGACAAGACATCCCTGAGGGTGACATCTAGCTTCTCTGTTGCCTTGTTATCTTCCCAGCAGGAAGCATGGTGGGACACCTTACCTGGGAAAACCAGGCTTCTGCAACATATATCTTTAGAAGAGTCTAAAACCAAACAGGTGTGGAAAGTGAAAGCTCCACTTTTTTGGGGAAAGGCCTCTCGGCGTGCATAGCCTCACTGGAGAACTAGACACAATGGAATTAGCATCCAATTTGTATCAATTCCATTAGGGTCAGATCAACTCATGTTATCCTATTAGCTTGCAGCAGTTAGAGAAACACACAGATGGGTCTGTGTTCTGAAGACTGAGACAAAGCCTTCTTATGCTTTTTCATCCCCCCCTTCCCTCCAATGGGATTACAATGGTCCCTGTTGTCTCTCTTTGTTTCAGTACTCCTTGATTGACAATACCCTGGGAGATGTCACTGTCCTTGCTCTGTGCATTGTAATAGCCTGGAGTACCAAGGGTGCTTTAGGTCCTTCGTCCTCCCTTTTTTTTTCAGGTGTTGTAAACATCTGTCACTGCACCACAATGACGACCTCTTGTTGAGCTTACGTGTCTGATGCTCTATCACTCAGTGTCTGAGGGAGATGCAAGAGAAAACTTTAGGTAGTGGCATGAATAGAGGGCAAAGAAATAGGGCAACTTTATTATGGACTATCATCAGAAAGTAGCATGTGTGGAATGTCAATTTAATAATAGAATTGACAGCTTTTCTCTGGTTTCCGCAATGCCACAAGTGTTTCTTTGACAGTTTAAAAAATAGGCCCTTTGTAGCAGTCAGTGAGTGGCACTACATACATTTGTGAATGCCCTGCATAACTGACATTCCCACAAATGCCACTGTCCTAAGACCAGTCCCAAGAATCCTTCTGCATTGACTAAGGGTAGTGGTGCACGGAGAAACCAAGCAATGCAAAATGTGGTGTACAGTAGCAAGGAAGATGCAGCATAGCTAAAAAGATGCTGAGTTGCCGTTCTGTTAGGAGGGAGTTTCTAAATCAAAGAGGAAGCATATGTCATGGTAAAAGTTGCTAAATAGCTCTCAATAAATTTTCAGATGTAAAATGACAATTATTTTTTCCATTTTTTTGTTCAATTAACGTTCCCAGAAAGCTTCACTTGTTCACCGTATAAAACTACTAACATTTAGTAGCACTAGAGGTCGATAACTCTCATTTTTCCACCAAAAAGTGCAAGATATAAAATGGCACAAATATGCATGATTTTTCCCTGGTTTGTTCTTTATCTGGGGAAGAAACTCTAACTAGGTTCTCTTTTTGTCTTCATGAGTACATCTGTTTTAGAAAGCAAGGTACATAACACTGCTCCTCTACAGGCTGCAAACACAAGAAAAAATTTGAGCTCTTGCTTTTTCTAATGTGTTCTTTTCAGTGTTGAACTTGACATTAATTATTTTAGCAGAGAGCAAAGCACATTTCATAACCTGTTTGCAATCCTAAAACCATAATCTTCAAGATTTTTTTTTTTAATTACAACTCTAAAATGGCAAATAGCTACCACACCTTTGTTTCAGTACTGAGTAATTTTTCTTCCTCTGTGTAGGAACAGAATCATTCTGGTAAAGAAAAGGTGACTGAGAAGAGTGGAAAATAGAATAAAGTTAAGATTGTAATGGATGTACCTTGGAAATGATTTCTCATAGCAGAACTTACCTTTCTCCATGGGCACAGGCTTCATAATTAATTTTAATTCATAAATTTCAACAGGTTATTTCCCTGGAAGTCTAGGGAGAGAGTCATCAAACTTGCTTTTACTAATTATATTGTAACAGTTTTCTAATACATACTGAAAATATATGGGAAATACATAAATAGATGAAAAAAATCCAAACAACAACAAACCTGTTTACTTACCTGTTTGTTACTTTAGTAAAATTGGTTCTCCTTCATAGATGCAATGGACAATGACGGGTCAAAATTGAAAAGAATCAAAGCCAAAGAAAACACATCAAGATTGAGATCCCTTATACCCCCCTGCAACAAAATGAAGGAAGACATCTTTATTTATTAACTGTGATGTGTTTGAAGAAAACAATAATTGAGGCTGAAAACATTTTTATCTTTAATGAAAATTTATGCAAAATTTTTGCAAAATATATGAAAATATCTGCAAAATAGCCTCAAGTTTTCTTCCTGTGACAATTTCATGATGAAAGCAACTACTTGTGTCTGTTATGAGATTGACAGATTTCTCAAATGCCAGACATACAGACTCTAAGTCAGACTGTTTGGTAACTTTTAAAATTTTGATTTGAGTAGCATTTGGACTTAAGAGAGAAAAATAGCTTAAGGATTTCTTCCTTCTTCTGGAAGAAAGGAATCTTTCAAGGTCCTTGTGGCGTCAAAATTTACTAATAGGTGCAGTCTCTCCTCTTTCTTTACGAAGGTTTCATGCATTATGAAAGAGAAGTCATCCATTACCTGGTTCTCAGAGGTCAGCATGAATGTCCTTCTTTCTCTGATTCTTTCATTTATTAGAGTTTAGAATTAGAACATTAGTGCATTTGTCAAATATAAACTACATAATTTGTTTCCCCTTTAAACAGTCAATATCTTTGAAGTGAAAGCTTAAGTCAGACAAGCTTAGCTCAGAAAAAAAGGCATAGCATTACAGTGCTGTCACTACTAGGAGCTGAACCATGGCCAGTTTAGGCAGTATTATATCATTGGAATTAAACTGGTTTCCTGTCCTCTTGAGAGAAAGTCTTTAAAAAAGAGAGAGAAGAAGAAAACAATATTCTTCTTGTTTGACTTTTCAGCTTTGTGGCCCTATGCAGCCCCCCTGTCACTTCCATTATCCAAAGAAGTTTGTTTCTTTGTTTGGGCTTATAGGGCTTCTAATTGGATGTTGTCTCTATTACAGATTTTATGGCTACATTATGTGAAGTAGTTGTGTTGTATTTTACAAGAAACCTATCCCCACAGTAGCTGCAGGTTCTGTCACTGGGGGAAAAACCATCCTCAGAACAATTTGTTAATTTCTTTTTTCAAGGGCTGCAGCCAGAGCGGAGGAGCACAGTGTTACACCCTTAAAGGTCATGCCCAAGAAGCAAAAAGATACACCACTAGGAATCGACATGCCTTGACAGGTTTGTTTGTTTGGTTTTTTTTCCTGAGCTATAAAAGTTGGTACAGAGTGTGCTTGTAAGCCCAACCTGCTCATACTGCAATCTATTCCTGTCAATGAGTTAAGATCAAAATGCCCTGTACTCTCTGGATGAATACAAAGGCTCTCCAAATGCCC
>VXAU01000943.1:680010-693689 GCA_013399695.1 Formicarius rufipectus | reverse complement strand
TTTTTTTTTTTTTTTAACGGAGTCTAGAAAGACAGAGAAAACATGAAATAACTTTTGGATCTGATCACATTTTGGGGGGACTGACAGTGCAATGTAAAACAGGCAGTCTAACCCTTACTCATACCTCTCTGGTCATAAACAAAATTGATTCAAGGAACAACTAAGAAGACATTACTGAGAGTTTTAGTCTGCTTCCTATGTGTAAACAGAAGAAAAAGAAGACTTTATCAGAAATGTTGCTCACAAAACACTTTGTCTGTATCTAGCCTGGAGATGAGGTTGCAGTCAGCTTGACCTCACAGTTAAAAAAGTCTGATGGTCCCAACCTGACACCTAATTAGTATTTCCCCACCTTGCCATTACACTGTCTGCAGTTTGGCATGATCTGAGGTTTCTCCTCAGGAGACCCCAAGTTGTGCAACGCTGAGTCTCATATGGATCTGGAGAGGAAGCTCAGCTGAGCTCTGAGGGGATGTTTACACAGACTCCATCCACACTCAGCCACCATCATCAGCCCCGTATTTTCACCATGAAACTGAAAAATAACTAATGAAAGCCTAGAGGCTGAAGTTTTGCTTCAGTGGAACAGAGCACAGTATACAACAGTTGTGGAGGCTGAACTCCAAACGAACTGTGAAAAGCTTCCAGGGTCCAGCTGTTCCCCCCATTTGCTCTGTGGCTGGAAGGTCACTGGACTTGGAACAACTGCGAATTGGTATTGATAGCACAAGCACAGTAGAGAGACTGCATTTGTAAAACTCTCCATAAGTGCCAATAAAGCCACTCTGGAGTAAAGTGCAGACCATCTCAGTTCACACAATTTTGCATATTTTAACTTTGGGGAGAAAAATGGGTTTTTCAAACTCAAAATAGTTGTTATATTCTTATTCTTTAGGAGTTTTTGTTTGTTTGTTTGAACTTTAACATCATCACTCTACCTGTGTAAAATCAGAGCTTTTGCTGAAGACTAAAAATTCTTTTAAAGTGTTTAAAAGTAGTATGTGGTCAAAATGTTAGAAGTTCATGCAATATATGTAATATATTGAATGAAAGCAAAAAAATCCCTTTCAAATAGAGAAATTTCTGTAATCTAACAGTTAGGACTTGCATAGTACGTGCTTCAGGCATGAGAGGAGGTGATGATGATTTAAAATCATTGGAAAATAGGAGAAAGACTCACCTGAACCAGAACAGTGACAAAAATTATCCACCAAAGGAATGCAGCCCTAGTCACTGACTAGAAAAGGTACTGTCCCTGTATCAGCCAATTTTAGTTCTTGCTTCCCAACAGGAAGACCTGGGAATCACTCCTGTTGGCTGGACATAAACAGTATTCAATTTGTCTTAGAGAGGAAAAAAGTTTTAGTCTTCCCTTTTACCCTGAAGAAAACCTTTACTCTCTTATTCTGCATTCTCTTTGCTGTGAGAAAAGACGTGCTCAATTCTTCCTTTGTCTTCCAGACCAACACGAATCCAGTTCTTTCAAAATACACCCTTTCTGTGCAGATTCTGCCACTGTATTCCTAACATCCTCCTTCTCCTCTTCTAAAAACTTCACTTTTGACTCTCCTGCCAGTAGTACAGAAACAGAGAATTATTTAGGTTGGAAAAAACCTTTAAGATCTTTGAGTCCAGATGCAAACCCTACACTGCCAAGTCCACCACTAAGGAATGTCCCCAAGTGCCACATCAACACATTTTTTAAACACTTCCAGAGTTGGTGACCTAACCACTTCCTTGGGCAGCCTGTTCCATTGCTTGACCATTCCTTCAGTGAAAGAATTTTTCCTGATATCCAATCTAGATCTCTGCTGGTGAACTTGAGGCTGTTTTTGTCCTATTGTTTGTTACTTTGAAGAAGAGATAGAACCCTGCCTGGCCACACTCTCCTTTCAGGTAGTTGTAGAGAGTGATAAGATCCCCTCTGAAGCCTCCTTTTCTCCAGGTTAAACACTCCCAGCTTCCTCAGCTGCCCCTCATCAGTCTTGTGTTCCAGATCCTCCACCAACTTCGTTGCCCATCTCTGGACTTGCTCCAGCACCTCAATGTCTCATAGTGAGGAGTCCAAAACTGAATACAGGATTTGAGGTGTAACCTCACCAGTACAGGGGGACAATCACTGCCCATGTCCTGCTGGCTACAGTATTCCTGATACAGGCCAGGATGCCACTGGCCTTCTTGCCACCTGGGCACACACTGGCTCATGTTCAGTTGCTGTAGACCAGTATCCTTAAGTCCTTTTGTAGCAGGTAAAAGATGAACTCTGACAATAAAGATCTGGTCTGACATTTTCTAGCAGATATGATCTGGACAGCTGATTAAAGATCCAGTGTGCCTATGGGGTCAGTAAATCCTGTTGCCTTGACTTGTCATGTAAGGTCTGTGAGAGAAGAAACAGTCTGAGGTCCTGCAACACTGTCCTCACACCGGCAAATTGCATGGGTAAGGAAGATCGACTCTTACAGAGAGACTTTACAAACTCATAAACACTCACCAATCCTTTATCCCCACTCAATTCCTCCATGCCTTTTAAATCCCTTAGGCTGGAGAATTTGAACATTTGCAGACACAGGGTCCTGTTGGCAGCTAGTAATCAGCATGTACAGGTCTTCCACTGTCATCAAAATCACTGCCCGAGGTGGCACTGACACTGGGATTACACTGGAGCACATTGAATTAGTTCTATCTGGTTTGCTGCAATCTTTGCTGAGATCTCAACTGATTTGCCCCTCTGCAACTGATGCCCCATGTGCTAAAGCACACTGGGGACTCTTCCAACTGCACCCAAGTGGGAGATCTTACTCGACATGAGGAAGGTCAGGCTGTGGTGCAACCCTTGCCACAGACATGTTGCAGAACCCTGAGCCTCCTTCTTAGGGCCCTCCTGCACCAGGAGCAGCTGGTGAGCAGATCACGGATGACAGCAATCAGCATAACATATGAGGTTACTGAACAAGAGTGTCTGCTTTTCAGCAACACAAATGCTAAATGCCAGGATGAGCTTTTTTTGGAGGAGGGAAAAGACACTTAAGGTGGTGCTAGGTGAGGAGGTCTCTAAAACAACACATTTGATTTGACACAGGCTTTCCTTCTACCAAATTTTCATCATCTCTGAAAATTAAACCCTGAACACTGCTCCACATGCAAGCCTTTTCCTTATTGTGAGTGCTAAATTGTTTGGATGGAGGAAAAACTACATGGAGATAGAACACTAGCAGTGTCACAATGAAGTGTTTTACCAATGAGGTGAATTGCCATTTTAAGACACTTATGTACAAACTCTCCCTCTGTAGAACAAGACATATTGCTGCAGTAAACGGATTTGTCCACTCCTTATGTAAGGCTCTTGTATTTGCAGCAAGTGCCTTGTTACCCATGACATATTTACCCTCAGAACATCCCTGTGAAGTACTGAATGTTGTCATGCTTCTGTTGGCAGGTGATATGAGACTTAGAGAGTCAAAATAGGTACCAAATTTGGCTACTAGGGTAGCTTGCTGCTGTGTAGAGATCATCTCCCCTCTTGCCCTGGGCTGGTGGTGGGATTCATCTCACACTCTGATGAGTGCAGGTGATTGTGCTCTGAGCTCATGAAAATGTATTCTTCCTGCTTGCTGATTAATTTTCTGCCAGTGGAGTTCAAAAAAATAGCTAGGATGAGGGCAAGAGAGGGATGGCAACTTAAAGCAAAAAAAAAAAGTAAATGACATGGGGCTATTTCTATTAGAGAAAGAGGATATTTTTTAATTACTGATAATGATTTTCTGTAGCTGACCATTTTTAGCAATACTACCACTTGTTCAAAACTAAAAAGAAAGCATCCATGTTGTAAAACTTCACCTTAAATGTCTTAACTGAGGTTCTAGCAAGACACCAGGGGCTGAAAAGACTGAATTTTAGACTGGATCATCATTCCTTCCTCTCCTCAACTTTTGTTCTATCTTGTTGTTCTGAGTTCCATAAAAGGAGACTACAGGAAGAGGGAATTTTCCTGACTTGATTATAGTTCCATTAAATACACATGCTCTCAAACATGTTCAGTTTCTTCTACAGTAATGACTCATCAAGCATTACAGTAGAAAATAGTTATGTATTACATAGGGCTGCTGTGGAGAGCAGGAAAGAATGTGATTGTGCAATTAAAGTCTCTGTATTCAAGTACTTGAGAAGGAAAGCTAAGCTAAAATTACATATAGAACATTAATTTATCCATTTCCTGACTATAATTCCTAGGCCGTCCAAACAGATGGTTGCATTAACACAGGATGAGTGAGTTTTTCTCATGTAAAATAGCAAGTTGCAAGTTGTTCCTAACAACTTGATTTTCATTGTATTCTTGACCACATATAATTTCATTCATGAACTTCAGTCTTGGTTTTCCATAGGGTATGATTATTATGAAGTAGATCACATTTTAATCTGATCAAATGTTCTGTCCATTAAAAAAATGCAGATATTTACAAACAATAAAACTTTTGGGTTTGAGTCAAATGTAAAACTATTTATCCATAGTTTCATATTTGGGTGAGATGTCCATATTTTGGGAAGGAAGGAGTCTGGTCTGAGTGCAGCTGTTTGGAAATAAACATCTCAGGTGTTGCGTTTAGGATCTATTAATCAGATATTTCTGCTTCAAGAGGGGTTTCTTTCTTACTAAAAGAAAAATGTCTGAAGTAGAATTTTTCTTATCAATATTGGCATTTGTTAAAAAGCAGAACAAAAAAAAAATTAAGTGATTTTAGATGAATTTCACATTTACCTAAGGAGAAACTTCAGCTCAACCATCTGCAGGAAAAGGCCACTATAATTCACGTTTCTATAAACATGTTGTGATGACAGGATTTTTAATACTGCACCTGAAGGAAAAAGATAGTGTACAAATGTAATGCACCTGCTGGCCTGGGTGTTTATATGATCAGCTAAGCAAGAGCTCTTAATACTTCCCAGCAGATCTCTGCCAGTGGGCCTGCTATAAATCCCTCCACAGCCAGACAAGTTGGCCTTTATTTTTTCATATTGCTCTGGGCATCTCACATGACATTCCCAAATAAGGAATTGTACTACAAGCCTGCTCTGATTGCTAGTAATGACTTAACTCCAGAGGAATTATAACAGTATGAATAACAGTGGTTTGCACTGTGAATGCCTAAGCTACTCCAAAAATGCCAGAGCAACCAATATAATGTGCTTCTCACTCATAGCTTTGAAATGGAAGAGAAAGTCAGGGCACTTTACAACTGCTGCTAATCTGTAAACATCGGTTGTTCATTCAACAGCAGGAAGTATAAACAAATGGAAAGTAAATAATACTATTAGCAGTTACTGGGTATTATGGAAATAAAATTATGCAAGCAATTGAATTAAAAATATAGGAAAGGAAAGAAAGTCCCCCCTTCTTTAAATAGGATAATTTGAATGGACTTATTGTCAGCTAGAAGTTCCTCTGTGCATGCTGGTCCTATTAAGCAGCATTAGGTTTCTGTATCCTAGCTGGAAATAAACTGACACTGTTTGTATATGAATTACACTGCAAACTCCCTGGGGACAGAATCCTCTTAATTATTTACCCTTACAGCTTGTTTAAATTGGCCTGAAAGTTTGGGCTATAGTTGTAAACTCTTTCTAGAGAGAATATGCACTGAACATCTGCATAATAGGTACCTAATAAAAGATACCAAAGAATAAATGTATGAATTATTTCAACAGGCAACAATCAGATTAAAAATTGTAACACACGGGTATCTTTGGCCAGGCTATTGGATTACATATAGAGCAAGGAGGTGCTTACAAGTGGGCACTGCCTCTCAGTGCTTGTTCATGGAAAAGCTGTAAATTGCTAATATACAGAGAGGGGACATGAGAGGAGGAGAAAGTAAGAGACCAAAAAGCAATTTCCAAATCAAACACAGGGAAGTAAGGACAGCCTGGCTTAAGCTCAGCAATTCACAAGCAATTGCAGCCACTCTCCAGGCATGATTTAAACAAATTCTTTGGAAGGCTTTCACCTGCAATTGCTACTGTGCTACTAGTGGGTAAAGCAGTTTCCCTCGTTGTGGGTGGCAGCACAGGAGGAATGAGGGACCAGGGCTTGGAAAGTCTGTTTAACAACGTGGAGTGAAGGAAGAGAGTGGGGATGTTAGAAAGGCTCTGTAGGAGTGTAAGGCAGTTTAGAGCTTGTTGTAGCAGCACTTGCTCTGAGCCCTCTCCTGGGGGGGAACTGTGATGGCATCTGCCTCAAATACAGACCCCTGAAGGATGGAGATGACGTTTTTGGCAGGGCACCCTGTGTAGGAACCTTCAGATTTCTGGGGAAGCTTCCTGGCAGAGAAGTGCAGGGACACATCACCCGACTGAGCAAGCTAGTGTGCCTGGGTAGGCAGCACCAGGCCTGAGGAGCAGCAAATCTGTCACTGCAAGGGTAATGCATCCACGGGAAAGCTTCAGTGTTGCTGCTTCTGTGGGCAGCTTGTGATGCTGTGGCACCTCAAATAGCGCTGATGTTGTCTACTCCACTACTATGGAGCAGCTTCAGGGCAGACCCTTGGCACAGGCAGCTGTGGTATTTGGAGCTACAGTGAGAAACCAAAAGCATTCCTCCTTTCATGCTATAAAAACCTGCATTCCTTCCTTTGGGCAAAGCAGGCTGGATTTCTCCTTGTCTGAATTCTCTGACTTTGTTGTGAGATTTGCCAGAAAGTCTGCCTCCCTGGAAAAGAGCAGTTACCACTAATTGTTTTGCCTGAGAATCACTTTTTTGAGTTGTCAACCAAAGCTGCCTTCTGGCAGCTGCCCAGGTTGCCATAGTTCTAGACAAAATGAAAATGTTATTCCACGAGGCATCTGCATCAAAGTGAGAAGCAATGGAAATATCAGTCAGCAAAACTTGTGATGTTCTGCCTGGGAGGAGCTGCATCTCGGTGCTTTGCACCATCACAAGAAGGATGCTTGCTAAGAGGGTGAGACTATGAGAGCTGGCCATGGATTCATAATTCCATATAAGGAAGAATTCCATTTTTCAGATTTAGTTTTCCTCAAGATAAAGTGTGCCTTGGGGTGGAATCACTGTTTTCTCATCTACTTGACTACCTGAGCAGAAACATAAGGGAAGAAAGATCAATGCTCCATAATTAACACATTAGCTATTAAAATATATATTTCTTTTGAGGTTTTATCAAATCCACTAGGGAAAACAAAACAAAACAAAACAAAGCAAAAGCTTACTGTTATGAGAAAAAGGAAAAAGAAAGCTTGCAGATCTGGGGCACTGTCTTCTCTGGGGTGACAGTGTGCTCCAATGCTCAGTACACATTTGGACTGTAACTGTAGGAAAATGCCCTGAGAGCCAGCTGTGCTGGCTTGTCTTCTGGTCTTGGATAGGAAAGGACTCATTTAACCTTCAGGGTGGTTTGTCTGAGTTAACAGAAATGTGCACTCTTGCTCTCTCTATTTGATTTGAGAAGAAATTACCCTTTTCTGCTTTCCTTTTCTTTGATTGGGAAGCTCTAGTGAGGCACTGCTCATAAGGCACTTGTGAACTAGGAGGGAAATGTTGAGAGACAGAATTTAGGACATGGAATAACTGAAAAAAAAAAAAAAGAGATAGCTAAAATTACAGTTCTGTATGGGTGGACAGCTCTGCATTGTCTGTGACTACTCAAGCAGGCTATGGCAAATGGAGATCTCCCTTTCTTGACCTACTGACAACACTTTTCCTATTGCATCCCAGGATACTGTTGGCTGCCTTGGCCCCCATGGCACACTGCTGGTTCACAGACAGCTCGGTGCCCACCAGGAACCCCAGGTCTTTCTCTGCAGGGCTGCTTTCCAGCAGGCCAGCCCCCAGCCTGTACTGGTGCATGGGGTTATTTTGTTCCTCCCCAGGTGCAGGACCCTCCACTTGCATGTGTTGAACTTCAGACTGTTCCCTGTCCATCTCTACAACCTGCTGAGGTCCTGCACAGCCTTCTGGGGTACTGGTCACTCGTCCCAGCTCTGTGTCATCAGTGAACCTGCTGAGAAGGTATCTGCCCCTGCATCTAAGTCACTGATGAATAAGTTGAACAATACTGGGCCTGATATTGAACTCTGGGGAACACCACTAGTGACAGACCTCCTGTAACTAGACTCTGTCTCTGATCATGACCCTATGGGATCTGCTGTTCAACCAGTTCTCAGTCCACCTCACTGTACACTCATCAGTCCACATATTCTGAATTCTGAGGATATCATGAGAGACACTGTTGAAAGTCTCACCGAAGTCCAGGTAGGCAGTATCTACTACTCTCCATTCACCCATCCAGGTAGCTGTCTTAACATAGAAGGTAATCAGGTCAAAAGTTAGATATGTTCTGGCTTATGTGGGAATGTCCTGATACTTCCCCTGGAGGGGAGTTTTACCCTAATGCAGTCATGCCTTATTGGAAGGGAGGAGATTAGGCTGATAAAAAACATTGCCTCATCTCCTCAAGATCTGGTTCTTATCAGCCTCGTATTGTACCCTTATTTGGCACAAACCCACTTTGTTTAAGACATCAGTTCTGGGTCATCAGGGAAACAGTAGATCACATTACTCAACTAGCCCATCCAAGCAAAGTTCAGTCCCTCACCCCTTTCCCCCTTACTAGTTTAAAGCTCACCTCACCAGACTGGTCATTCTACCAGCAACCACATCTGATGGTCCCCAAATTACCTTTGGTATCGTTTGTGCTCACATGAAAGACCAGCAGGTGGTGACAGAGAGAATGTGTTGACAAGCCTTGGCAGTCATTCTGCGATGTCTCTGATTCAAGACCCTGGCTGACAACAAACCTCTTTAGACAACTGCACGGGATTACAGATGGGTGCCTCTGTCCCTTGCAGTGGGGACAGTTACTCTCTGCTTTTTCCAGCTGATCCTGTGTGGCTCAGGGTCTAGAGACTCGTTTGCTTCTCTTGAAACCTTAACCCCGTGCTCCTCAGCTTGGAGGGCAGTACATCTCTTTGCTAATGGCAAGACTTGAGGAGGAGCAGGAGTTTTCCACGTCATAATCCAAATATATGAGCTTAGGCATTGACTTGAGAAATTTTTTCTGCCTGAGATGTAGACTTTTTAAAAGAATTGTCAATTAATTGCTAAGAATTTTTTGAAAGGTTTACTATGGTATGGTAGGATATTTAGTAATTTGATAATTTTTCCTATAAGTAAAGAAAATGACTAAAACAATATCATAAATGATGGAAATATTATCAACATTAAAAAGTAATTTTGAAAGGAGAATATCCTCCTGAACTTTTTTTTTTTTTTTTTTTTCCCCTCACAGAGGAACTGTGGGTTAGTTGATGCTCCTATTTTCCATCGTGGTGATTCTAATGGCTCACAGGCAAAGCATTTTGCCAAGAAAAAATAGTCTGGTGTAGAGTGAGTTGACTCTTGAAATAGTCATTATTAGAAGTGACAAAGATAGGCTGACTTTGCCTGGGACTCCTATCCAGGATTTTTTTCTACAGCATATGCTGGGCCACATTTCTGAGGTTTTTTTGCAAAGCAGCTTGGTGGGTTTAGTTACCTGCTTAACATTGTGGACTAAGGGATTCGAGCACCTATGATAAAGTCACAAACACACGTTAATTTGCATGGGTGTGGGAAAGAGTTGTGAGAGTTCCTGGTGAAGTCAAGGAAAGGAAGACAGTCCTTGAAGTTTCTGAAAGGTGGTGGTGTTGTTCCACTGTGCAGCAGAGCAGGGTTGTATCCCTGGTACACCCCCTGGCAGGGAAGCTCTTCAAATGACATCGCTGAGTGACCAAAATAATGTCTGGGCATAACTCCAGGCTTCCTGCTGACTTGGCTGTGTGTAACTTTAAGGTGAGCTCAGAATCATTCAGGATCTTGACCAGGTGTGCTGGGACTGTCTTCAGTAGTGGAAATCCCTCCCTATCACTGGGCAGCTGGTTTTTAATCAACATTCCTGACTTCAATCAGGATCCATGTCTGTATGTTGAGAAGAGACAGGAGGGTGTGAGATGGTGAGTGCTGTTTGTCCATTTGGTCTTTTAAAAAAAAATTCAGGTTTGCTACTTATTTTTTTTGATGCTTATTATTTTGATGATTTCTTGATTCTTACATCTTAGTTATGCCATCTCCCAAATGTGAAATTACTATCAATTGGTCTTGTGCCTCATAAACACATTTTGCTACAGCTTCAGACCTGGGTTGGACTTTGTCTCTGCTGGGGGCTATCATTTGAATCATGCGGTGATTTATTAGAACTTTTGACTAAAGGGCAGACTGTATAGTAAATATGACATTGTGTAGTTGAACACTTGAAAGAATAGGTAAGCATACTAGCATACAGTTTCTCTGGCCGAAGACAGCTCCACGATGACTTTGCAGGCTATGAAGTTAAAATTAGATACCTATTTTTTATTGTATCTAGTTACATAAAAATATAATTGAAAAAAGAGTATACTATTCAGTCAGTTTCTTTTTGTTACTGATCTGATAAGTGTTTCTATCTATCTCTGGAATTTTACTGACTTCTTTTCTTTTAACAATAACAACTGTGTGGAGTGCATTCACAGATAATTTGCATTTGAGTTTTTCAATGTGCATTCTTCAGAGTCCCAGGGCAATAGATGGATGCAAAGTCTTGTTAGACTATTGGCTTTATTATCCAGCTCATGATTCACTGGAAAATGTTGTAATGACCTCTTACACCATCAATTAATTCTTTTAAAAGATGAAAGTTATTTCTTCTCCTGGCACAGATATCAGAATCTGCGTTCAAAGAATGATATGGCATTAATAGTACAAGCTGCCCAACACTTCTAAAGGAGTAAAAACAGCAAGAGCATTTTTTTTCAAGTGTATACACAAGCCAGCTGTATTTTTTTTCTATCCTGTGCTTCAGAGACAGAAATGTTTCCTCCTCCTATTCAGACACAGCACATGTTAGCAATAAGTGAATCATATTTAAGATGGAGAAGTAAAACAACTCTAAACAGAAGAATTGACCCAACTTCCAAATCAAAATTAACCTATCAAACTTGGAGTCATTCAGAGAACTTTTCACAACTATGCTGGCTGCTCTCAGTAAAAAAGGTGCACTGGTTCTTTTTCCGATCTGGAGTGTGTACCCTGAAAGAGAACCTAGATAAAGAGATCAATTTTTTTTCTGTCATGAGCAATCACATAATTTATCTCCTTTCTGAACTATGCTACTTTGATTTCCTGTCCTGGATGCTTTTGATAAATACCTGCTCCAGAATATCACTTTCCTTGTGTTTCAACCACTTTAAAATTTCTGGTCAAAATGAACTAAGGTTCTAGTAAAACTTATTGGGTGATGTTGTTCCTTAGGTTAAATGAGTTTCCTACTTCCCTGGGGTTTCATCTTAATACTGAATCACTCTGTTCTACAGATTTTCTGATGACAGTGTTAGAGGTCCAAGTGGTTTACAGCCATGTTTTGCTTTGGGTTAATTTGCTTGTGGTTCAGGTGTTGTATGTCTGTAGTGAAGAGCTTAACATTGTTTGGTGCTTCCCTGTTTCTGTGGAAATAGTAGCCTGATATGTCATAATTGTCCTTCACAGTGATACATCACTGGTCGATTCATCATTCCATAGGGCTTCCTCCTTCTTGGTCTATTTTGATTCATTTGTGGGAAATATTCTTATCAAATGCTAAGTGAATGATCTTTGATTTCATATTCTCTTTCATTTCACTCACATCAGTCCTCCAGTTTGTCCAGACCATTTTGCATATGCCAATGAATAACCTTTTCATCCATTACCCTTGGTAAATCATTACATTTTTGTGCCACTACCTTAATTAAAGTCCTTAGTACCCATGTTTCTGGAGTTAACTCCTATATGTACCTCCATGCCAACAGTTTCCCTGTCATAAAAGTGTAATACTGTTTCCCCCTTAAAAACAGTAGATCATAACCTGCTCTTCAATTTTCTTCTTTTAATGAAAGGTAGGGAAAAGGTATCTTTTATACATTTTGTGCATGTTGGACCAGATAAAATAGGCCAAGCTGTCTTAATAAAATAGAAGTTGCTTATTGAAGATATATTTAGTGAGCACAGGCTACATTTTCTCCCTTTTTCCTTTTTATATCTGTTTCTAATTATCTCCTCCAAGACTTTTTATTGCTCTTGAATATCACTGTCCTTTTAATGTTCATGTATTACTGGTCTTTTTTATTCTTCAGCTACCTTAGATTGGTATCTCCTAAAGAAAAAAAGAAAAAAAAAAAGAAAACACCAACAAAAAAACAAACACCCCCCCAAACAAAACAAACAAACAAACCAAACAAACAAACAAAAACAAAAACAAAAAAAAAAAAAAACACAAAAAAAAAAAAAAAAAAAAAAAAAAAAAAAAAAAAAAAAAAAAAAAAAAACAAAAAAAAAAAAAAAAAAACAAAAAAACAAAAAACAAAACAACAAAACACAAACAAACAAAAAAAACCCCACAAAACAAAAACCCACTTCTGAAGCCCTTCTCACAGGACCTGGGATTTCAAGTACAAAATCTACCACCATCTTAGGGGAAATAAGGACCCAACTCTTCCGATGTGAATGTATAAGGTGTAAATTTTTGGCAATATTCTTCTCTATTACATGTAATAACTCCTCATCTTGCTGCCTACTTAGCCTGCACTCAAAATTACTTTACTGAAAATAGAGATAGAATATCAATGTACTCTTGGAATATGAGCATTAATTTTTGTCTTAAACTTACCCTTCTATTACATGATAAACTATTATTTTACATTTTCCCCCAATATAAGCCAACTGAACCACTTGTTATTTCTATTAATTTCCTTCTGACTCTACTTCTAGCAATTCTTGTGTTGTTCCCACACTTCAAGCTCTCCTTATTTATTAGTCCCTTTGGTGATCTTTGTAACTATATCCTTATTTCTTCTATCTTGATCCTTTTCACTTTTTGAAGGCATGTTTGGTCCTGTATTGAGTTTATACAAGGATGGGGCGACATCTCTGAAACCCCACCTCAGGGTGCACTTGGTAAAGTTCCCATTTAACAGTTTGAGTTCTCATTCCAGGTGATTTCCCTGACTTTCTCAATTTGTCTTTTTGAAATGATAAGCTTGATTCTGTAATCCCCTATGTTATAAACTCATGGTAGCTCTATTCAGAACCATTTTATGATCAGTTTTTCACTAAGGCCCTTGCCATGTTACCTTGCAAAATTGCATCTAAATCTGCAATATCTTAACTTAAAACATCGTGTCCTCCCTGAAAGTGCAAAGATAACTTTCTATTACATTCAAGTGCTTCTGAGCATTTTATTACTTACATTTGCACTCCATGCAACATAGAGGAAGCTAATACATTTAATAACAGAATTTTAACTATTGTCTCTCAAGTTCATCTCCATCTTATGGGGCAAGTTTGCAATAGACTCTTACCTGTATTTTCTTAGATGTCTAACATTTCTGACCCAGCATAAGGCATCCATACTTTTCTTGTTCTTTGTTCCCAGAATGCCTCAATGTCGCAAAATAACATTGCTAAAATCTTTTGTATCTGGAGACTTAATACACTTAATAAGCTGATTATAAGAGGAGAAGTAAGGAAAAGTGACAATCTTTCTTCATAAGTCTTTTTTTACAAGCCGGTAATAATTGTCAAACCTCTTCAAGATACTTTTTTTTTTTTTTTTTTTTTTTTT
>VXAU01000943.1:598928-679979 GCA_013399695.1 Formicarius rufipectus | reverse complement strand
TTTTTTTTAAGCAAAATGCTGAAAGCTGCATATTCCAGCACAGGCTTTATCAGTTCAGAATAAAATGGAAAAATTACTGTGTGAGACTCACTAGACATTAGGTTTCTGTATCCCAGGGTTGATTTGTTTGGTTTTAGGAGTTATCTCATTTTGTGGTATTAGCTAATCTGCTATAATCCCAGGTCATCCTCAGCAAAGTTGTTTCCTGACCAGTTTCCCATCCTCTTGTGCACTTGCTTATCCTTGCCCAGAAACAATGACTTGGGTTTGTCATTTTGAGGAATTTTGAAATTTTCCACTGTGTTCTGAAGCTTTCCCTCCTGCCACCTGACCCCTTCTTAGTGTCACTTGTACCTTTTTGCATTTGAATCTTTGCTGGGGTGGTCAGAATGTGGTCCCACCTCATTCAGGTCCTATAGAAAATATCCAATAGTATCAAATCCAAAACAGCTCCCAGTACAACCCTCCTTCTTTCCCTTCCATTTAGAAAACAAATCACTGATTTAAGTGATTTTGGGGGGAGGGTGTGGGTGGGTGGTGGTGGTTTGTTTTTGTTTGTTTGGTTGGTTTGGTGGGTTTTGTTTTGGATTTTGTTTGTGGTTTTTGTTTGATTGTTGTTGTTGGGTTTTGTTTGTTTGTTTTAATATACCACTTTGAACTTGTCACTCAGCTCTCCTTCCTAATAAGAATGCGATCCAGGACACTGTGGTCTCTTCCTAACATCAGGATACATAGTTTTCTTCTCTCCAAATTGCATGTCTTGTTACCCTGTTTGAGAAGGAAATTAGCTGTGGTTGATATGATCTGTTCTGTTCCAATCCAAGAAGCAGCTGCAGAGAGGTCTCTAAAGAACACAGGAGCTGGGAGAACTTCAGATGAGGCCATCACTCCTCAGCTGAACACCGATTAATTTATAGCCTCTCTGCTGTGGTGGAGTACTAAAATTGCATGCTTTTAAAGTTAATTGCAAAGCAAGGCAGTTTACCCTTTAGTCCTCGATCCTGATACAAGTGAAAGAAATCTTGCAAAGGCAATGCTTTCATTCTGCTTTTGAAAACAAATAAGTAGAATACTTCATGGCCTCCCTTCCCTTTGGAGTTGTATTTAGGCTAGCAGCCTCCTTAGGAGACCAAAGCAGCATAGCATGTGGCAAAGCTCTTACTTTCTCAAGGATCCTCGGTAGATTCATGAAAGGGAAAACCCCAAGAAGATCTTTGCAGTTACAGAAACGATAGCTTTGACTTTGGTTAGGAACAAAGCCTGCACTCTAAGCAGTCAGTAAATGGCAAACACTTCTTTGTGCGTTGCTCCCTAACTGCAAATCTGGCACTTTCAGTGCTACATAGCGGCACTCGTCAAAGTAGTACTAATGAGAGAATTAAAGCCATGCGATTAGAAACAAAGTACAATAAAATGCCGGGGAGCATCTGATGGTCTGAAGATGGGGGTGAGCTAGAGAAGAAAAGTTGCATCTTGTCCTCTGGATGTCAGACTTGCTACCACCTCTGGCTTCCCTTCCTGTGCTTTTTTCCTCTCGCTTGTGCTCAGCAGCAAGTTTTGTCTCTGGCTGTGAGGCATTCTCAGAGCTGAGGAGTGGGGAGGATGTCTGGGTGCTCTTCTTTGGTTAGAGTTGTGTTTCCAGCCTTCAAAACCATGTCACCACCAATGCCTCTGCCAGTGTGTGCACATATGATGACCCTGACCAAGCAGGTCTTTTCTCCCATGTCCCAGTATAATTATTAATGCTGAATGAGACAAAATACAATTTCAGGGCTGCTGTGGCTGCTGCTGCCTTGATGTTTTCAAGCTGCATTTTGCCTACCAGCTTTTTGTTATTTTATGGAGAAATCCGACACTGCAGCCACATATATGGGTATGGTCTCTAACTTTGTATTCCATCTTTTAGCCATTCTGCTACCACAGATGTGACTCTTCATTTAAAAGGTTAGTGGGGGATTTGGCAAGTTCAGTAAACTACACTAGAGAGAACCTAGATCATCCAGAAAAGTCCTGCTATCTCCTCCACAATACCTTATATTTCTGCAGAAAATGCCTTTATTTTACTTAACTTTCCTTCCCCAATCCCTGACCTCGTCCTCCAACCTCCCTTCCCCCCAAGCTGAAAACGTGATGGGAAAGTCTGAGGAAATGTAGTGCAGACTAGTTCTCCAACATTTAACTTGGGTGAAAGTTCCTAATTATATAGACACCATCATTTAAGATGTTTTCTGCCACCAGAGCACACATGAATCAACAGTAAAGCTCAGTCACAGGCTGCCTGTGTCATGGTTTGATCTGCTATTAGAAGCTTGATACTTTCTAAGACTTTTGTCTTCCTAAAATGCTCACTGCATGTTGGGGGTAGCTATTTTCTGTGGTACATATAACAAAAGAGAACTGGTTTGCTTCATGCTCTGTTTCTTCAGCTGTAACTTTCATACTGTAGCGGCTGTGCTTCTAGAAACAAAAAATTACCACTTAAACATCTGGGTGAGTAATAGTATTAGGCATTCTCATCTCAGGCTGTCCCTTTGCATGAATTACCAACTTAGGAAAGACATTTTTCATAACTTTTTTTTTCTCAAGGCTGTTATTTTGGCTAAATCTGAAGAATTTCTCCAAATTGATTATTTGATCTACTGAAGCAAAATGAAGTGAATACCATTTAATAATTACTACAAAGTCAGAAAACTTTGATCCACTTTAATTAGTGGCTGCTGCTTAACCAATATGTAATTCCTGAGGGACTGATCCTTTTTCCTGTGCACAGTGGTTGTGAAAGAAAAGGAAAATGTACTGAGTGACAAATGGAGTTTGAAATAATTAAAAGAGGAGGAACAAAGCACAAATTCTAGGAAATATGGGCAGAGGCTGATTTTTGCATTACTCATTCTTTTTATTTTTAACTCAAATTAGGAACTGACTTTTTCTGTACAAAATCTAGTGTTGTGGCCTGGGCTCTCTTGTTGTTGCAGTATGGCTAAATATGAAAGTACTAATGAGGTTTCTCAATAAAAATACTTGGTATTGCAATGTTCCAGCTACAAAGTGTGAACATCAGTGATGGATTGTTTTCAGTTGGGTCACTGCTTTTTTTGTTTTTCTTCTTCTCTTTCCCTTTGCCACCAATTTTCTTGAAATTGTTGCCTTTCTTGTAAATTGAGTATTGCAAAATTACTTTCTGTATTATGAAGCTGAAGTGAAGGTGAAATAAAAATAAAATTGTACTCTAGGTATTCATTACAGTGCCGGAAAGCTGTTGCAAATCAGATTTCCTTAAAAAATGGAGTGTGCTTATAAATGCCTGAATTGCACATGTGTAGACATTACAGTCAAGAAATTCAGTGAGAAGCTTTTCTAATTTTCTAATTTTCAGTAGCCCATGAGCGATCTAGACTTCATCATTTTTCCTAATGGTGACTCTTGTGCTCCCTAGGTCTTAATGGACCTTTGAATCAGATGCGGGCAGATCCTGTCCCTGTATTACAGCTTGACACAAAGTGATCACTGGAGCTTTGGTTAACTTCTCCTGCCACCTCCTGGACAGCGTTATAAATAGCTTTTCCCACTGTACAACCATAAAACCTCTGCAAATGAAGCGCTCACACGTATCAGCCATCGACTTAAATCATCTCAGCCTCCCTGCTAGCAACTTTTCAACATGTACTAATGAGTAGCATGTCATAAGGTAAATTTCTGCCTCAGGAGAAGAACTCAAACCCCAGAGTTAAGTACCAACATGTTAAATGAAATGTTTTAACTCCAGTAAAAATCAAATCCTACAGCACAAAGTCTTAACTGGCAAATTAACTAGCTGAGATAGTGATGCCTCTCACTGATACCCGGGTGCAAGAAAACAGTCACACGGATATGGAATAGTCTTTTTAACAAATATCTTAAATGTGCAGATGCTTAGACTCTGAAACACATTATGGGGCATCCTTCTTCTAACATTAAACATAGCTTTTTTTTAATGACTGCGTTTTACAGTAGATTGCCCTAAAAGACAAAATACTGTGCAGGGGTAAATGGCAGCATGAATTTAATGGCAGTCATTACAGATCTAGCCTTGCAGTTAGCGGTACTCACTTGCACTTAGAATGCAGAGTTGCTTTTTGTTCTAAATCCGACCACCAAGTCCGAATGCTGCTTCCTGAAGAGGTATTGAAGAATAACGTTTGTAGTACTCTGCCAGCAGTGAAAAGCAACTTAATTTCCTTCCTAAGCATCCTGAGTGGCTGTAAACACTTCTGGTGATGTCATTTGCAGATTACATGATCAGAGGAACTCTATATTCTGAAGTCACAACAGTAAATAAACACTAAAGCATGTGCCTTGTGAATGCATTTATCTTGTTGGTTTGAATCTACTAAAATAAATTTATGTCCCTGGATTATTATACTCATTTTATTTTGAAATTTTAAATTCCTTAGGATGATGTTTACTTTGAAATCTTTGGTGTGTATCTCTAGTGCTATTATGTTCCAGAAAGACTACATATTCCTTCATACCTGCCAAAGGTTTTCATGCTTTTCAGTGGGTTACCATGTAGTTTAAAAATCTTTTTTTTTTCCTAGTGCTTGCCTTCCACTAGCTAGTGAAATGAAAACAGTGTCTTTTTCACATTCTAGAATATTTCCATGGCATGGATATTCTTAATTTGTGTTGGCATGGCATTGCATTTTGTGAAAGACTCAGTTAACAGAAGTTTTGAGAAGGAAACATCAAAAGAACCAATATAATTGTATTTTATCTCCTGTGTAACTCAGGCCATAACATTTTATCTTGTAATTCCTTCATCAAACTTGTAATTTATATTTGAATACAAATATTCTATCTTGGAGAAAAATGGCCAGACATGAGTATGTAGCTTTCCTTGGTACTGTGTCCCAGTGATTGATTAGTTTTCCTTCAAGATTACTAATAGAGCAGTTAACTCAGTTTTAGGCCAATACATCTACTCCTTACTTGGAAACTGAATGGTAGAAATCTACTACAAAAATCTACCATGAAAAAGGTAGATTTATCTCCTAAAACTGGAGGTCTTGGAGCAATTAAGTACCATGTCAACTCAGATGCAACTTGATAAACAGTTTGATGTTAAAGAAAAGCTAGAGGTTATGTTTATGTGGTCTTGCCAAAGCGGAAAGTTACAAGTCTTCCTCTCCAAGTTTGCTAAAGATCTGGAACAAAACTGCATCTGGTTTTGAACCAACCTAAAATTTTGGTTTATTTTTCAGTAAGCAGAAGAGGGAAGTACCCTGTTTCTCACATGTTCCTCTTCAGGGGTGTGACTTCACATTTTTCCAGTTTCTGTTGCAGGTGACAGTTTTACATGTGGAACAGCAGTCACCTGTATAATCAGTCAACTGGGAGGCATTTTGTAGTTTCAGAAATACTACTTTAGGTAACATTCCACAACTTATTCCTCAAAGGATAAGTTAACAAGCTTTGGTGTCAAGACTCTCTTAAAAGCCAGTTTGGCCCATAGTTTTATAGTTCACATAATGAAAATACAGTTGGTGAAACATGTGAGATGTGCTAACCAGAAACTACCCTCTTTATAAAGCACTTCTGAAAGAAAAACAATTTGGAAACACAGAAAGGAAGTATTGAGTCTGTTTTTCTCATTGGGGGACAGAGAGGGGTAGTGTGACAAAAAAAAATAAGGGCATTAAAAAAAGGGCATAAAAAAGCTGCCACAAAATCAGAAAGGAGTCTGACTAAGCTTAAACCTATCTCACATCTTGATTTCTGGCATGATGGTTCAGCATCAGAACCTTCCCACCTGTCATGAGAAACCTTAACTACAGTTCTGTAGCATATACCTTGCCACAACGATCTGTAATGAGCTCTTCCTCTTCCTGAGGTGAGCATTTGTGTGAACCAAGCCATGACAGACACACAAGAGAAAAGTTCCTTTTCTGGCTTCGATAGGACATTTAGCTGGTGAGAACACTGCTGGGAAATCTTCAGTTCTGCAATTCAAAATTTGAATTGTAGGTGGAAAAATCTATAACTCTGTTTATGTGACTACACAGAGGTTAAGAGTTGTAACACCATTGTAAGGGATTAATATCAGATGAACTTGAGGACTTAAGAGCAAGTTGAAATCCGGCATGTTCTTAGGAGTTGGACTTGGGAGTTACAGGGCCAGAAGTGAACCTGAGGGACTGAAAGATGCCTTGAAACCTTTGCAGTTCTTTTAAAATACCTGGGTCCCGTCCTCCCCCCCACTAAGATGCAATAATTGTATTTCTAAAAGAAACTGGTACTGAGTTGTGTAGAAGAGCTCTTTTTGATTTATGTTCTGTTTATGTTGTGTCTTTTTTAGCAGTAATATGGAAATACATAGACCAAATATTTGAAACATGCTAGATTACTGACCATTTTTGTGTGATAAAAAACTTGGGGCAAGAAGAAAACAAACTGAAGAATTCTCAGGAGGTCATTAAAATTGTAATGATGTGAAAGTTGCTTTTCTCTTTGTAAAGATCACTTTTTGCTAGATTCCTGCTAATCTATGGAAACATGATGTGAAAATTGTACAAATCACCACTGTGCTTGGCTCTTCCTCATAATCTGTACTCTTAGTATCTGCACAGTTCATGCTTAACTGAGCTGTATTTACAGAATCTGGATTCAAACACTGGTTCCATTTTCCACTGAGGTCAGCATTACTCAACTTGCATCTTCTGTAATCCATGTTTTTTCACTTCAGATGAAATATGTTTTACATCCCCAAAGTCTACAGGTGCTGTGATCAAGTGTTGTGAGAGATCATGTACATTCTTGTAGCATGTGGTCTGTGGCACTATTCTGTTACTACATAAAAATTATCTTAGTCAGTAAAGAAAGAAATTGGGAAAATGTTACGTGTAGTTGAGAATTTCAAATATTTTATTCACCAGGTTTAGAAGCCTTGACTCCTAGCAAGAGCCACTTGAAATTAATGTGATGAGAAGTGAGATTTGCAGCTCTTCCTTTATACTGAAAGCATAGAATCAAGGATGTATTTCCTAAAAATATTCTGATGTATGAATTTATTAAAGCACTTGATGTTCAAACAAGACAGGATTCCAGGTTAGAGCTTACCTGGTGAATAGTAGGTAGCTATCTAAAGTTGCCTAAAGCCATTAAAAAAAAGCCATTGCAAATTTTCATTTGAATACATGACTAATATTATCTACATCTCCTTCCTTTCTCTGTTTTGCAAATGCATCTACAATGCACAGTGTGTGCCACATGGAAGAAAATACATGGAAATCTTTCTGTACTTCAGCAACAAGTATATTGGCACATTTCCTGTGCCAATGCAAAAGGTGTGTTGCTCACCAAAGTGCTTAGCTTTGTTTAGAATAATTTCAAAGGAGTTTGTGTATGGATCAGCTCATTAGATCAGTTAAAGGTGTTGGCTTTTATATCTTTTTGCTGATAGAATAAAGCAGTGCAATGTCTAAGGGATATTTAATTATACCACTCTAAAAATGCCTTATATCATTGTTCTTAATAAACTGGCTATATTTTACTCCTTCTTTACTGGAAGTCTGTTGGACCAGGTATTGCCAAACCTAATTTATCTGGGCACCACTAAGCAGTCAAGTCCCTGCTACTGCTCCAGGAATGGCTTTATCACAGCCAGCATGTTCCAGTTTTTCCTCCCCTGTCATTTAGTCCATGTCCTTGTCACCACCAGCCATACTGAAGCAACAGCTCTCATCATGGCAGGAGGTTGGCAAAGGTAGCTTTGAGCCTGAATTACAAACTTATACCTCCAGTGAAGGTTTATTTCCTAAAGGAAATAAAAGGGGCAGAGTTGATGAGAGGCAATAAAAAGATTTAGATTTGACTTTGAATTGCTGCATCTGGCCCAGGGATGGAGAAGGAAAGAACCATTAAAACCAAAGCACATTCACAAGGATGGGAGGAAATTGTAAGAAGAGGCTAATTGCCTTCAAGATGAGCCGTGCTCTGACTCAAAGACTGACTGCTGGGACTGGAGTGGCCATGACTGACCTTGGTGACCAGCACTGGCCCAGCACTGTGGCATCTGCTTGTGCTGTGATGTCATTTGGTCAATGCTTTTCGTATAATAATTTATATTTTAGTAATTGTAGTTTTTTTCTAGGGTCTCTATGTATAAGAAACAGCGGGGCTTGATTTGCCATGGGTAATGGTACAGCAAACTCCCTTTTTGCTTGTTCTTTATCATTTGTTTTAATGTTTCTTTTTTTTTTTTCCCGGTGTACTTGCTTCAAATTTAAAGTGTAATATACCTCCAACTTCCTTTTATTTATTTTTCCCCCTTTTTATCAAGGGCAAAAAAGAGTAACTCTTTGTTGTTCCTAACAATAAAATCTATAATAGAAGCTCTCAGGATGTTGTTCAGACAACCTCCAGCTTCATTTACTCTTTCATCCCCACCTGAGCCTGTGCATTACAAATATCCTACCTTTTCAGTGCAGCTGAATGAAAAATAATCTTGCTACATTATGGAGAGAGCCAAGAAATAAAACTTGCAGGAAAGGAAGGGGAGGACAGATAAATGCAGAGCAGCAGAAAAAGGGAGAGGATAGCCAGACGGTAAGAGTCCCCTAAGTCCAGCTCCCGTATTTCTTCCTGACAGCCGGCTAAAGCAGTGCAGCAGGCAGCACTGGAGGGCCGGACACACTGTGCCCCCTAAGCAGCTGCAGCTTTAACAGCCAAATTGTTTTTGCACAGATCCTGTGCTTCATTTTTTGGCTCTGGGGCGATCCAGCTGCTACTTTCTCTTTCATCATTGAGTCCAGCACAGGTCGTGGTTCCCCTTCTCTGTGTGTTTCCAAATGGTGCTGCCACTCCCTTTCGAGCTTTGCACCTGCGGTGCAGTTCTTATGCTCGCCGTTGCCAAACTCTTTCGCAGCAGGTTGACTTTATGCCTGGAATCCCCTCAAAGAACACACCTCTCTTCCTGGGGCATTGCTTCTAAAGGGACCAGCAGAGAGAGAGGTCAGACTGCAGTATCTGCTTGGTTGGGGATTCCCAGTCTGAATGGGTTGTTGCACAGATGTCTTCATTGCCAAATAAATTGATCTTTCTGCATCTTTTCTGTTTAATGAACTTGTGAATCAGTACATGCAGCATACAGCTACATTTTATTCATGTTTATGCTTCATAGAATAAAACAGGGAGAGACAGACTTTCTAATTAAAAGAAAGACTGCATATTTATCTGTTGCCAGAATGTTATATAAATGTGCTCTGGTTGCAATTAGTCTCCTATATTAGCAGAATTTGATGAATCCCAGTTTTCATTAGCCATTGTGACTCAGGATGGGTCATTGAATATTCCCAGTAAGCAGCTTAATTTTTATTGTTATATGACATTCTTTACTTAGCATAAAAAATGAATAGCATTATAAAAGCTAAGAACTCTCATCGGTAGCTGTGGGGGAGTATTTTCAATCCTAACATGGCAAAGATGCCATATATATGAAATAATGTGTAACTTTTCCGAATATTTTCCATAAAACAAACTTTCTTGTAACCACTAGCTTCAAGAGCCACTACACTCCATTAAGGGAGAAAAGTCCTAAAGGCATAGTGATTCCAGAGACAGACAATACATGACTTCTCTAGTAATATAATGAGCCGTTTACAAAAGGCAAATCATCAACAGCTTGCTGTTCTGCAGCAAAAAGAGGCATAACGTAACCTTAGTGGTATTGATCTGCTGTTATGGATTAACCTAGAATGGAAAATAATTCCTGTTAAAGCTGTTAAAAAAAACAAAAAACAAAAACAAAACAAAAAAAACCCTCAACCCCCGCAAAAAACACTTCTTTTTAAAACTTGATTTAAGATTACAGATGTCCCAGAAGTTTTCTAACATGCAGCTAAATGTTAAACAAACAATTTATGTTTATGAAGTGCAATTATTAGCTAAAGTAAAAAATCTGTAAATAATTTCATCTTTTGAAATAGTTTTGCATATGACTACATAACAGGATGAGTAATGACTAATTTTGGCTCTTTTTGTTCTGCTCGTGGAAAGCAAATGGTCAGGTCATGGCTTAATTTAATTTTGTTAGCAGCATCTGATGAAGTTCATGATTGATTTTAATTGCCCTCAATTTGCTGATTTTCCAAAGACAAAAGAAATGTCACTTTCTGTGTTATCTGTAGATACCCCCTACTTGGTGCTCTCAGAAACTACGTCTGAGTGGGTGGATCTTTGATCTGGCCTGGTTTAACTATTCTTTTATTCTTACATAACTGCAAACAACAGTGCATTATACAGTGGTTAGATAAATGTGCCAGCGTTTCTGATTCAAATACTCGTGCATAAGATTTTATTGTTTTGTCTGCACGGGGCATTGAAAGTTGAATTTTGTGAATTTTAGTTGTAAAATTCAATATAGAGATTCTTCTTGCTTTAAATTTCATTTCTTTAGTAAGAAAGGAAGAAGAACAACAACTACAGTTAGTTCTCAGGGAGGCTTAAACTGGTACCTCTTCCTATTCTGTTTCTTAGCATTCTGGCCAAAAACCCCCAAACCAAACCTGTTTGGATGGATGTGACAGTTTAAGCTTGTTTCAGGCTGATAATCCTTATGCCAAGTGAGCCGGATCTGTGGATTTTCCCACTCTAAGAAAATCCATTTTCATATGAGATAATTTTTCTCACTCTTCTTTTCAGGGAGTTCCTGTGAAGCTATTAAATAAGGTGTCCAATAACAGCTTGTCACCAGGGAGGAAAGACGAATAAGAAATATGTTTGTCTTTAAAATATTTCAGTTCTTGAAAGAGTAGAATATAGAGATTCCTCCTTTTAATGAGCAATTCCTTATACCTATGTTGATTTTACTGATGTTAATAAAGCTCTGCTTGGCATATAAAAAAAAAAAAAAATCAGTTTGCACTTGTCTCTTTCCAAGAAATCTGTTTTAGAGTTGATTATTTCATTAGAAAAGGGAGAAGGAAGGAAAAAGAGTTATTGGTGGCTTACAGACCAGACCTGCTGTTCAGATAGTATCTAATTCACAAAATCTAATTTGAACAGATGTTGTCTGGCTAGGACTGTGAAGAAATACTGCCAATTGCTCCTTTTTCCATGATTCTCTTATTTTCTTTTCTTCCCCCTACCGCCGGCCCCCTGGCCCTTTGTTCAGCAAGTTTTCCAAGGGCATACATTAACACATTACCCTAATTACTCTTACAGCCCCATTACTGTGGGGTGAAGAGTTCCTCACTCTGTTGTATGCAACCTTGCAGATGAACTTGTGAAATTCCTAGGCTATATTTCACAACTGAAGAAGGTTAAGACATTGGGAAGGCGTGTCCTTGGAGGCTGGACATTGCAAGCAGTGTGTCAAGAGTAATGATCACAATCTCTTATTGACTCAAATTAACACTGAATTTAAGGCTGTCAGTGTGGTAGCAATAAACGACAAGAACAATGAAATTACAGTCTGAACTCTTAAAAATACCTTTTCTTTTGGATTGTTCTGTGCAAAGGAAAGGTGGGTAGCATGTTTCTGTTGCACCCACCTTGGTCTGTGACTCAAGCATCTGAGAATGTAACTCAGGCATTTGTTTTGGATATTTTGACTATCTGAGTTCCACTCCTAGTTTTGGCTGCAGTGCTGGACCTGTCATGTTGGCCCGGATCCACCAGTGAGTCTGGGAGTAGTTATGCTGAGCATTGCTACACTTAAATTTCAGGCAGCTGCTTCCAAATTCCTCAAATTCCTCAAATTCCTTCAAAAACCTCAAAAGGGTGCTGAAACTGCCTGCACAGTGTATGAGGAGGGTGGGGTACATGCAAACTGGGTTTCAGGCAGCCCAGATGGAGGAGAGTCAAGCCGTGTAGTTTGTGACTGCAGGAAACATGGCCCTGGTGTAGTATCTGCATCTGGATTGATTTTCATTAGAGTCCCAGGTTGTTTTACCCAAGCAGCATCTCAGGCAGGTGAGCTGTGGATGCCAGTACTGGGAAATCCTGGGTTTGGTTCCTAATGCCAAGGAGGTTGTTATCTCCTGCTGCATGATACATTGCAAGAGCCTCTCCTCAGGAAAATGTCTTTACCACTTCGCTACCAAGTGATTCTCCTGGCTGTGCTCTCAGGGAATATTTCAGCTCCTCAAAACACCAGCATTTCAGGGAATACTTGTGGCCCAGCCCTTCTCTAAGGGAGGGAGCTGTCATGGCTGTGAATGCAACTGGGACTGACGATCATGAGAATTCGGGACTGCAAAAGGTATGGCCTCCACCACTTCTCAACATTTGTTTTTAGCAGGGATATCCCTGGAGCTGCCAGGCAATTGTTTTAGGGTCTCTCAGCGAGTTGCAGCCCTAGAGGTGCAGGTTTACAGAGCAAGGCAGTTGGTGTTGAGGAGGCAGCAGTCACACAGGCTGTGAGGTTTTTCTCTGGACTGGCACTGGTCCTGCCCGTGTGCAGAGACCCCATAAGCAGCTGGGGGGCATCACAGACACACCTGGTCCTGTTCTTTTGGGATGGATCCACTCGAAGGCCACTTTGTGTGTGTGTGTGTGCATGTGCATATGTGCTGTGCAGTCTAAAATGTGAACTAAAGAGCCACCAGTGGGGATCAGTTCACGAGTCATTCCTAGTCTGAACTGAAACACCAGTGCCGGCTCAGTGAGCAGCAAAGCATCAGATAGTGTTCCCTGGGTAGGAGACTAGATGGCTGCATGACTCCACCAGTGCCTGAAGATGCTAATAGTATCCTAGGTCCCATAGCATTTAAACTGTACACCTGGAATTGCTTGGCACAAGTGGCATCTCCAGTGCTTCTCTGGGCTGTAGTCCTCATCTTATTCATGCTTTGATTCACTTGCCTATAAAGGGTACATACAATGGTGTTCTTCAGGGTCCCAGGAGCAGTCTAAATGGGATATCAAGATTATATAGGCAAAAAAAATTTTTTTTTTTTCCCATGACCTCACATGGAAAATACTAAGATTATAGCTGTTACACTTTTCTAAAGGTTTAATACAAGGTTCAAAACAGGAGATGAGCATCCTTCCAGCAAGAAAACATGAACTGCTGGTGAAACCAAACAGTTTTCAACTGTGCAGTTTCTGCTGTGGCAGATTGCCAGTAAGTGATGACATTGGGATGGCATGGTTCTTCTGTGTCTGGCCTTTTCCCAGACCCAAATGCATGCTGGGAATACTGCATATTTTTTTCCCCTTTTTTTTCCTTTTTCTTAGACTTGACAATTAGGAAGGCATAGACTGCTTCGTTCCAACAGCTCAAAAAAGGGATGAAGGAACACTGCCAATATTTCTTTCATCATAGATTCTCTCATCTGCAATGCGAACCAAAGGTTTAAATTTAATTCCTGCACAGCTAAAACAGAAAAAAAAAATATCCTTAAACTGGTAATTCAGGAAACTGGGAAAACAGGAACTCTGTTTTCTTGTTGCTGCAGAGGGCACTGGAAGCAGCTGTACTCTGTGCTGTAGTGTCCATAAATGTAGGGTGAGGAATCCCTTTATCCCCCCATCTCCATCTCTCTTGTAGGACATGCCCTGTTTGCTGGTCAACGTGAGAGGGATTTTGACTCCATGACTTTATCCAGCCAAACCCTTCACCTCCATGGTCCAAGACTTTCTCTACCCTGACATATACTAAAGCTTTGGCATCCAGCCCTGCTTCCCTCACCTACAATACCTGCTGTTTACCAACCCTGTGCTTCCCTTCTTCTCATCCAATGTCTTGATTAGGTGTTGAGGTTTAGCATGGGTTAGGTTCTTCTAGCTTACTGTTTACTGGAAAAATCTGGGGAACAGGGAACTCAGCTATACAGGAATGTAGCTGGTACAGTATCTCCATTTGTCTTGAAGTGCTGACCCTATGGCTCAACCTACCTCTCGACAGGGATCTGCCTTGAAACTGTCTGGATGGGAGCAAGCAAATTCTAAAGCAGTGAATTAAAATAAACACAAGAGTGAATGAAAAGATAATCAAATAATTTAAAATATTTTTTCAAATTTCTTTAAAGCAGACCCAGTCCTCTTTTATAATTAAAGCAATTGCCTCATTTAAGTATTTTTAGTTGGCCCTCCTTAGTTGCTCCTCAGCTGTCCCAAGTCAGAGTCCAGGAGGACATTGCATCACTCATATGAGAAAGATGTAACTGCATATACTTTACCCCATGAATACACATGCAGATACCTCATCCCCTCATATTCAATTTGGCTCTAATACAGTTAAAAATCTTAGCACAGGGACTGTGCATTTTGATGGGATGGATTCTCAGAAGCTGATTTGTGCACTGTTCTGTGGATTATTACTCTTGAGCTGCTGCAAAATTCGGTTGGTCTGCACTCTGAGCAAATAATTCTTTTTATTTGGCAGACTTTAGAAAATAGAGAAGGGGGAAAATGGAGGCCACCAGACTGTTCCTGAACAAGAACATCCAGAATAGTAACAAAAAATGTTGTTCCTGTGTTGCACAACCATTAGAATCGCTCACCATCAAAGGTCAAAAGCATTAACCACGTTGGCAACATTTATAAATAGACTCTCTATGGAGCTTTACCTAAAGTGGAATGGATAAACACTTTGACTCAGGAAGACCAATTAGAACCAGTAGGATCTTTTAATTTAATAGCTGCATTAAGCAAGATGCATGAATGTTGGTACACACAGACAGAGAACACTTTCACTGCTTATGGAGCCTGAAATAGAATGCAATTTCAACTTGACTCACAGAAAGCCTCAGTACAACTGGTCCTGGTACAGATGTGTAAGAGAAAGAAAGAAGAGAAAGTTTTTACAAGTCCCAGCAGTGCCATGTGACAAGAAATGCACCTCTTGCCACAGGGTTAAAGTGACCCAAAATTTATCTGGGGGCTAAGACCCCCTGCACACCCATCAGTGGGGTCCAGATTGCATTCTCCCAGGAATTGAGAATGCAGGTACTTTTAGCATGTTTGCAACGTTTACCATTGTATGGTGGTTAAAGATGTTTGCCGAGTACTCAAAAACCAGGAAATGTTAGAATTAAGTATGATTTGGGCATTTTAATTTATTCCACTTTGTCCCTGACTAGGATGTATGAGTGGAAAGAGTACATGCAATCTTTTCCACAAGCACATAGGTTGGTCTGTGTTTGAACTGGTTACTGCCATTGGGAAAAAGCAAACAGGTAAATTTTGGTCACTAGGATTAATTACTTTCAAATTCACATAGTGCAAGTCTCTCTTAACTGTCCAAACTGATTTGTTGTACTGGGAATAAAGTGTCAGCTCTTCTAGGAAATCAGGAAATAAGGTATCTCCTTATTGAGAACAGGCAGGAGGCGTGTTGCTCTACTCTGTGCTAGGCAAACCATTCCCTGTCTTACTAGGATGGCAGGTGGAAGGTGAAGATCAGCACTGGAAAAGTATCTTCTTTTCATTTTCTTCATTGTGGTGAGGAAAAGTAGCAAAATGGTCCTAAATGTTCTCGTTCTCAGTTTCATCTTAAAAATACTTTGGTTAGAAAGCCTGTGATGAAGATGCACAATCACTCCTTGTTCTGCATTCTTCCCCTCCACTTTTAAGTGCTGAGTTGGTAGGAGAAGGCTCATGCTTGGAGAGTCATGCTTGGAAGCACTGGGGATTTTTGTTAGTGGGAAGAACAGGAAATATGCTATAAATACTAAGGTAAATTTGTAAAAATGCAAATACATTGAAGAAAATTTTGTTTTCTTCCTCTTTTAATTCCAGTGACATGAGCCAGGTCAGTAAAAAGGATAAGAAATTAAAAAGATGGTAGTTGAATGCAGACATTGACTTGATGCCAGCAACTGATTTGCCTTCATTTGCTTAAACATTCCTCTTGCAGACTAGCAACTGCAAATAGAATTTGGAAACAATCACACCAGGAGCATAGTGATGACTTTTTGGAAGAGAGGAAGCACAGTGAGTTCTCAGGTGTGATACCTTTCAAGCTTATTCATGAAGCAGGTGTTTCTAGCCTGGTTTTATACACACCAGCATCTCCCCTTAGGAACTTTGATTTACTCATACCTGTCAGGTGTCTCTCTGCAGTCTTCTGCATTTCTATGTTTTTCTAATTCCCCCTGCACCCAAAACCAAGGACATTAGTCCCCACAGCCACACTTTTTAGACTGCTGGTTATGTTTCACACCTTCTAAGACATGTGTTGGATGGGAAGATATTGCTGTTCTGGACTACATATTGATTTTGCATCCATCTCTTCCTGCTGGTCATGCACTCTCGTGGTTTTACCTCTTTTCACTAATGCTAGGTAACCTTATCCATGAAAAAGAGGCAGGAGAAAATATGAGGAATAAAACAAATAGAGGTAAATAAATGCAAACTGTTTTAAGAAACAGTGCAATCTCTTAATCATTCTAATAGAATTTCATATGGAGTACAGTCTTTCAGATACTAAGTGCTCTTGATAGCTGATGATGAGTTTGTAATAATGTATCCAAAACTTCAAAATCTACTTTTACTCAGGTTGGCTTTACTGTATTTTTTTCTTAGTATCATATTCCAATTCATTGACCATTTTGATGAATGGTGCTTTTGCTATTCACAATCTTTTCTGTTTTTCACTATCCTCCCTTTCTAATCACTTCTCCCTGCTTTCATTTAATTTTTTTCAACTGCTTCCTACTCAGATAGCCTAATCAAATATTTTAGTATTATTAAAATGAACTCAGAATTATAGTATTTTTCTTTTTTTACCTTAATATAGAAAAGTAAGTCACCCTTCTCTTGCACCTTCTCTCTTCTTTGAAAGTTCTTGACTCACTGGAGTGGTGCCATAGTCTTGTAGTCGAATCATTCATCCACATGTTTTGATGCAATTGAAGTTACAATAAACGGGATATGACAGATTTCCCCTATTTATTTTTCAGCAATAGACAGACTTTAAACATAGATAATAGATTACACCCTAGGGCCAGTTTTTGTATGTAAGTCATTTTAAGAAGTATAACCAGTTCTAAGAAATTCTGTTTTAATTGCATTTTAGCCTAAGCTTTTGAAACTGCCAGTCATTTTTTCTGTCAGACTTGAGAAACTGTGATTTTCTAGAAAATGTGAAACACCTGTATTAGGAAAATAGGCTTGTTTACAAGTTTCTTAAGATATGTGTTTCAAGAACTGAATTGATATTTGGATCACCAGGCCAGTTTAGAAACACAGGCCCCACCACAGCATCCTGCAGTTGTCTGTGTTTGAATTTTAGAAGTGATTTTCCAAGAGTCACTTGGTTACTTACATAGCTAAGACAGGCGACAAAACATTCAACCCAAACTGATGAGCCAAAATTTGTCTCCTAAACAAATGGGAGAATGAATTAGGCAGTGACATAATCTTCCAAATTACATCCATTACGATGTAATAATGCAACATGCCAGAAGGAGTATGAAACTCTGGTAAAGGCTCTTAATTTAAATTTGTTTTGAAATGGCAAAACACACACAAAACAAACATACTCGATTTAACTCATTTAAACAATGTCAGCATTTAATTAGACTATAAGGAAAAAGTCATGGGTTGTTACAGTCCTGATTTCCATGACATTTTACTGCTTTAGGGGCAAGAACTTATAGCACTTGGTACATAAAAAAGGCACTAAATTTAAAATATAACCCCATGCATATTAACAAATTAAAATGCCCAGCTTTAAAATGCAATTATCAAGTAATAGGAATTCCATGCATCTGAATTGCTAGAATTTCCTTAAAGCACATTAAGGACATGTAACACTCAGCAGATTCCTAACTACTACTTAATTACCCTTGCCTCTTATTGCTGAAAAGATGCAGTATAGGGAAAAGATACACATTTGCCTAACCAAAAGAAAGATTAGAAGATTTTCTTTCATAGTTCTAGTACAGATAGCCTAACAGTATCTACCGTGTACCTTCCTCCCTTAACAACTAATGAAACCATATGTAAATCTAAACTTTGAAACTGCCATTTGAATACTTTAGTTATCATCAAGGGCTCCCTATTGCATGAATCTCTGTTGTCCTTGTGCAAAGCTTTACAGTGTGAGAGGTTCAGAGTGCTCCTTAAAAGCTCCTTTGTCTTTGTACTCACCAATATGCTGCCATTCCAAAGAAAGACTCACCTTTCACACACTGTTACTTTTGACAGCGTCTCCTGCATAATCAGTGTTGCAGTTCTTAGGAAGACAGTTCATGTTTTTAAACTACTCTAGTCCCTTTCACATGATTCTTGTAGGGTTTTGAGTTCATTTAGAGGCTGATTTCCTTTCTCTTGAAGCTTTTAAAAAGTTGTATGTTCGAGTCTTGTGATTTATTTCTATTTTCTCTCTGACTTCAGTGAGAACAAAAGGAAATTAGATACTTTGCTTATATGGTCTTTAAGAGCAGAAATAGCTACCTAAGCTAAGCTCACTTTAAGATGTCTCTCTGGTCTGATATACTTTCCATTGTCAAATACTTATTTCACACAGATGGGCTATGCCATGCTGCTCCAAATAGGATGGCAGGTGGGGATGAAGGGCCCCAGAAACTGCATCTACAACTATTTTGTGCAATGCCTTCTCCCTTTGGGGTCCTTGGACAACTTGTAGACTACCTGTGAATGTCTTGCCTTGTGTTATGTCCCTCATGCTGTTACTTGATGAGGAGGGTTGGGATGTGTGGGTCTCACAGAGGAACATCACAGGGAACACCCTGGTTGAATTCAGAAGTGAGCTTTCAGGGTCCCCAGGGGGTTGTAGCTGAGTCTTATCTTGAGAGAAGCCTTGTAGAAGTCACCGAACACTTGGTTTCAGATTCTCTTATTCTCAATTTGAAAGTCTTCACATCTGTGCTCATTATAAGACTATAAAGTCCTTATTCTGGGAAGATTAAATGGAAATAAAAAATAATAGGAAAAACAGAAAAATAAAGAAAATCTTTACAAAGAAACAACACACCAGAAACAGCAACAGAGGAACATTGCTGAGGAGAAATGTTTTTCTTCATGAAAAGGATAATGGCATCTGAGAAACTGGATTTACCACAAAATCTCTCTCCCTCTGGACACTTCTTAAACTAGCTGTGTGTCTTTTCTATGGTGTCTCCACTTTGAACAGAGACGGGCAAGAACCTTCCTTTGGCATCAGCCCATCGATTCTCTCAGTTGTGTTGGTTCAGCTCCTGGAGCATTTTGTTTTCTCAAGGAAGGTATGAGGCTTTACTTCCAAGGCATAGGTGTCTTACATCTTGTTGCTCATTTTTTTAATCACAAATCCTGAAGAGAGGAAGTGTTGAAAAGCTTATGCAGGTCCAAAAAGTAGTGACAATATTAAGGGCTCACAGCCTGCAACAAGTGTGCCATTTCAGTGCAGGCACTGGCAACTGGAACTGTGAATGACAATGGAAAAAAATAAAAATTCTTCAAAGAGCAGGAATTCATTTAATTTTCCTGTACATTCACTGGACTGATGAACACAATTAACAGCTGCTTCACTGGAAAGAGTTTTCACTCAGTTATTTTCTTCATCTCAGACTCTGATTCATTCAATAATTATTTTTACATGCTGACTTTCACATCATTGACTATTCTTCCCAACCTTGCATGGCAGTGACAAAGGAATTACAGTAAAGTTCTAGATTTTTACTCTTTCCTTGCTACATGCTTACTTTTTTTTATAAGTGCGGTAATTTATCCTGCCATGCTGAGATGTGTTCTACATCTTTCATAGGACTATATATGTACCTGATCTAATACACCAGCCAGGTAAGCCAGATGACACATCTACTGCTGATCAGAAAATAGGTTCTGCATTGAATTAACTAGTAGAACAGCAAATTTCCATTATTTCCAGGAGTGGTAAGATGGCCCTCGGTACTCATTTCCTATCAGTGTGGGACAGATAAAGCATTGAAGTGGAAGTCAGAAATCCATCAAATGGCTCATTGACTTTGGAATTTTTTTCCTTGTGCTTCTTGACTGTGTGTCTACTTGTGTTCCATAATAACTCTGTGGAGGAGAGACCATTTCTGCACTTGTTTTTACAACCCCTGTTTTGCTTGGAGTCTCCAGGTAACTTAAAATATGCTCCATTATAAACAAAGCTGTGAAACATTGCAGCTCCCACCTGTTTCCTTGTAAATTCCATAGGAGTAAATAACTTTGCCTTATAGCAAGTGCAGTCCTGTGGCTTGGATTAAAACGGTGTGCAGTTCATGCAGCCTCACATACTTCCTTGGGAACTACTGCTTTACGCCTTCTAAAGCAAAAAATGCTTTAGTTCAGCCTATGGGCTCAAAGTGGACAAATGTGAATTAGTCCTGTACAAACAAGCTGACCAAATGTGATAATATTAAGATGGGTAAATAGCTGTTATGTGGATAAAGTTAATGGAGTAATATTGGTGAGCTGAGAATTCATTTAAATAGTAACCAGCGTAATGAAAGCTTAAGCTACTCAATCCATCATTCCATCTTCATGTCCAGAGAGGAACAGTGCTTCTGGAGAGTGCCAGGGCACAGTGAGCTCAACCAGGGACAACATCCTTCTCTTGAGCCACATTCTGATTGTACTGCGTAGCTGAAAGGGACCCATATGCCGTCACCATCTCCATTGGCTTCCGCAAAATTCTAGTCAGTGCCAGACTATGAAACTTGAAGTCCAGATCTCAATTTTTTCTATCCTCACTTTCCCTCCCTGTTTCACAGTGTATTGTGTATTTCTTCCCTTCTCTTCCTCTGCTTTTTCTTTTGTTCAGGAGTTTGCAGCGTGTCAGAGAGCCTGTGATCACAAAGTTTTAAACAGCCTGATTTATGGAGGTGTGTCAGATCTAGTCACAACAGGTAAGATCTAGTGCTGGGAACTTGTCACTCTTTGATAGCAAGTGAGAGACAGTCTCAGAAACTGAAGCTACATTTTTTGAATCTCCATAGTTCTTTCTGTTTTCTACCCTTTTCCAACTTGCTTTGTCTTTGAGGAAAGAAGATCAAGCTGCACCAGAAATAGCAGTAGAAACAATCATTCCAGCTCACTTCAGCACTGCTTTTCTTTGCCATCAAAAGGTCCTTGTGTTATTTCCCTTGTTAGCACCTTCTGATAGATTTGCCAAACAACATGTTTTGTGTGTTAAAACTCTGATGACAAAAGAGAAAGGGAATAGCAGAGGCTGAAAAAAAAAAGTATTTAATTCTGTGTCTTCTGTAAGTTTTCCTTTATTTTCTTTTTTTCTTTTATCCCACCTTTGTAACCATCATTTATGAAAATTGTATTCTATGGTTGTTTTCCATGTGATTAAGGAAGGTAAAGTATTTGCTCTGGGAATCCTAGATGCAAGAATTTAATGTGAGTTGGTCCAAAAGTATCATTCATTGTATGTTCTTTCTGAACAGCATGAGCCCTGGCACATGGGAGCTGTGCCTGTAGATGTGACCTTTGTCTCTGAGTTCAGCACCAGCCTGTCTTTGAGGTGCAGCTTCCAGAAGGAATGAGTTTTCAGCCTGTAACTTTTAAAATGTAGGGATAGACTTTTCCCAGTAGCTGGAAGGGCTTGTTTTCTTATGAACCCTTCAGAGTGACGGTGAGTTCATCCTTTCATAAAAGGTCTGTACATGAATTACATTTTGAGTTTAATTTGCATGTCAGGAGAAATTTGCAGAGAATAGTAAATAAATATTTGTAGCATTCCTTGATCTGAGCACTAGAGTTGAATACCCAGCTGAGCAGAATTTGCTGCATTTCTTTGCAGTACATATTTGAAAATGTCACTGTTGCTGGTGATTAGAGGAAGGGATGATAAAGTTTTATGGCTTCCTCAGAGATGGAATATTCTTTTGGGCTTTGGAGGAATAAATGAACTGTCAGTATATACTGAACATATGAATTCATGAGGGACAGTAGAAACACTAGGGAAAATGCAAATCTAGTAAAAGACAGGACAGCAAGGTAGCCCTGAAATAACTTAAGGACCAAATATATCATAAGAAAGTTGTAAGCCTCTTTCTGAAAGAAAATTATATAAAACAGTAATAAGTGGGTGAAGGGTGTGAAGCTGTTTTCTCCCCATATGTACTGTTTTGGTGTTACAGAAAAAGCTGGGAACAGTTTTAACACCTGAATTTTGAAAAGGCTGTTTGGAATCCAGCAGGAGTGTGGAAAAGGACAATAAAATCTTTGAGGTCTAGGGAAAAACTTCTTTGTTTAGTTTCTTAAAAACAGTCAACTGAACTGTGATATGATTCAGTTCCAAAAGGCACATGGGAACTATTGACTGGAACTGGGAGCTAGGGAATGTCCAAGTAGAAATCCACCATTGCAAGCATCTTAAGGGAGGCTCCATCCATCCTGGTAAATGGATGTCTCTGGGGGATGTGGATTCACAACAACTCTTAAGGGCAAAACCCCACAGAACATGAATACATAAGCTAGAAAACAACATCATGAAGATCAATGTCGTTAGACATCATGCAGATCAAAATGTTGATACTAGTGTGTTTATGGTCCAGAGGCACAATTATCAATTAGCATCAAATCCATGACATTTTCAACGTTTTGTGGTTGTTTTTTGTTTGGTTGGTTTGTTTGGTTTTTTTTTTGTTTGTTTGTTAATTTGAGAGAACCATATTTATTAAAGGAATATGTGGCTTCCAGATGGCAACCAGGGCTTTTAATGGGATCAGCTTAAAGTTCTAATTTTTGAAGTGATGATGACAGCCTTTCCGACAACACATCTTAACTTTAAACAGTGACTACAAAATTTTCAAAAGAACATTATTCTGAGTTTAAAAAAAAAAAAAAAAAATTTGTTCCCTTTTTTCCCATTTTTTGATGTTTGTGTTTATGTCAGGCATGGAAATTATGACTATTGAGTGACATCTAGTGGATATGATGATGCTGAACACCAGCATTTCGAAGGTAAAAACCTTTTGAAATAACCAGACTTGTGCTGGCAAAGGTACCACGTAATTAAAATGTTATGCCTTGTAAGAACTTGTAGGTAACAAGTCAGAGGGACAGAATCCAGCTCACCCAGGAAATGGAAACTTCACAAATCTAAATGTGCCAGGTTTCTCTTTTTTAGATCCCTCCAATTCTTATGTTAAAACATTCCCATACTATACTCTGCTCATTTTGGATTGCCTGTTGTACTTCGTATAACCTACATGCAGAGACCCTTTACCAGCACATTCACTGTGACTCACAGTCTCTCACACGGTAGCCCTTGTATGGTGGTGAGGGCCTTCTGATGTGTTTTTGATGGATATTTTGGCTTTTTTATTTCCATTTCAATTTTCACAATTTAATATGAACTTCTCCTTGAGACTTAGCAGCTGCAATAAGTCTGAATTTGCTTTATAGTGAACTGATGATGGAAAAATTGTAGTTTTTCATGAAGGATTATTGAAGAAGAATACCTGAAATGCTTGCTTGCCTTTATTCTCTTCTTGGGAAAATGTATTTCTGGGAAGATCACATTTCAGAAACTTAAATACAGATACTTCAACTTTTGAAGCTGAAGGGACAAATTGTCAACATAAAGCTTTTATATCCTAAGGGCATGATTCATCATGTGTCTTACAGTATGCCTAACTTCGCTGATCATTAAGCACATAATTGTGGTCTCTGGATTTTTCACCTGGTCCACAGAAGTTTCACAGGGCTCTGTAGCACCTTTTAAGCTCCCATTTACTCATTTTATTTTACCCAAGATCATAAATGCAAATTCAGTTATTTACATATTTATCAGATAAAATTTAAACAAGTCCCTGGATGCAGCAAAACATTGTTATTCTATTGATAAGCTAAATCCCAAAGTTGCTAATACAAGATATATGGGAGAAGTGGCACAGAGTACTTATTACTGACAGATTATGACAGTGAAATGTAAATTTTATATATTCAGAATGTCAAGATAAGTAATTTCATCTATTGTGTCCAATCTACAGAGAAGTGAAATCCATATTAGACAGATAAGGTCAGTAAAGACATTCTATATGTGGACAATACAGTGCAGTGAAGTCAGTAATTTTACACAGATTTTTGTACTTGAGAGGGCATTCTTAATAACATATTAAATTTAGAAATGCATGTTGCTTTGGCATACCTGTTATTTTAAGGATTGGCATGCTATAACTTCATCTGTGCCCACTCACTGATTCCTCCTGCCCAAGTCCTGTAAGATGTTGTTTGCACAGCCTGCAGACATTCCACGATACATCCCTAGGAGACGCTGCTCCATGTATTCTGCTATTCCATCTTTATCTGCATCCTCATGCCCTCTTGTTGCAGTCAGGAGGGGAAGCTGGAGCTGCAGCAGCTGCTGTTCCTGCTCAGTGCAGGGCCAGAGTGGCTCAGCCTTGTGGAGGGGGGGCTTGCAAAGCTGCAGCCATCTGGCAGTGACATTTCAAACAAGAGTTCACAAACCACTGCACATTCCTAGCCATGAGCATGTCAGAGTGCTGCAGTGCTTCATCCAAAATGGTCTGTGGAGATGGGGAAATCAATACCACATAGCCAGAAGAAGTGGAGGATTGGACTGCAGGCTGCAAGGAAGGATTTAGAGGTGGTTTGGATTTTAATTCTCTTCCCCCCTGCTCCTCGTCCACCCTCCTCTCCAGATGAATTGCAGTGGCAATTTGTCTTTTAAAGGGATTTGGTTAATTTTTGTGTTTCAAAAAACCCCTGCATTATATTTGCATGCAGGTATACCTTTTCATAACAACTGCTTGTCTTTCTGTAACATCTTGTGCTTGTGTGTAGGCAAGAGCTATGTTTTTATTTTAGAAGAAATGACATTTTCAAGATACAAAACTGCTTTCACTTTCATTGTATATTACGTTCAGGTTCACAAGATAAATAAATTACATAACTATTTAGGCTGGAAAAGACCTCCAAGGTCATTAGGTGCAACCTTTGACCAATTACCACCTAGTCAACTAAAACTATGCCACTAAGGCAGTCATTGAACTAGGCAAATTTAGTAGGAAATGGGCTATGTGTTACTGATAAACTAATGCCATCAATACCAAATTTACTTTGTAACACAAGATCAAATTAAAATAAAAAATCCTGATTCAGTGGATATTCATTGCTAAATCAAAGTTTTCTATCCACAAATATTTTCAGTGTCAGGACATACGGACTCATAAGTGAGCTGCTTCTTTGTTGGGACTGGTGATGAACTCTATTTTTTAATTTCAAAATATGTACTAAAATGATATTGCAGTGCTGTCAGCTCTCAATTTGATTCTGTTTTGTGATGCCTTATGTTTGTATTCGAGCCACTTATAAAGATATCATTTCCTCAGGCTATTTTTTGTTTGTTTGTTTGTTTGTTTGAAGAGAAAATTTGTGACTATTTTAAAGAGAAAGCTTGAAAAACATCAGAGAGTTCCTGATATTCATAAATAAGAATGGCAAGCAAGCAGGACCTAAGCCTCTGGTCCAGCCTGAGACAACATATAAGACTTGTGAGTTGTGAGCTCCTTTGCCTGACACCACTGAAATACAGCAGAGACCCAGGGCTGTAGCAGGAGCCACCCCTGCCGCAGAAAGGCAGGTTGAACATGATGTGTTCTTGCACATGTGCAGGACCACAGAGGGCTTTGTGGGACCCAATGCAAGAGGAGATGAGTTCTCATCTGGTGCTGTAGTTGACATGCTCCTGCAGCCTCTTAGTGAAGTAAACTTAGGAGAATCAATTTAACCTTTCACCTCAGCTGCATGATATGTCCCTCTGGGATTACTGAGCATTTTACGGAGTTTCTTTCCTTCTCTCTCTTTTTTCCATCCCAGCACTCAGCTCTGGACTAAAAACTGACAGATACATAGAGACATTTCTGCAGATGTGCTTGGAGTTTGCTGAGCTCTTCAGGGATGGTATGAAGCCAAACTGCCTGGCAGAGCTGGGGCCAGCTATGACCTACAGGACTGATGTCACCTTTGTTTCACATCAGTGCTGCTCCTGATTTCAAATCACTGCAAACAGAGTTATTGCACACAAACTCTTGCATGAGCAGTAGGATCTTACTGGGGAATAATTAAAAACTGCTTCCATGAGCCAGGGCAGCTGGATACTGATAACAGCTTCTTTGGAACTTCACAACTCAAGAACATGGAACTTGACATGAGACCCAAAGTGCAGCTGAAAGTTGGAGTACCCTGGTCTAGGGCTTGGAGTCACGTTTGTGGACTGGTACTGACTCACAGCTGGAGAATGCCGAGGAGGCAGCTCTGCTTAGACCTTCTGCTAGTCTGAAGACATCTCTTTATTGCTCTACCCAAGTGGCTGCTAGCAAACTAACAGCATTCAGTTCCCAGGAACAGACCAGGGAAAAGGTTGGAATGTAAAACTGAGTTTTGCTGATGGATTGGGATTTTTTTTGCTGTTGTTGCTATTTTAATACTCAGTCTGGACACTGACTGTATTTCTTTTTAACATCTTTGTTTATCAGATTGGTCTGCCGTGGATCACAAAGTCCAGGAACCATTCCTGAGGTTGTGTACTTTTCCTCCTACCACACATGCTGTTGTCCTCAGAATGAAAAGCAAGAGAAATTCAGTTTCATAGCATTTTCATAGAAGGGGTTATTTTCCCTGTCAGTTTTATGAATGTGAGGTGATTAACTTTGCAGATACTTGAAGTTTAAAAGGTTTCAGCATTTGTATTTATTTATTTATTTTAGGGATCAATATCTCATCTACTTCAAATACTGTTAGACTCACACTTGCCAAAAACGTTTCCATTCCAAATCTATTTCTTCTCTGCATGAGCATAAAGAATGCCTACTTTCAGTTATTTGGCTGTTGAGGATTCAGAGTGAAAATATTTTTTTTTTTTTTTGGACTGCTAATAAGCCCAAAAAACCTGTGGTTCAAGTGTTATCTCAGACAGTGTACTTGAACGGTTAGCTGGATTCTTATTCACAGAGTGTATACTTGTGAAGGAAGAAGGCTCTTAATGTCACAATTTTCTGTTTTCAGAATGGGAATGTTTCTTTTCATTAGGCACAGTTTGGATGACAAAAATAAGAGAGTTATAAAATAATTTCTCTGATCTCTATAAATATATATATATTTTTTTTTTTTTTTTTGGTCAGGAAGCTCTGATCCTGCAAATTAAGCTTTGCAGGAGAATTCCTACGTGCTGTGCCAGATTCTGCTACCATTAAAGCCAGATGGTCATCAAGATGTTGGTCATCAATTTCTGATTTCAGCAAACCCACCTTTTGCTGAAAATATCTTGTTAAAAGTTCCTTTGCTGAAGCTCGGAAGCATCATGGCATTGCTATGCTGTGCTTTGCAGGTGTCCAGCCACACACAAGAGCCCCACTGAGAAAAACACTGCAAACTAAAAATGCAACAGAGGTAGCTGAGGCAGCACTGAGGTGGTGCTGCAGTGCTGCTTTCTTTACTGGCAACATCCTGACCCACATCCATCATTGCAACAAATCATCCGGAGGAGAGGGCTACTCTTGAAAAGCAGAAAACCTGACTAATCCCTTGTTAGAGATTACAGAAGGTCAAACCCCTCCTCCCTTTCACTCTCGGTGACTGGTGGGATTCTGCTTTTGTACTGGATGGAAAGCTCTTGAAAAAGCTTAATACAGAAAACCAAGAGATATTTTTCTTATTAGTTAGTAAAAAGTATCTTTTAGTACATATATAATTCTTTATCATGCATTTTGTATTTCAGTGGCTTCCAGATTGAAATCTTTCCCTTTTAGCCCCTTTTCCCAACAATAAAGTGATCATTTTTATTTAGCAAAGGTACAAATGAAAAAAGACAGACCGGTAAGACAGTGACAGAAGTTAGCAATGCTAATTTTATTTTGTACAAAAACTTAGCAGAAAGCTTCTTTCATTTCAACATACTTCATAAGGTCATCATTCGAATAACCAAAAAACAAAGCTGGATTCTTTTTGTTTGTTCATAGTAGAGAGCCTTTGCTGTCTTTCACAGTCATACTAGAACTGCAGTTCATGCAGGCTCAGATCCTCGGCTTTCTCAATACGAATAGTTTGGGAGTCTTTAAATATGTATGCCAGAAAGAAAAGAATAATTAGAAAGTTTTGAGCCGAGTTGTGCACAAGTGTCATGGTCCCAGGTGGCACAGTCCTATGAATTATCCCTGGGATTTACTTGTATGGGCAACACTGCTCACAAAGAAAGAGCATTTGCACTTCTGGAGCCACGGCTACTCCTTCCCTGCAGAGAGAAAAAGAAAAAGGTTGGTAACCTTAGCTATGTCTGTACAATGTGCCAAAAGCAAAAATGTGTTATTTGCAGTCTGATCAATGGTAATAAATCATAACAAGAAAATCAATTGTTTCTTTGAATCAGGATTAAGAGCAGCTGGAATTACTTGCAAAAATGCCAGGAGCAGGCAAGAAATACCAACAGCATAAGCAGATGAACAAATTAACATCAATCGCTATTAACATCCTTCCCCTTTTCTGATGGGCAGCAAATAAAAATACAGAAACAACAGAGCAACTAGTTTTTCTTTGTCAAGTCTCTCCAATGTTTAAATTAGGTTCATAAATTAAATTAGACATGTTATTCTATACTAGTTGCTGTTAAAATCGAATACTGTTTACTGCTGATATCAATATATTATCCAATTCCATTTGTGGCTTCACCACTGGTCATTAGTTTGTCTTTGGCATACCCTGTGGGGTTTTTGCACAAAAGCTATTTAAAACACGCACTTTTCCCTATAAAGTCCAACTATGAAACTAGTGATTTGAAAGTATAACCTGCCAGAATTGCTTTTAAGAATAGTGTCCTGAAAATTTACAGTCTGTTCAGCTCCAATAGCAAAGTTACAATCAATGAATATGAGACTAGACTAGACATTATTTTGTGGAGGGAGAACATTTGTGCATCTAAATCTTATCAGTATGTCATGTTCTGGTATTCGCCGCAGCTCTCTGTAGCTCTGCTTTGTCTGGATGGTTGTTGGTTCCCACTGTGTTCTCTTGAAGACTCTGTAAAAATTTATTGTAACAGTACAGGGTGGTCATGTGAAAAATCCCTGGGCAAACCTCTGGCTGCTTTCAGAGCTTCACCCTCGATTTATTGACAATTTTCAGGATGATTGGGAAAGCCTAATTATTTCTTTATAATCAGTTTTAAAAAAACAAACATTTTGCTTCCTTGGCTACGTTTACATTTTTGTTACTTTCCCTTTTTTTTCCTCTTCCCTTTCCCCTGTTTCTCTTTCCCCCCTTCCTCATCCTCTCTTTCCCTTTTCTTTTTTATCCATTTTTTTCCCCACTCTTTTTTGTTTTTTTTTCCTTTGTCATAGCAAAGGACAAATCAAGTATGGGGAGAGAGGTTGTAGGGTCTTTGGCTCTTGTGGCAATGAATATCATGGAGCAAATGTTCACTGCAAGAACTCACACTATAACTGATAGGTTGTTGAGCTATTGGCAAAGACCACCTTTATCTTCGTCTTTCATTATTCAGTGAAGTTAAACATGTTTTAAAAATGTCAAGCAAAAGGCTTTGTCTGAGGTTAGAAAAAGTGGCCAAGGCATATAAAAGGCAAAAGAGTCCATTTAGCAAATCCACACCGAACTGGAAACACTTTCTTAGTCCAAACAAAGACACAGTCTTAAACAGTCAGCACTTTATTAAATGTTTTTAAAAAAATATTATTTTAATTTATTTTTCTTCTTTATTGAGGTTCTAGTAACAACTTCAGCAGCATTTTATCTAGAGTGCAGTAAATCACTACATATCTATTAGTATGAATTTTTTCTCTCATTTTTTCCACAGAGAAAAAAAAAACAACCAACCAACCAAAAAACCCTCAGTACTCCTTCAAGTACATCTTTTTGGAAAGGACTTCAGTTTATTCTATGTTTATTTTAATTTAAAACATTCTTGTATTTGTGTGTCTATATGAGAGGAGGCAAGGACAAAGAAAATTGTTGGTTGCATAAGTAGCACTAGATGGTGCTGTGAAGAAAAATATCTAAGCTAACTCTCGGCAGTCTAAGTTGCGTGCTGAAATTTGGATAGCCACCTTTGTTAGCTGTGTCAAGCAGAGGTGCATTGCCGTTTAGGACTGCACCGGATTGTTTCCTTTAGGATTGGCAAATGGTGAGAACCATCATCTGATCAGTGCACAGAAGAGGTCAGGTCCTCCAGACAAATGCCAGAAAAATATAGATGTTATGCATGACCTTTAACTCAGGCCACAGGTGGCCACGGAAATGTGCTCTCAGATAAGAGCCAAAGAATAGGACAGGATTTTAAAATCTATGGAAAATCACTGTAGAGAGTGGAACAAAGGCATTATAGGTCTGTTGCAGCCAAAAAAAACCCACAAAAAAAACAAGTAGAACACCATTCTGAACTAATTAAGGCATCGAGGTTTTCCTAGGGTGGTATAGGTGCTATGAAAGTGGTAACTACATACAAGTGCGGCTAAGAGAGAACTTCATATCAGGAGGAAAAGTACTCCTCTACCCATTAGTTATACTTTTTCTTGACAGACATGATAATCTGCTCAGATTCAACCTCCAGGCTTTGTCTCCTTTGGGGATCTTCCCTTTGTTCTACCTATCAGCGTGGAGCATAAGCAGAGGAAAAGGTCTGAAAATGCAGCTGCAGTCTGTAGTACCAGATGGGCTGACCTGTCTCTGCAGACAGTGGTGCTGAGTGCGTGGCTTCCAGACTCTGTCCAAAGTGCTGGAACTTACAGCTCCAGGCCATCAGTCCTGAAAAACGTCCAGTCTAAAGCTCAAAGCTGATGATGAGATGTCTGCACACACCACTCTCAGCTTTGCAACTAGCTGAGTCCTGAATTGACATCAGTCAAAGAGTTTTCACCCAGGACAAGTGGTGCATGAGATTACCACCCGAGAGACAAGGACAGTCCCACAAAGTATGTGTGCTCAAGCCATCTGTAACCACATTAGACATTTCCAGTGGCATTGCTGTCTCCTTGGTCACTATTGATTCCTTCAGAACAAGCCCCTTCTACTCTTCTTCTCCCTAACTGTTACAGTCTTGATCTGTGAAAAGTGGATTCATGCCATTTTATTTTGTGCTGTTTTGCCATCCTTATGGTGTTCCCATTTGTTCTTAAAACACTTCTAAGCACAGAAGATATACAGAAAGGAACTTGAATGTCTGGTGAGTGGAGTTTTTTAAGTTAAAATTATAGTATTTTAATACTTCACATGCAATGATCTCTTTGTAAAGTTTCCATAATGTCAGAGAAGTTCATGGAGTAAATTAGTTTGACTTCACTCAGAGTGCTAACATTTATAAATCTACAGCACTGCCTTTCTGAATATATTTACTGCTGCAGAGAAGAAGGGGGGATCAAAGGGCTCTAACACTTATTTCTGCCATCATTTCTCATCTTCAGCACAGTCTGAATTTTGTATACATAGTAGTGTCTTGCTCCAGAGATGTCAGAAATTACCTGGAGACTGTTTACAGGACATTAGAATAGAATATGGAGAGACCTTCAAAAGAGTAGATACTGCATATATTAAATATTAATGGCCCACACAAGTCACAAATCCAGATTCGCTTGCAGATTTGTTGTATGCTGTATTTTGCAGTGTGACCATGGGAAGAAAACTAGAATCTGTCTTTTTTTGAGTGTATTTCTCTCCCACATATTATTTTAGCCTTGACAGTATTATAAGGTGAGAAGTAAACAGTGCAATATTAGTGATAAAAAACATCAAAATACATGAAGAAAATGTCTAATTGTAGAATATCACCAAAGTAACAGCAACAGTGATTTTTGGTTCTGCATGGCTTGATGCCTTGTGATATTAAATTCCTAGAACTTGAAATAATTGAGTTCTTATCACACCTATGAAATGCCAAACCATCCAATAATGTGCCCATTTTCCCCTCAGCAAGAAGAGAATCTATTTTTTGATTTGTCAGCAGCATGGCTGACTGTAGGATACTGCTGTTTGAGAAGTTCCACCAGACTTAGTCATAGGATCTCAGGAGAATTTCATGGTTTTCATGAAAAAAAAAAAGAAAAAAAAAAAAGAAAAGAAAAAAGTTGATGTGACCTTTAGAAGTGTAAACCCTTCCCAAAGCAAATGAAGAGAACTAACAATTTCTCAACTATTGTTTCTTAGCATGGAGTTCATAAATTTTCTCATATTTTGGGATGGCAGTATCATGAAGACTGCATCCTGTCGTTATTGTCTCAGTAATTTCCCATGTGATTGAATGAACCACCATCACCTCAGCAATTTGAAGAATCCCACATGCTATATTCCTGGGTGAGAGAGGATGGAGCTGAGATGTGACCCCCTCATTATGTCTGGTTTTGGGCAATATTAAGTACATCTGTAGTTAAACAATGAATGAAGAACTGCTGTGAGATATTCTGTGAATTTAGAATTGTTGGGCATTATTTCAGACGTGGGGCTTGACTTTTTCTGTAGCATAGATCAAAAATCTCCTCATGCACCTCTTGGAGCCCAGAATATCTGAAGCATAGCATTCCTTATGAAGGACAACTGGTCTTAAGTGCTTCCTGTGTTTGCAGAGAAAAAAAGAACAAGTCTGTCAGCACAATTATTATCAAATCTCATAATAATATTAGAAATCTAATGATGGGAGTGAGACCTCCTAAGGTGACTGACTTCTGGGCTGTTCCTTTGGCTTCCAGCAGCTTGCCTGCCAGAGTCACTCCAGATAGTTCTGTCTATCCTGTTTTTTGCAGGCCTCCAGTACTAAAGCCTACAAAGCTTCCATAGGAAAGTGGCACCCAGGACACAGACAAAGAAACTTTCCTTTTTTTTTTTAAGTTTCACCTGGTGAATGAACTGGGGGAAGTTTTGGACTTAATTCATGTCCATTTCTACATTTTACCACCTTGTCACTGTTGAAACTCCAAGTCTCCACCAAGTTGTCAGGTTGAGAAGGATCCTTTTAGGAAATGCGTTCAGTGACTGTGGACTTCTGTGGGAATCAGAATTTCTGTATCATCTACCATGCAGATTTTTCAGTTCCTTCATAGCCAGGGAAAGGCTGTTCTAAAGTGATTTTAATGATCTGTCTTCTTTTTTAAGGGTTTTGGAATAGAATTGAATGAATCACTTATCCACATATCAGCTAAAATTTTGCTATTACCAATAGGTGTTAAATAAATGTCATTTGCTTTCTTCCAGTCTTCTTCTACCCTTATGGCTATGAACTGCAAGATTCATGCCTTCAGTCAAAAGAGGGAATTTAGAAAGCAAATGAACAAACAGTGATTACTTGTTGTGAAAATCAGTCATGTTTCAGAAAGTCAATGCACATGTATTTGGGGAGGTGGGAATTTAAATATTGAACACAGCTCCCTAGGCAGCTTCCTGCACAATCTGGCATTGTCAGAGAGCAAAAGGAGGTTTTAGGGGTTTTTTTCACACAACTGTTACATTTCTTAAGTCATAGAAGTATTCACAAATCAACAAAACCATGACATTTACAAGCATCCTACCACCTTCTGTAGTGCTGTCAATGTGAGCATAGAAGGCAGAAGTGAACTTGTTAATCCTCATAAAATCAGAGAGAAATGCCTTTGTAACATAAATTTGCAACCTGTGAGGAAATGGGCAGGTATACTTTTAAAACTGCAGCACGGTGGGGTTTTGTTCCTTCCTCTTTTTAATTATCTCTTTTATTGTTTGAGGTAAATTTTAACAGGTAATTTAATATTGTGGAATTTTATTCATTACTGAATTATTATCCTATCAACAGTATTACATTTGTTATTATTGTTTTTACTATTATTATTATTTTATTCCTTTATCTTCCTGGCCACACAATGCAGGTTCTGGAAAATAAGTGAATGCTGGCACTGCACCACTAACAAAATAAATACACACAGTGTGACTAACATTTAAACATATTCACTTCTTTTCCATGCAACACTTTAATATCATTTGCTTTTCTACTTTATGTGGTAATTTTATTTCTGTCCACTGATAACTTAGAATTGCTTTCTATTTATATTGTTAAACTCATCCTGCAACTGGTGTCTGCAACCCCCTACATTTTCACTTCAGGGTTTCACTGGCCGTTCTAACAACATCAACATATTTCCAAGGAAGAAGTGCAAAATATTTGTTTGTAAACTCTTTTGGCATCTTTTGGAAAGGAAAGAAAGTAAACCAAAATGTGGATACCACTAAAGAATGTTACCGAGAATATTGCTGTGGCTGGACAGCAATATAGAGGGCAGACTGAAACCACTAAAATGTGAAACTTCATATCAGAATTGTAATTTAGTTTTGAAAAAGTGTTTTGCAGCCTCCTGGTATCAGGAAATAGTTACCAAGCAACACAGTAGATATTGGTAATGCAGGCAGATCTATTCAAATAAAAATTATTCAAAACATTGTCACTATCAGGGGAGCTATGTTATTGCTTGATTTATAACACTTGATATCTGGACACTTTCATATTTTACTTCTTGAGCAAAACTTTGTTTTTCCTGAAGAAGGTGCCCTTAATGTTTCCCCTGTTAGATTAAGTTAGCAGGGATATGCCACCATCTGCTCTAGTTCCACCTGTATTTTGCTGGGCTGGATACAGTAAGGAATGCCAAGCACTGAAGGGCAAATAGATGGTAAGTACATGCACAGCATGTGTGAGAAGCAGCAAAGGAATAGCTTTTTCCCAAGAACGCTTCTGCAGTGATAGACATGGGATTTCAGCAAGAGCCTTTGTATTGAAATATTCAGTCATTCCTCATAAAAACAGCAAATAAATGCTTTAGATCCAGAAGTATCACCTAGAATCAGTCTATATTTTAGAAGAAGCAGAGTGGACAGCAAAAGTGCTAAATTGTGTCTTGCAAGCTGGCTGCAGTATCAAAACAAGGGCCAGGGTTTGCTGTTCCCTTGCCACGTGATTTTGGGTAGATGTATCTGGGATGTTGCTGCAGATTGGGTCAGACTGGTGGGAAAAATCATTGCCCTTCAGGTTGGCTCCAAGTTCTAGAGCACCTGGAAGCAGAAAGCTGAATCAAAGGTCACCTCCAAACCCCAGAAAGTCATCCTTCTGTCTGTTCAGTGCAAAGATGTGTGCAACTGGAACCCCACAGGTCTCAACAATGGACTTTCATTTCAATGCCATATTGAGCTGGAGTGTGCAGGTGACACACAAACTCTGTAGGCAGACAGTGATGATTGTTACAGCACTGCCTAAGTATGTAAGGTGAGTCCTGCCCAAGGAAAGGCCCTGGGAGGCCCTGTCAGAAAGGAAGTTTGAGTGTATGCTTTGCAGTTTCTTGTAAACTGAAAAAAAAAGGAGACTTTGCCTTTTCTTGAGAAGGTGCACAATTTTCTACAAGTTAACTGGTGTCCCCATCAATTTCTTCTCCTGGATGAAATAGAAGGTAAGACCCTGCATCTTTTGCTTGACTTCTTGGGCCAAGCATGGAAATGGTCCTGAGACCCATGACAGACAAAAAGTGGCAAGAATACAGAGAAGAGCTATAAAGAAAGAGCAGCTGTTTGAAATGCCTGATTTACAGCAATGAGATCCAATCACCTCAACCTGTGTGTGGAAAAGTTGTTCTAAAGACATCCTGAGTGACTCTGCACTTCAAAGGATATCTTGTACTGATTTTTTTTTCCTGTGTGAAATGGCACAAGGAGAACATTTACTTGTGGAGTTTAGAACACTCCATTTCCAGTTGTACATATCTGTACATATCTGGCACAAGTTAAACAGACACAAGATTGGGCTAAACCAGCAAGTCATAACTGTCAGCTTCTTCAGAAAGCCTTGAAGTAAACACTTGTGAAGGCTGGGGGAGACAAGAGGGGTATCTGCTTTTGCTTTTATCAAACTCCTGATTCAAGCAAACTGGGACTACTGTACTCACCTCAACATGGCAAAAAGCAGAAAATGGCAGCAGACAGCAGAGTAGAGAGATTTGCTTTCTAGCTCCTCTCCCTTGTGAAGGCTGAGGAAGCTGGAGAATTCAGCAGCCTTTTGGTTTCCCTATTAAATTTAGGCTGAAGGAGAGGCATCCATTCTAACATGCATTTTCTCAAATGATAGCAGCATCTTTCTTAATACAAAGCTTGTGAGGGCCAGAGTGTAGATCCTCAAGGGATGCACGCTGTGGCCAATTAAGGGGTTCTGATAAATAAAAAGGTAATCTTTTATCGCAGCCATCTCTCTTCATAGGCAGTGGTAAGAGTATCCCTCTTACAGGATGATAAACATTCTAAGCCGATGATTACAATTTTTAAAGGCAAACCCTGTGACAGAAAGCCACATTGCTGATCTTATCTTGTAAAGATGCTACATGCTGTATGTGTCTGAACTTCTGTCTATGCCTCTCTTCCTATAATGTAGAGAGAAAATTATTTGTTACAGTGTTTGTACCCAATTTAATTTAAGATGAGAAATCAGTGAGTAGGAGGAGAGGGTGAAAGGAGGGGGGCAGGACCTGCTCCATTTACAGCTCTTAAAAATAGCATGTGAAGCCAGAAACTCATATAGAACTGGACTAGCCATCATCCACACGCAATGCATTTCCAAACAGAGGATATCTACAGTACTTCCCAATTATGTTCAGTTCACTGCAGTAGGTGACCCCAATTTCTTTGAAAAATCTTTATAACAGTTCTTTTCAGAAAACCTGCATGGGGTGCTGAGAATAAAAGTCAAGGCCACAGAGTTTCTCTTACTTGGACTTCCTTCAAATAAAAGTGTGTGTACTGCATGACCAGGGAGAAAGCTGGATGACAAAGATGTGTCACTTGCACATGGGCATTTAAAGCCAGTGGCAAAAAGAGTTAAAGTTTATGAAAATGAAAATTTGAGACATCTGCTGTATTCACCACCTGGAGGGCCTGTACTTTGCCTTATTTCTCTTACTGATCTCATATCCCCTGTGGCTGCTGCGGGTTGGCCCTGTTCCTGGCTGCCAGGTGAGGGTGATCTTGCCCTGGTGGCTGTTGCACACAAGAATATGTCATGGCCCTTGGGTTCAGGGGGACTGAGCAGCCCCAGTGCAGGTCCATGCTCATCCCAACAGCACGTAACCATGTTCTGTGGCTGTTCTGACTGCTTTGACTCCTACCTGGCACATCCGTAATGGTGTGTAACCCTCTCGGGGTGTGTCTCCAAAGGAGCTCTGTGGTGAGGTCCTTCGTGTGGTTGGGTCTGTGGTGACATGGGGGGGGCCTTTATTGGGATGTTTGTACTTGACCACGCACTTTTCTAGCTCTACATCTGTGCCCTTGTTAAAGGAATATGCTCACTTTTGTTTCATGTCTGTTTTCAAAGCAATGCAATAGATAGCAGGTCTGGTTTTAGCTAACATTTATTTCAGTAGTGTTGGCACATGAATGACTCAAAGGGCACAAATTAAGTCTGCTGATGACACCAGCAGGAGGCACCAGCGTAAAGAGCATCAGGCAGTCACGGGTGGGAGAACCGAATGACCTCAGGGGAAAAAGTAACAGAAGTGGAATTAAATTTTATAGTATAGAGTGTAAATGGGCTTGGGCTTGGGGACTATTATCACTATGAGGTCTATGCTGGGAGCTCATTAGGTTGGGATGACTGATGCTGGGAAGGATCTGGGTGTATTGGCCATGGGACAACTGAGAGCCACCAGTGCTGTGAAAAGTCAATGGCAATCCAAAAATGCCTCTGACAGGTTATTTTCAGTAAAGATGAGGGAGATTTCATGCCACTTCACAGGCTACTGCTTAGACCTCATCTGAAATACTGCCTCCTGTTTTAATCAACCATAGCTAAGAAAGATGAATTCAAATGAGAGCCGTTCGCAATGAAAGGCTTGGAGGTGTCTCAAAATGGAGAAAAAAAGTGCTCGAAAATCATCAAGCTCAAGAAAAATGTCAAACTAGGTTGGAATTTGTCTTATTTGTTACTTCAACATTTTTTTTTTCCTTTGGCCTTAGTGCAGGACATGTTAATACTAGATAAACACTGCCTGACAGAGGAGAATATCTATCAATTTACAATAATAAAAGTGTGTGGCTTTGTGCAAAAATGGTCAATTTAAATTGGATTCCAAAGTCATAGTTTAGCCATCACTTGAAGTTTGTTGTAACATTGGCCTGAATATCTAAAACAATTTCCAGTGGTCCATAAATCACTTTATGGAATTTGGAAGTGTGTATAGGAATGGCTCCTAAGCCAGTAGGAGTTAATGAAAATAACAAACCAAACCAAAAACCAAACCAAAAACCCAAATAACAAACAAACCAACAAAAATGAAAATTTATGAATTTTTATTGCAGCCTTAATTCACTGCAATACCTACTAGAACACACACTACTTTTATGCAGCCATGGTTGTATTTCATCATCCGTGTTATGCCACCGCGCACTTTCTGGCTACTTTATCCTCTTTTCACTGCTTTCCACTCAGGTTCCACCTGCTTGGCATGGCAAGCTCATGCTCTGTGACCTGAAGCTGGAACATCTTGGCCATAAACTGAAAACATGCACGAGCCAAAATACCACAGCTGTGTCCTCTCTCACCCTGAGTCCCTCTGGAGTCCTGGATCCAAGGTGTGCTGTGGAGTGGGGTGTCTCAGCAGTGCCCAAATCACTCCCCAGCTGTCCTGCAGTTATTGTAGGACCTGGGCATTTTTTGATGGTGCCATCCATCCTCAGCCTGACGGTGCTCAGCTCCTGCAGAGTTAATCAGAGACATTACAGTGGGTGATACACAGCTTCAGCTCTGTTAGATCCAGGGGACTGGTTGGAGTTGAACCACCACTGTTGCTTAAGTGCTATTTCCTGAAATTTCCATCAGTTTTTCATGGACTGGTTGAGGAGGGAAAGTCTCTGCGGATGGTCTCACCATTTTTCTTCTTGTCCATAGCTTATCACAGAAAGTAGGAATTTTATCTTTTGCACACAGATCCCAATTCTGAAAACAGATGCAGTTCCTTATTTTGGGGATTATGCCATCTGTTTGCAATAAAAAAGGTAATGGATATTAAACTCAGGTGTGATCTTTTCTCAGAAGCTGCTTGGTTTCCCCAGATTTGTGTCCACATCTCAGTGGCCTTGAAGGTGAGTGATGGTTCCTGTGAGACACATCACAGTTACTTATTCCTTTCTCTTACTGCCAAAATACTAGGAATTTAAAGGAATTGCAGGCAATTTAGATAGAAACATTAAATGAATAAAACGTCTGAAGCACAGTGGGTGAACAAACATTTTCTTATAGGCATCTCAAGAGTAACTGAGTAACCCTCATGAGTAACCCTCTTTTCTTTCCTCTATCTTTTTCCTAAGGGGCTCTCACAGTCTCTCCCATCTCACACAACCTGATGACCATCTGCTGCTTGATTAAAATTTGGGCATTTCAGTTGTGTGACAGGGGAGCATGGTCGTGTTTAAGAAGCACTTAAATACTTCATAGCACATAGCAAAAGAGTTCTTTCCCTGTGCTGTTACTTTGTCCAGATGCCTTACCCAAAATTACTGGATGCACTTGGGATATTGGTGCACCTGCACTTAGACCAGCTAGCAGCTGATGTTCCTGTCCTATAACAGGGGATTGGAATGGTCAGACAACCTTCCCATACCTTCTTACAAGGTGCAAGCCATATCTCAGTCAACAGGTTGGGCTCCAGGGGACAAATTCAACAGCACTGCTGTTTGTTTAAGATGGAATCAAAGTTTCAAGGCATTAGCTAGATGATAAATGGAAATATTTGCACTGAGCATCACTGTGCATGGTCTAGAAACCACCTACTGCAACATTTCATAAAATATATTTTGAGATTGAAAGGCCAAATGGTGTACAGATGTTAATCAGCTAAACCCATCAATATCTGTTTTCTGAGCATGGATCAAAGAACAGTATCTTGGATACAGCACAAACTGACAGACAATATTATTGTCAAGCAGAGAAATTATCAGGTCATACTTTAATTCTTCTCAGCTGTCCAGGGAGTTTATTTAATCTTCAGTGCAAAGGAAGGATTCACAGATATATCTAGCTGAGGCAGAATAGATGTTGTAAAAGCATATTTAATGGCATGTTGTTAAGATTTTATCATGTGAGTTTTAACGTGTGAGTTTGGAAATGTGGAAGGTGCAGTGGCTCTTTAGCCACAGCAAAGAAGATACTTTCCTTAATACAGTTTGCGTTCTGCAATACATAATCCTTACTGCAGATAGCATCCTGAAGATTACAGGTTTTATCTATTTCTTGGTCAATTTGAACTTTTTTTTTTTAAATAACCTGTGAAAATACCTGTATATACTTTTGTACATGTCATCCAAGAGTGTTTCTAAAGTTCAGGAGAACTTTCTTTGGGTTTTGCTCCCTTTCTTCAGGAGCATCAGGGAGATTTCTGTGCTAGAGGATGAGACTAAAATAGTTCCATTCTGAAGCAACCCCGTATAAACCAGTTTCAGATAATCTCCTAATACATGCCTTTCCTCCTCAAAGGTGTCAAAAGCTGATGTGGGCTGAGAATCCTTCAGCTGTCTTCTCCATGTTTGTGAAGTTCAGGTGTTCTCCTAGAGATGAGCTGTGTGTCAGATGGTGAGGCAGCAGTGGTGTCAGCAGAGACAGCAGCAGGAACAGAGGTAAGTCCCAGGGCTTATCCTCAGGTCAGGATGTACAGGCGGGTTCCTGGGATCAGAGAACAACCCAGAGCCCGGACAGGACCCAGTAACTCCCACAAGCTGATCAGATGTGGAAAAGACGGTTGTGAGAGATTCAAATGGCCCTCAGGGAGTGCAAATGACCAGAGTGGGTAAACAGTGCATGCAGGTCATGGTGCAGCTGTTCACATGGCAAGGAGAGCAGGAAGGGCACAGCTTTGGAGCTCAGTCCTCACAGGAGACCCAGGTGTGGTAATTACTGGGCAGAGAGCCATGTCCTCAGCACTCAGCAGAAAGGAGGCAGCAACACCAAAGGAGCCTGCACGGAAACATGCAGGTCTCAGACCCCAGGGAATGCCAGAGCCTGGCACTGGTGTTGGACAACAGTAGAGATGAAAGCTGTGCAAGGTGTGAGCAGGTGAATGATCTACTCAGTCTGTTGGCAGAGCTAAGACATGAAGTAGAAAGGTTAGGAGGAGGAGATGCACCAGTGGAACCATTCTTTGGCCTCCCTGAAACAAGAGCAGAGATGAGAGAGAAACTCCAGCCAAGAAGTTCCTGTAACCTCCCCCTGCAGACTGAAAGCAGCAGATAAGAAAGAAAGAGGGAATGGAAGCAAGTTCTTGTTCAGGACAACAAATAAAAGCCCTCCTTCCTCATTTCACCCTACCTGGTGCCTCTGTGCAATAGGTTTGGGCTCTCATACCACTAGCTTGATACCAGAGCCAGCAAGAGATGCCCAGAGCCCGAAAAGAGTACACAGATCAGCAGGAAAATACTTGAAACACAACACTGAGGAATTGTAGGCACTCCAGACAGAAATTCAGCTTCACTGAGGGTCCAGCTTAAATGCTTCTCTGCTTACACAGGCAGCAATGAGGAATAAGCAGGAGGAACTAGAGATGTGTACATTCCTGGAGGGCTACAACTTTTTGGAGAGGGACTTTTTCCAAGGATATGTGGTGATAGGACAGGGGGAATGGCTTTAGCTGAAGGAGGGTAGGTTTATATTAGATATTAGAAAGAAATTCTTTGCTCTGTGGGTGGTGAAGTACTGGAACAGGTTGCCCAGAGAGATATGGACTCCCCATCTCTGGAGGACATAGAGCTTTGAGTAACCTGGTCTAGTGGAAGATTCCTTGCTCATGGCAGGGAAGCTGGAAATAGATGGTTTTTAAGGTCACATCAAGCATTAATCATTTTATGATTCTATGATTTTATAACTAGTAAGGTTCATACTCAGACCACAAAACTTGGCTATTGACATAAAGTTGTTTAAAGGAATAGCATCGACTACTCAAAAATTTCGTAAAAAGGCAGACCCTAAAGGTGTTCCACCAGTTTCTTCTCCTTAAGAATTTGCTCTCAGTATTAAAAATAAATGCCTGTTTTATCCAGATCAGTTGATTTATCTGATTTAGATAAACAGCTGCAATTACTTCAAGGCCTTAGTTCTACACACATGAGTTATCCCATTAAACTGAACAAGTGGTTTTATGTGCAGGAAGTTTCTCAGGCAGCGAAGGTGCTGGAAGGATCTAGACGTGATGCATCACATTTATTCAGAGGAGAGCATATACCCACATTGCCTAGGGTATCCAAAAGGAAAATGATGTGCAATGTCATCAGTGATTTTTTTTGCTTTTATGGTTGGTTGTCATCAGAGGGGCTTTTTTGTAAGAGAAAAGTGGATTGGTAGAACAGGAATGTGCAACACTGAACATTTCAGTCTTAACTGGATTGTTGAAATCTGGGAAGAGCAATAGGGAGTACAACAGAGACACACTGGATTTGTCCAGCTCCAGTAGGATATGATTGACATTTAATCAGAAGGGTAAGCATATAAGATCTATAACAGGTTTGAACATCAAGTTTTACTCACAGCTCGTAGCTGAATCAAATTGCTGGCAACTTGCATGATTGATGCATTATTTGGTCCAAATAGAGAGATCCTGGCACCTCTTTTTCATCACTATTTTCACTGTGAAAGGGAGGGTAAAACTCTATGCCTGGTATAATAGAAAAATTTGAAATAGCTTGTAGATAAAAAGAAAACCATCAACCCCTTTTTAGCACTGTGAAAGGACCTAAAGATATTTGAGGATGTGGAAACCATTGAGCCAGCATACAACATCACAGAGGCAGGTTTTATAAGGATAGTTTTACATTTTTTATTACCTTTGTTTTAGTGCAGCAATGCCCATGAGCTTCAGTCATGGACCAGGGTAACAAAGAACAATAGCAACAAAAAGATTTCTTCCAAGTAGTTTGAAATCTGCAAATTCAGAAACTCACAAAAAAAAAAGAGTAGAAATTTAAAGTTTGATCTTTTGGATGCTACTCTGATTTGGGCTGGTCACTCCACTCCCATGCAAACACCTTCAGCTTTAGCAAACTCCACAGTTCCGAGGGTGATGAGTTAACAATTTTTATTAAAAAAATTCCAAAGGCAGATATTGCTGGGTATTTGTTTGTTGAGCTTGTCTAGGTTTGCATGTTTGTTTAAGCCTTTAGTATAGCACTAAAGGCAGGACAGACAAGTTGCTGTCACTACTCCTCACCCACATCAGTACAGTATCATTACAAATACTTCCTTCCTATGTTAAGCATTTCCTTCTAAGTCACTTGCATCAAGTCACATTGATCGCAGCACTTCTTAACTCAGTAGCACAATTACCACTGTTATTGATATTTAATCTTGCAGGTGACTAGTTAGAATTTCAGCTACTAAACCTAGACATAGAAAAGAAATAAATTAGCCCACCTTATTTGCACAAATATCAGTTTCTTATTGGCGAAAATAAAAGGCAGAAGCCAAATCAACCCATATTGACAATGATTAACTATGTCAATTTACCATGTTATGCATAAATTGCTTTGCTTGCATCTCTGAAAATTCACAAATCTCAAGAATTAGTGTGCTAAGAAATAAAAAATTTAAAAATTCAATACCTAGAGACATTAATCTTGTGGGCAAGCCCAGCCCAGCCACGTGTATTTGAGGAGTACTCTCACACTTTGAGTGGTGATAAAGCTGGGTGGGAAAGCATTTCTGTTCTGCATTCTGCACAGATATCTGCTGTGTAGAGGAAGAACAAGCCCACAGCTGACAGTGCTATTGTGCTGGTTTGCTTCTCCAATCCTTCTGCTTGAGAAAGAAGAAAGCACAGAGAACATCATTGACAGTTCTGTTGCATAATGCTGCAAATGCTACTCTTAGCTTTTCTGTAATCACTTTTGCTTTTAAACATATGATTTAGCTATAAATTAACACCCTGGCCACAAGCAACCCCTTCATAAAATTGCTGAAAAGCAAATTAACCTTTTCTCTCTAGAATGAACTCTCTTATTAATATGAAAATCAGTTCAGTCCTTTTTGCTTTGGTTATCCCAGCCTGTTTGCACTTCCCGAGCTGAATACTGACTGTCACTTAAGCAGAATTAATTTTAAGAACCAATTTAAAAAATCTATCCCAATAATATAGTAAGTGATGTTCTGGAAAGCTTTTCATTACTGGTTCTGTGGTTTCTAATTGCAAAACAGAATGTCTAATTATTGCCCTGATTCTTCCATCATGACCTTGGACCAGCTCCACACGTGGTGAACACCAGTACAGTTAACACACCAGTGTAGTCTAATAGCAGTCCATGTCACTCACACACTTTTCAGCTGGCTTCCGATCTAGTCCCTACATGTTCCTGGGCATATCTTTGTGGCCATTTATCCATTTGATGCCTTTATCAAACTTTCCCTTACAGGTTGTAAATACTATTTAGCACCTGTTCTCAAATGGGGTGCAAAAAATTTTACTCACAGAAACACATGCAATTTTTATTACCCAAAGGAAAATTCATTTAAAAACAAAAGTCTATTAAGATCAAAGAAACAAAGTCTGCATGCAGTGAAAAAAGAACTGTAATAGAATCCAAGTGCTGGATGGGTATGGGTATACAGGGTAATGGGAAAGGTTATACAGGGTTTCCCTTTGTTCTCACTTTTCTACAGTCACAGCTGATGCTAAGGAGTATTTTCTCCTTTTCTTGTCGAGCTATCCTCTCTCTCACCAGCAGACAAATATGGTTAGCAAAATAACATTTCTTTTTCCTATACTCTCATTTTTTTTCTTGTTTAGACTTGTTTAGACTAAGTGATACCACCATCAATGTATTCTTCTTTTGCAGAGAAGAATGCAGAGCAAGAAACAGCTATATCAGGTCTAAACCACTAAGGAATGGGTTCTAAAAAATTAATGCATTCAGACTTCTGATAGCAGCAAAATAATTAAATCTGTAGTAAAACACTGAGTCATGTGGTACCTTAGCAAAATGTCAAATTTCATGATGGCACAGCATTGCTTCTGTCCCCAGGCTCTCAGGAGTGTTGTTTTGAGCTCTTTGATGACTCAAAGGAGATTGAAGTCATATGTTTTTAGGACACTTTCAGAAACATATAAAAAAAGCAAGCTGAGACTTCAGCAAAGGCTGAAGATTCCTACAGTGAGAGGTGCTGAGGAGAGCTCTGTCACACAATTCCTCCCTTCCTACAAGTTCAGGGACAGGATCCAAAACCACATCCAAAACCACCAGTGAAACCTTGGAGCACTCCCAACTGATTACCACCCTAATTTTGGAGTTGCCCAAACATCACGTGCAACTTTCTCATTTCCCTGTAGGTATATGAAGAATTGCTACATTTCTCAATGACTCATAGTCAAACCTGTGTCAGCTGGAACCTGGGAACAAAACCTTCCTCCAGACGAGGATTGCTCTGTGGGTTTTTTGAGGACATGTAGAGGCTAAAGAAGCAACAAGTTGTTTCCTTTAAAAACATGAACAAAGGAGGAGGTGGACCCACTTTTCACACAGCAGCCTTGTGTGGGCAGTCACCCAAGAGACAAGAAAATAGGAGCTGCTCTCAGGATTGTTTCAGTGTTTTATGTGCTTTGGAATAATCAGCATCTTTGGAAGTGAGGAACTTTCTTTTTCTTTTCTGGCCCAGTGCACTTTGAGTTAGTTTAAGTGAATGCAGCACATTTGCTTTCTGTCTGTGACCCAGCAAATATTTAACTATTTCTCACAAAGGGAAACATGACATCTCTTCCATTTCCCTGGGAATAATTGTCACATTGCAAACCCTGCAAAATCCTGCACACTGGGAAAAAACCTAAACAAACAAAAATCCCCCCAAAATAAAAAATTGTGAGAGTTCTCCCAGTTCCCAGGGCATAATTGAACACCTCAGTGTACATGTGGGTTCACATTGGCTGCTATCACAAGCTCTTGCTGCTAAGGATATAAACATTTGTAAGGAGAGTCAAGTATACACATAGGTCTGGATCAATATACTTGGTGGTTGTTGAAAAGTAGAGGGAACCTCAGTACAGAATGGAAAGTTAACAGAGACCAGGGAGGGAAAAGGTAAAGGTGCACTCTCCTGCCATGTCTAAATTGAAGACCTGCATGCTGCTGAATTTTGGGCACAAATGCAGCTAAAAGAGTCCCTTCTGTTAGAGATGTCTCCTGAAAAAAAACAACACTCCATCAATTCACTGGTCTAAAATAAATCTTTACCTTTTTGCTGATGTGTAAATTTATGAAGGGACCACATAATTCATTCCAGAAGTATAATGTTAGTATCTGTAAATATATTGCTGTCCTCTTTGTCTTCTTGTTCTACCACTTGTTGTGTGCCCCAGGCCAATGTTGCTCTAACAGTTGTATCGAGCAGCATGAGCTGAGCTGGAGCTTTGAGGCATTTTTTTGTCTGTTCACTAGTTAAATATGTACCCTGCTTTTTCTAATGGTGTTAAACTGAACTCCTAGATTAAGCAGTTAATATAGGTCAAAAATAGTTCTTCAGAGATGGACCAGACTTTGCTTGCAATTCTCCTTGCCTTCAGGGCTCATTTAATTTGTGGTGTTGTTAGGTACTTTCCACTATTTTCAAACCTGAGTAGTAGCTTTGCTGAAATCATCTGTCTCTAAACCTTCCTTTTAGTAAGCTGCTGCTTCATTTCTAACTTTTTTAATGCTGATTCAGACCTACTTTATTAGGGAATGCCTACACATCCCCTTTGCCCTCATAAACAGAAAGACCTCCTTGAAGCTTTCAAAGTACTACACTGCCCTACATGGTGTGGTGAAAAGGGTGAAATGGAATATATTATGAAATGTCATACCCAGTCCAAACTACATGAGTAATTAGTGAACTAATAATAAGGTTGCAGCACTGTTTCTTCAGAAACCTTTAATTTTGACATCAATAGGCATCATACAAATCTCAGTGTGAAATAACTTTTTAGCTTTGGTTGGTCTGAATATAGCAATGCTTAGAAAACAAAATAAAGGCATCTATGACACTGTTAATGGAACGATTAAAGCTGCAGATGAAAATGCACAGGAAAAGAAATGTGCCATTAGCTAATTTGCTTTGTACTTTTATACTGTACACTATGGGAGACTATTGAATTCTAGGTCTGGTTACACAAATGCAGAATGACTACTAGCTCAGTGCTAGACATACCAATTTCCCTAGGCTGCCTCTGTAATCGGTGAAAAGGCAGAAACCTTGTGTTGCCTCTCTGAATTACCCTGTCTCATTAGGCAAAGTTAATTTTCATGAATTAACCCTTCTGCCTCCTGCCATATTTGTTTACTGGATAGGTTAAAATTATTTCAGCTAGCCCTCACTTTTTCAATTTCTGATAGTTGCACATGGAAACTGATCTCTTCCATAGAAATTCCTTGTTGGTTTTCTGAAATAAAGAGAAAGGGGACATTGTCCCCATTTAATGACAGTTTAGCTTTATAGGCCTCAGAACAGAATCCATCATTAAAATTAAGCATGTGCTTAATTAGTTTCCTGAGTATGGATGGATTTAAGCACATGCTTAAATGCCTTGCTCACTTGAGGCCCTAATGGACCATACAAACTTAAAAGTTCACATCTCAGTGAGATAAATGGAGTGGATAATCATAAATCTATTAGAACATAAGCTGCTGCTCACTATATACGTAGGCAGCACCTTGTAGTATTGTCCTCTCCCTCCGGCTGGGATATCTAGATGTTGCTGAAGTAGAAAAGTAACAACAGAATAAGAACTGGTTTTTTTTCACTTGGGACAGATCAGCCGTAGAGCACTTGGTGGTATGAGGTCTGGGCGTTTGCCACAGAGACAAGAAATAATTTTCTATGAAATCCCCTAATCTGCAAAATTAGTAGAAATTAGGTGGAAGCAAAATACCCAAGGGTACAGATGTGATACTTAGGACTAAAGAATCCACCAACTACTTCATGGCTGTGCACTGTCTTTCCTAGATATCAATTTAAGACAACTGTTTTTGTGTTTTGTTTTGTTTGTTTGTTTATATTTCATGTTTTAAAGAGAATACTGTTGTCTCACAAGACCTGTACTAAAAAAAGGAAATTTAGTAGCTTGTCTATTATGATGAATGTCACTAACCTATATATAACTATTTTGTTATCACTGCCATATAAACATTTTATAGAAGTTCACAAAAATGTCATCATTTTGGTAAAAACAGCAAAGACCTAAAGGTATTTCTACCGTGCACTGTGGTCCTGGTAGCAATAACCTTTTCAACATTTGTTCTTTGTATTCTGATCTGATTGTTAAGGAGCACAATTCTCTGTTTCCATTCCTGTTAATGGTTCTGTTTGGCATTATCTCCACACTTAGTAGCAACAAATTAAAAATTAGCAGAAAGCTCTCACTATGGATATCAGAACGGACATAGCACTGCTTAGGGTGGTTGAGGAACACTAACTTGACTCCTCTTTTCCCTTGTCTCTGTCACATTTACAGTGTGACAGAGTGACAAGAGCAGGGTTTTTCTTGTGGGGTTTTCTTGTATTTGCTTGCTCAGTTAAAAATCAGTATTTTCTGAGATAACTGGTCCTTGTTTTAAATTACACAAAGTGTGGGAAATGGTACAAAAACTTTTTGGTAGTGAGGGGAAACAGGCCAAAATAAAATATTCATACAGATACCATGACTTCAAATGTAATATCTTAGGAAATAAGAATATGAGATTTCATTAAAGCTAATTGTGGTGGATATGTGCTGGAGAATCCAGTGATAGGGTCTGGACATGTGATGATTTTAAAAATAAAGTGTATGGAATAGTCTCAATAACTGTTGCCTATGCTTATACAAGGCTCTCCACCTACCAGCTTTTTCTCTTTCTTTATATGTTACAACTTCTAGGTTTGTTTTAAATCATATTGGATCATAGAATTAAAAATGCTGGAGGCTAAAAGAGCAGACACAGGTGACAGCCAGGAAATTTAGTAGCTTGTCTATTATGATGAATGTCACTAACCTATATATAACTATTTTGTTATCACTGCCATATAAACATTTTATAGACGATCACAAAACAAAGTAAAGTACTTACAGGAATTGTAGAATAACTTCAGGGATGAAATTTATATTTTACAGTAAAAGCATAAAGAAGATAAATCTGTTTAATGTCTCTAAGGAAGGTGAAAAGATATTATACAAGAACAGACTGCCAATATGTAGATGTGTAATACAGTATTGCCATGGTTAGTAACATGCCATAAGCTCTACAAGGTGTCAGGACTTGCTCGGTGTGAACTTTCCTTGACCTGTTTGCAGCTCTTTTTTAAGTTACTTTGGTTGTGACAGATATTTCTCTAACTCCTTAGGAGTTTATGGCTGATTGACTTTACTTTTGTTTATCTCTCTGTGGTACAACCTTGATTTTACCAATACAGGTAAATACAGTCCAGGCAGGATAAGAGAAACACAGGGTGGAGTGCAGAGGGGTACAGACTTGGTATGATGAGATATGGGGCACAGACTGACACTGAAAACCCCATAACTAAATAAATTTAAACCTAGACCTGGACTACTCCGGTTTTTAGGATAAGCAAGCAAACAAAGAAATAGTATCTAAGATATGAAGAGCCACCACAAATATGGCAATAGAGCAGAGGTGTAGATCAATGAAATAAAGGCTAGCTGTAAAAGCTTGTTAGCAGACATATAAAAGTGACCCCAAACAAATCCCAGACAAAGAGTAAAACTTCAAAATTAACTTTGTGTTCCTCCTGGCAAAGGACTTTTGAAGCTGAAAACTCTCTGTGAACACACCACTGGAATGAAACCTCCAACTTTATGGGTAAGAGGAACACCAGAAGTGTGAGTGTAACTTCATGGAAGGAGGTAAAACAGTGCATGTGTAAAAATTTAACTGCATTACTTTCTGCACACACTTAATCTTTCTGTAACAATTATATCTGGACTAATAATCATTATTGGTTAGACTGTTAGAATTTCAATCGTACTCAAGATGAATTTTGACTTTATATGTATGATTCCTCTTTGCCTATAAACAAGATTTTTAACTACTTATGGATAAATTTTTAAAATAATACAGCTCTTTTACACTAACAGAAAACAGTATACTAAGATCCAGTGGTCAGAACTTGATGTGATAAAATAATGAAGTTATATTTGTTATTTGCTGCCAGCAGTAACAAATATATATAAAAGCAAACAAACAACAACAACAACAAAAAAAAACCAAACCGTGCAAAACAGGAAAATGGTCTTAATAGAGAAATGTTAAACAGGAATGTGCATTTTGCTGTAGGGGTTTGTTTTGGCATTGTCCTATTCCCAATGGCAAGCTTTAGGCAAGAGGGAAATAATGTACTGCTATAGCTCATGAAAATAGTCTGCCCTCCCTTCTACGTTTGCCAGAGTGCTGTTGTTGCACTGGCTGCTAGTCCTGTCAGCCTCCCTGTTTATGCTCCCACAGGCTCCTCAGAAGCAGCAGCGCTTGCTCTGGCTCATGGAGGTTTTCCATTAGGACAGTGGAGTGGGAGATCCTCTCCATGCTTCTTAACTCTCAAGACTAGGAAAAAATGTTCTCTGCAATGCTCACTGAAAGACCTTGGCATTTCAGGGGCTCCAAAAGCTGTACATAAAATGAATTTTTACTGCCAAAGTGAATCTTATTATTTGGAGTGGTTTAGGCTACATTTGTACAAAGCAGCACGTAACTGTTCTTTGGAGAGCTATGGCGAGGCTTTATAAGAACATGGAATGGAAGCAAAGAGGTCACATTAATTTATGCTTTCATAATGTCGAGCCTGTAAGGAAATACATTTTAAATAAGAATTGACATAGGAGACCTCCATGATAACAGCTTATATTGAAGGAAATCATTCTTATACAATGTATTTCTCAAGGCTCATAAAAGATAGCAATAACAAACAACATTATGCAGTATCTGGGAAATTCTATTTACTTAAAATGCTTTCTGCTTTTATTATTATTCAGGCTCATTCCTTCAGTGGAAGTTCTGATTGCAGCTTGAGCAATGTGTATGATCTCATTACAACAGGGCTATATTAGAAAATCTGATACTGATAGTTCCAACAATGGCACCTCTCTCTTATTATCTGTCACTTGGCTGCAACAAGAGCTGTGTAAATTTCCTGACATCAAATTCTGGCAGGTGGCTAAAAACCAATATAATACATTGTACATATCCCACACATACCCTGTTGCATCGGTTCTGAAACCAAAAAAAAAAAGCATGTTCAATATCCTGACTGTGGCTGGTTTGGAGCACAGGCTGCCCCACAGGCAGTGTTGGGTTGTGGGCAGGTTAACTCGAAGTTAGTAGTTTTGTAGCCTTTTAAATTAGGATTTATTAAGGAAAAGAAATTTATGAAAACCTCACAGACAGTTAAACAAGATAAGCATCTAAGCAGGGAAAATTCAGAACCTAAAAACTGAGAAATAAAACACATGAAAAGCTGGAAAACCAATATATCTCTTGAGAAGGATGAAGTCTTTTCTCCAGGCTTTCTTTCAAATTTGTAGCAACTTTCATTTTCTCAGTGTTTGAGATAAAGTGTCCTCTCCTGGCGTCTCTTTGAAGTCCCTAAGGCCACTTTCTGTCACTTCTGAGGCTTACTGCAGGTCTGCCCTCCACTGCAGGTAACTTCCTGCTCCCTTCTGAAGTCTCCAGTCCTCCTTCAAACTGTTCCTGCTTTCCTCTTCTCCCACTACTTGTTCTGCCCCTCCCTCCAGAGGAACTGGGAGTCTCAATTGCTTGAATGCTCTAATGGAAGGTGTAGTTCCCTTTCTTCTCTTATTTCTAGGGTGTTCCTCCTCAAGTCACAGCATCAGCCTTCCTCCCTGCTATCCCTCTTCACAGGGTTCCTGTAGTGATGCAGCATGACATAAATTCCATATGCCATCATGTAAGTCCCTGCTCAGGAAAAACTAAGGTCACATTACCCATCCTGGCCTACTCTAAAATCTGCCTGTGGCAAGGGCAGTACAAACCCCTGTATGAAGCGGGCACACCATCCACTCCCTTTCTCCTTTCTTGACTTTTCCTGACTCCATAACATGGGGCTTTTAGCTCAGTTGTTGATAAGTCTTGGTGGAAGCCTCATGCTGGTCATTTTGGAGACATTTTCTGACAATCTGGTAGATAAGATTTGCTGAACTAGAAAATTTCAATTTTGAAAATGTTTTGGTTTGTTTGTGTTTTTGTTTTGGCTTGGTGGTTTTTGTTTTTGTTTGTTTGGGGGTTTTTTTGTGGTTTTTTTTGGTTTTTTTTTTCCCCACAAAAGAATAAAGGTATCAAAGTCACTAAAGGAAAGCTAATGCTTTCCCTTTGTTTATAAATGCACACCTTGATGAAATTCTGTGACTAGTTGGCTGCCAAAAACATTTAATATTATGAATTAATAAAACCATGAATTTTGTATAAGGTGCTTGCTGGGAATGCCTTCCTTGTTGTTGATTGCCATCTTTCTTAGTGGAATAAAGCCTCCTGCTTGGGGTTGCTGCTGGCATCTCAGTGTAGCTCATTTATTTGGGCAGTAAAACAGATTAAATGAACCATAGGAAACACATGATTTTTCAGAAGTGACCATAATATCAGTGGTTCATTGATAATAACAGGCTATTTACCTGTGCCTGAATTGTCTCAAATTTATTTTCTTCAGACAATTTCCTAACCTCAGCTACAGTAACAATATAATAGAGCTGTAAAGCTACAAGCAATTTATTAATTAAAATTAATGTTGCATATTGAGCTGGTTGCATTAAGCACACAGGTCTTCTCAAAGAAAGCAAGATCAGCTAACCAAACAAATCTTTGGGTCTGACCAGCTTAAGAGATGAAGGATTTTTCCCTTCAGCTGCCTACAACCTTCCTGGCAGTTGCATGCACTTATAATCAGCATATCCTTAGGATTATTGATTCTCCCCTGTAAAGTGTAAAGCTTGTTTCTGTTCACGTCTAGGTGATTGAACTGAAGTGTTTGCCAAAGGGTGCAAGAAACTCTTTTACATTCTATGTGAGCTAATCAGATTTACATATAATCTGGTCAAGTATGATGGATTAGATGGATGGGTGATTACCGGAGACAGAATCAACACTGCAGCTTTTCCTGTGTGACAAATGCATCCTATCCAGAGTTAACAGAACTCTGGGAGTGAAGAGAGGAATTTGGTCTGACCTTTGTCAAAATTTGACCTGATGCATAACACAGCACCAGCTGCAGAGTTAACACATATACATGTATAAGAAATAGACATAATCAGGAAAAAACACTAGGAAAAAAATAAATTCACCAGAGGCAGATAGATCCTCTGGCAAAGTTCTCTGTGAGGTTTAGGTAATTGAATCAAAGAATACAACTCACAAACCCCTTTCTCAGCCTGCCTGGTATTCAAAAGTCTAAGTATACTTGGGTTTTCAGCAGAAAGTTCCCTGCTATATCTATCTTGAATCTGATCCTTCTCAGAAGTAAAAAATGTACCATCTCTCTTCTGATATCCCCTTCTGTATGAGGTGAAAAGGCTTCTACTCCTTTATTTGAGGGCTGTTTTGTAATTTCATTTAACTCCCACAAATTCAAGACATTGATCCTGCTGGACTAGAGAATTGTGCTCCATCTTCTGTCCCTTCTCTTTGTTCTCAAAATCATATTCCCTTGTAATAATATAGACAGAAATTGTCTATCCTTAGATGATAGATTTACATACCTCAATCTGTGAGACTACTTGGGTGCTAAGATCCTTTGATAATCTTGGGGTTGGAAGAGCCCATTGTCATTGACTTTCATTGGGCAGGCAGGATTTGGTCTTGAGGATCATTTAAGTACCTTAATAATTGCTGTCTTAGTCCTAATTATGGACCTGAGCTTGGATTTATGTTAATATTTTTATAACACCAAAATACATAACACAGCTTTTCATGGACAAGCTTGCACTTCAAAACAAACTTCAGGATATACATGACAGAATCTGAATTTTAAACATTCATAGGAGAGAATTTTAGCACTTATGTAAAGAAGAAAGGAGACACAGAAAAGACTTGCAGTGATAATTTCCAATGAGGGAAGTAATCCTGATACTTCTTTTCATACGCATCCCACTCCTTTGAAAGGATATTGTGCCTTCTGTAAGTGGAGAGTTTTGAGATGTGCAACATTTCCAGAATAACAACATATCGGTTTCAGGCTGTGATGAGAAAAAATTGCTTTCAAATATCACGAGTTCAGAAGTGCAGCTCAAATTTTAAAGTATTAGTTTCACATTCTGCTTAAGAAAAACTGTGAAAAGAGAAGCAGAGAGGAGACTGAGGATAAAATTCCAATAAAAATAAGATATCTATATTGAGCCAGACAGTTGGTGTTATATGTAACTATATAATACTGTGTGCATGACGAATATGGCAACAGAGCTTTAAGGCTGCGTGGTTAGGCAGTAGAAAGTTTGGAAACAGCCTAGTTAAGGTTGTTCACTGTGCTGCTCTTCTCCCTCACACTGTGAACACATTATGCCTTTTTTCAACTGCAATACTTCTCTACATAGTCTTTTTTTTTTTTTTTTCCAGATAGAGTAAATATTTCTTTTATATAACCTCAGGAAACTTGAAATGTTGTTTATTCCACTAAGCATTTGTGGAATTTCATTATCATAGTGGTGCAGACAGTAACACAGATGCTCAAGCTGGTTTTTAGCCTTTTGTACCATTCAGATGGCACAGACGGGCCATAAAACAGACAACACCAACCCACCTCTCCACCCTCCTCCCATATTTCCTTCTGTTGTGTCTGATACGGATGCTTTTCTCCTGCCTCCCTCCCTCTGCATGAAACACATCAATACAGCTTTTCAAATGAGGGGAAAAGAGCTGGCAAGACCCTTCCTCCATCATCACTCCTATGCATTAAAAAAGTTGCAAGGCAGCATCTCCTCCAAGTCTTCATGTAATTTGTCCTTGCCTGCCTCTAAGGCTGGGTGAATCTAGGTCCAACTTTTATTTATACCAATCTTGATAGTGCTTTACCTCTCCCACCCTACTCTCACAGACTCACAGTATCCCTAAGTCCTCTGTTTGGAAGTACTACTGAGCCTCCAGAGAGAAGTCTTTTCCCACCTGAACTTCTGAGGTGTCCCTCTTGGCTCACTGCTGCAAGTCAACAGGAAAGTTCACAAACTACAGTGTAGCTCAGAGTCAGCTCACCTACAAAGTCAACTGCCTGATAAGTGAGCAAGTTTAACTGCTGTTCTCTTGAGTCTTTTGTTTTGTTTTCTTTTGGTTTTGTTTTCTTTTGTTTATTTTGTTTTGTTTGTGTTTTTGTTTGGGGTTTTGTTTGATTGTTTTCTGTTTTTTCTTGACACAGAATCTCTGAATTTGATTCCTTTAATTTTCATGTTGGTGACTTGTATGTTTTCTAACCTTTCATTCTTGAAACAGTACACAGCATTGCAAATCTTGTACCCAATGAAAAGAGGACCAGCCTACCACCTCCTTAAAATAAAGGTATGCATTCAAAAGTACAGCATTTACATCAATTCCTTTGACACTCATCCAAACCCACTGATATCAAATGGTCTCATAATGTAGTTGTCCTGATGCAGACCTGATCAATGACTCCTAATGACAGTCTGACTCTGGGGGTCTAATAATTGCTGGACCATCTAATAGAGAGCAGAAAATATTTGTACAAAATTTAAAGATATCCAGTACATCCTTATTCTACATTGTCAGATAGTCTAGAGCGCAAAAGTACAGCTGCATGCATATCTCTTCCTTTTCCAAGCAAGGAGTAGGCAGATACTCTGTTTTGGACAAGGTTAATAACCTTACCAGTTCCAGATGACTATCAACACCCGTCTGATAGAGATCACTCTTCTTACTTTTGAAACTGCAGAACATGAATGTTCTTTCATTCATTTTTAGGTCAAATCTGTAAGGTTATTTTACATTGTCTTCATCAGCAGTTTGACCTAACCTGGAAATCTTAAGAGATGAGGAGTAGCCACTGATAACTTTCTAGCAGGAATCCTGAATGTGTGTCACCAACAGCAGAGAAGCAGGAATAAATGGGGAGAGATGCCTACACTTGCAAAGCAAAATTTTTATTCTTTTATTGTATCTGCTGGAAGCTTCTTATTCCTATATGTGTTTACTCAGAGCCTAGGCTTGAGCATTAGCCTGATTCTTACATGTTCTCTGTAATGGGTGTGCAGGGGATTCAAACCCATTTTTACTGCATGGCTGACTTAAAAAAAGGCAAAATATAGACTGTCAGTATGAGGTGGAAGCAACATAGAAAAAAATCTTGTATTGCATCTTTTGAGCTTCTATTTCATTTTGGAAGATAGCATGAAATTCTTACCTGGAGTGATGGTTTAAAGCTTAAGGAACTCAACATGATTCTGTAATATGACTCCACGATCTTTTATAAACCTGTGCTTAGCTTAATAGATTTCTCTTCTAAAGTTATATTAGGAAAAATAAGAAAACATGGCATCTTCAAAACTCACAGCAAGATCAGCAGGGTTGATGAAAGAAAGAAAAAAAAATGTTTAACTGGGAAAGTCAGCAACTCTTTAGCAATTTTATTATAAATAACTCAATTATATTGTATAATTCCCATGATTGCCAGAGACCTCATTGATTACTCAAAATGGTACTGCATTAGGATGCTGATAATTAGATGTTTACTTTAATAAATATTCTCTATGCAGATGTACTACTTTGCAGAAACACTAGGTTAAGGATACTTCAGTTAAGTGACTCCTGAATGAATTTAACATAATGAGAAGGACAGATGGGCTTTCAACTCCACAGCAACAATAAAGAATATAAGACAGCACTGTGATCCTTTCACGCTGTTCTCTTTGCACATACAATGTACAGCCTTTCAGCACATTGGCTGTTTCTGCTTAGGACGGTTATATCACATACAGAACTCAGAATCTGCCTCAATAAAGGCTAGTCACTTCTGGCACTTATGTTAAGCAGTAGCTTACCTGCAAAGAGCAATTTTACATGTTTCTTTGGCACATACTGTAATAAATGGAATTGCACTGGAAACAAGGTAATGCATACCTTCAGCAATTGTTGCAGATCTTGGCCTAAAATTAATGTTTAAAATAATGGGTTTTGACTTTAACCAGAACTTCCATGAGAAATTCAACTCATTCTACCTGTTCCAGTTTCTAATCTCCATTTTGCAGGCAAATCTTAGTTCCCTTTACTACCCCCACAGCACCTCTTTGATGAGCACATTTCAATATGTGAGCTATTATCCAGTGCAGAGAGCTCTCCTGAGAATCCAGCTGCAAGTCCATTTCTATGCTCAAAGTCATTATCACTCTGTCTGGATCCAGAGGCATTCATAACATCTACAAACAATCAAGCAACAGCTAAAGATGCGGTTTCAGCATCCAGAATTTAAAAATCCATTTCAAATACAGAGGTTTTGCAAACTGTACAAAATTATTAGATTTCACACAACTACTGAGCTATTTTGACAATTTAGTCCTAAAAAATCTGTACCGATAACTGTATTGCAAAACACAGAGGCATTGGCACAGCATGATGCAAGTCTGTGATCTCAAGTTAATCTTTAACAATAAAATGACCTAGAAAGAATTTATTTTTGTTTCTTATGTAGCTCAGGGATTTGTGCTACACTCTGAAAACTGGAGAGGTCAGGTGAGGATTGCATTTGATACTTCTCCTTGTCATTTCTGTTGAGCCTTCACTTACTCTCCTTAATCTTACAACAGGCTCTTCCCAGCATCTCCCCATGTAAGCACAACTTCCCTGTTGGGAAGTCTGAGCAGGATGCTTGGTATAACTTCCAACATTTGGGGCAACACATCATATGTTATGTATGAAAATTTCTCTGGATGGGTTTCAGAGGTGTAGCTGCAGCCATACGCTCACACTGAGCCTTTGCAAAAGCCTTTGGGAGAGAGCATCCAGTCTCCTGTTATCCTTGCTTACTATGCACTGGAGTTTGAGGAAGCTCAAAACTTTCCCTGCCTAACACTTCAAGTTTTGCTGGCATAATGATGCTCCATGGCCCCAGCTGCTTTTTGTGCTTGATGCATTGGTGTGTGGGTGAACCCAAAGGGTGGTCCCATGAGTCTCAATCAGTATTAATCTCTCTTATCCATCACAGTTGCCTTTTAGACAGTACAACAACCCCAACTCTACTCTGTACAAGTCTGGTTAGAATCCAGATGTAATATTACTTCCCAGCAGCAAAATGAAACAAATTCATTGCAATATTTACAAGGAAAATGTTGGGCAGGGCCACAGAAACATCACTTTGAAGAAAAATGTGACATGTGTACCTGTGTGTATATGGCTATAGTCATATAGAGAAAGGAATTAGAGAAGGTACTGCTTTTATAAACACCTGTGTCTGACAAATAAAACAACTGTATGCCTGTCCTTTTCAAGGAAAAGGGGTCATAAGGTATCTGTCCTGATTATTGGAATCTGTCATAATTTCACATAAAAAAATTACACACAACATATAATGAAAATATTTTAGTGGATAATGGTCCCTTTCATTGCAGTTATTGAACACATTTTGCAAATACAAGCTGTAACAGAAGGAAGTTTTCTCATTTTTATTTTTCTAGAACAGAAAAAGAAGTGTCAACCCAAAGTTTATGGCAATTCATCTTCTTACACAAAGACAAAGGAATTAAATTGCAAAAGGACCAACTCAGGTTCATGATATCTGTTTTATTAACCATGATCAAGGACAGATTTTCAGTCAGCTTTTTACTTCGAATCTTAAGCTTTAAGAGGTTCCCTGGAGACTCCATGTTAACATGCATTGTAGAATAAAAAACATATATGTATAAATGCACAGTTTTAATAACTGGAACTAAAAATAATTGTCTATGTTTAAAATTTTACCTTCCTTTTATATCAGACAAAAGCATTAACTCTATTTGTCATATAATTCTTTTTAATCTCATCTGTTTTTCTACTTTCCAGAATTAAGAATCCTATGGGAAGACTGGAACTCTTCTCTGATTTAATGCATACACAGATTTGTCTTTTACCCTGCTCAAATCTCTCTCCTGTTTATCGGAAGACATTAAAGTGATAATTTTCAGGGAAAGGCACTACCTGAAAAATAAGGCTGGTTTTCATTCAAGTTTAAAGGATAAGATACCATAACAACTGCTGTATGATTTATTAAAAAAGATATTTTTTTTTAAGAAAGGAGTGAGACCAAACAAATGTAGCAACAGCGGAAGCAATTAAAGAAAATTCAATAGTATTTTGCTTAATCCCATTTTGTTTGCTTGTTTGGTTTTTGTTTCTTTTAAATTTGGTGCTTAGTCCTTTTACCATGTTTCCAGACAGATTTAAACTGGTTAGATATCTCCCTACACCATAATTTATTGGAGCTGTAGTTGCCTCGACAGTGAAATGAGGACCACAATACTTTTCTGCTTTGCCAACCAGTCCATTTTTAATTGCTAAGATACAAAAAAAAGGCTTTCTACCTATATGTCCAGTATAAGTCTTATTTTTATAAACCCTGAAGTTCATCTTCACCTGAATAAGCCAGTTGGTTCCTTGAATGTTTTCATCAGCCCTTCTATTCTGTCCTTTGTTTTGTGGTCTCCACAGTCAGCATTTAAACAAACACTTTAGCACAGAAAATTCATCCTCCATGCCCAAAAACATGTAAAACAAAAGAGAGAATGAAATCTACGCTTGCTTCCCATCCTAATTTCTTTTGTTCTACAAGTGTGTGACACAGATGAGTGTGTGCAAGGTAGGGCACGGGGAGGCAAAGCTGCAAAATAAAATGGCTCTTAAAAAGCAGAAAAATATGCTTTGCTTGTTGTTCACACAATAACAGAAAGCTAAATGCAAATTTGCCCTTGAAGAAACAAATGGAAAGGAGAAAGATACTGGAAGGGATTCAGGAGACTGAGTTCGAGTGTTCTTTTAAGTTTCAAGTTTGTCTGAAACACAGACAAAGTTTGACTCTCAGTGCTGCTGACATTGCACAAAGTGAGCCCACCAGTGAGGTTTAGATGAAACCAGGGTAAACAGCAGTAGATTTCACGCTGTTCTAATACAGACCCCTGTGAAAGCAATACTGTTCTGAACAATATGTAATATACTTCAAGTATTTGGACCTACAAACCTCAAGAGGGACCAGTGCAATGGTTCTAGTAGAATGACTTCTAATTTGACACTGAAGAGGCAACCTACCAAGTAATAACTATGAAAACTGCACAGGGACAATAATTCAGCTTACCGTAGCCATGTTTTAAGCACAAGGAGTTCTACTATATATTAGTGCTAACCTCAGCAGAAACCTTACCTTGCTATCAGATCATAGCTCTGGGTTTCAGTGTGTGATCCAAAAATACCCCCAAATCATACAAATTGTTGCAGATTTAATACTAACACGTTTGATGAATTATATTATAGCATATACTAATAGAAAAAAAAAAACCAACCTAACAAAGTATTTGTTGTGGAAGAACTAACATGAAAAATAAAATCATTCTGCCTGTGTGACAACTGACAAACTATCTGGGATTTCACTGGACAGGACAGGTAGCCTCTCCAGATGTCTCAGCCAAAACTCATTACTGAAGCCCTGTTCCATTACAACCATAAACCTTCCTTGCCATATAGCACTTCTGTTTTCCAAGAACTTCTTGGGCAGTAGCTGATCATCAAGACAGCTCAATGATAAGTGCAAGTGTTGTTTCCAATTCCCAGAGGAACATTGGAATTCAGCAGTAACAATCCAGGCCTGAACAGGAATTAAGAGTCATGAGTTCTGATCTGGCAGTAGTTACTTCCAATCCCCACCAATCTAAAAGCAAACATTAAGGAGAAGAATAGACATTTATTGATGCTGTTCTGCGCTTCTATGCATAAGTTGCATACTGAATTCCCAACCCTTTGCTCTGCAGAGACCACAAGCACTTAAACCAGAATGCCTCATCACTTCAGTAATGACATCTCCAGGGATCTCCAGTGTGGGGCAGATGGGCTACAAAATCTGAGAAAGTGAGTGATGTCCTTTCTCGGTGCAAAAGCTAATTCCCTAAAACAGGAGCACAAGAAGCTGCTGCAACATGGTGTTATTAAAGTTCTTCAATATATATTTATGAAAGAACATGTGAGTTTCATTAATCAGCTAGACCCCTCTGGTTTGGAGAAATCCTTTTCAATAAGGCATGATGCATGGGTGACAAATTAAAAAGCAGGAAAAAAAAAAGAAAACAAAAAAGAATCGTGAAGAAAGTGCAAGATAAAGTACAGAACCACACCACGGAGACACAGAAGAACCCGTAGGTACCTTGGCACATAATCAGTGTGCTAATCCAAGTCATCAGTGAGGAATAATACGAGCCGCACATTTTTATTCCGCAGCGCTCCAGAATCTGGGTCAGCCGAGCGCTTCTCCCGAGCCGCGGCCGGGCGGCACTGCCAGCGCCCGCCGCTCCGAGGAGCCAAAAGGCAGCAAACCACGGGCTGAACGGGCGGAATCCAACAGGCAGCGATGCCCGTTTTGTTCCCAGCACAAATCCCTTCGAAACTTCGGAAGGGCTTAACGCACTCTGGAAGTCAAGCACGATCGTATTTTATCACGTCTCGGTAGTGAAATGCCTGCCCTATCGTGAACGAAGGTGGGGGGAATCTTTACGCTGTTCGAAGAAGGTTTACAAAGACTATTCGAATCCTTAGCAAGCTGTTCGCAAGTGGCACCCGCCAGGGGAGGGCCGTGCGGGTGGGGAGCTGTGGGGCAGCAGCGCCTGCACCCGATGAGCTCCCCGCATCCCAACCTCGGCCGCGTCCTCAACATCAGCCGGCTGCTGGAAAAGCACTCGCGGAAGTGGGTTGCGCTACAGCGTCTCAAGAGTTGAGGGCTGCGAAGACGGCAAGAAAGGAAACAAGGGCTAGCAGAGCAGGAGACAGTTTCAAACAGGACGTCGCGGGGCGCGGGGCCGGGAGCGGTGACCGGTTCTGTCATCCCATGTCGGGCACTGCTGTCGGGCTGGGGCCACCCGGTGACCCAGGGCCCGGGGTCAGGCAGCCAGGCTGTACAGTCTAAAGATAAAAGCATATACCTGTGTATACACCAGAAACATACACCGCCTGAGACTCTAAACCAAGAGCCTGAGGCAGCAGTACCTGTCCTGTCCTCAAGGAAACGAGAAGGATGAAGAAAGGAGAAGAAGCAGCCATGCAATTGCCCTGTGAGCTTCTGCAATCCCTTCCGTGGCTCGTATCTCAAAATCCCTGTAGTGACAGCGGGTTTCTTAGAAGCAGTCTTTTGTCTGAGGGGGTTCTGTCCAGCTTCTATCAAAGACTTAGCAAGTTTTCCCAGACTTTTAAGATTTTTAGCTGTGTGAAGTCTCTACCACACGCCTGGTCCTCTCAGCCACGTTAGGTCTCTGCTTTGTCCATGGTGCAGGCACGCCCTGGGGTGCTCAGGGTTTCTGTAGTTGTGCCCTGTAGTGCCGCTCACCGAGGCTGGGGCTTCCAGGACATGTTTGCCGGGTCTGCTGAGAAGCAGCTTGGTGTATGATACATCCCTGCAACATCATCTTTACTGTTTGTGCACCGAGCAAGTGTTTGGCACGTAACTACATGAGTCTGACTGAGAAATCCCTTGTAGATACAGATGTGTGGAAAAGAGAAAGAATAAGCAGTATAGCAGATGTGGTGGGGGAAAACAAAGCTTTGAAGGCAATTCGCCTCAGAGGAATGACTCAAGTGCAATGACTTTCACATGTTTTCACATATATTGCGCTTAAAGCACAAACTTGGCTATTAGAGTGCAAGACACACTCCCATAGATACCTGCATGTTTTTAACATCACATACGTTCTGTTACAAGGAACAGCAACTTGCCTTTTTTTTTTTTCTTGCTTTTGTGGCAGAATTGCAAATAAAATCTCTTATGAAATCAGCCAGCTCTGTGCAGACAGCTTCAACCCCTTGCAATCAATACTATATGGATACGTTGATGTGTGCACTCTGAAGAAAATGAAACAAAATGTGCCATGTCAGTTTGTATAATCCAAGAGCCGATAGCCTTCATTTTCTGAGCCACCAAAACGAAGATCTAAAATAAGGAGATTTTGAGGCTTGTGTTTAATCTCTGCATATTTTGCATATTTTTTTACACAAAAAAGTCTCAAAACATTTTTAAGGGGAGAAGAAATAACTTAAGAGTGTCATAGCATTTCAGACATAGGCTGAGAAAATGCTACAAGTTGGGAAAACTGCTGCATTAACACCCTTCTTTCTGTATCATGCTGACTGCCTGACATATTAGATACGTCAGTAAACGGTAAAAGATTTCAGTACCTGTCATCTGAATTTAACTCAGAACTTCAGTTTTCCACTTTATTTAGGTTCCTGTAGCACCCAAAAAGACCTGGAGGGGAATAGTTCTGGAATTGTGGACAACCAGAGGCAAGACTATGCTGTAAAATCATAGACTCACAGTACAAGCTCTCCTTGCCTTTGGTGCAGTGCAGGTACTAGATTCGTGTGCATGAGCAACTGTAAAATGTTTTGATGAGGACAGCTGTTCAGGATCCCTTGTTTAAGCACCATTTTCCCAGGCAATGTGATGGCTTCAGTGAGTCCTGTCAGCTTCAGGTACTGGTTATTCATCTGAGCATGCACATGGGCACCCTTTAGTGTGTGGCTGGATGTGCACAAAATTGATAGCTAGGCTGGAAAATATTGCCTTGTATTAACAGCGGAAACATTCCTTGTTCATATTTGTCCTCTTGTTTGAAATAGATTTCTCTCAAGGATCAATTTCCTTCCATGTAATGATTTCAGATAGTTACTCTAACAATGACTTTTCAGATGTATGTATGCAAAAGAGGTACTTGGCAGACACATGAACAAAATAAAAAGAAAAAAAGTGTTTTCTATTATTTGTAACAAATAGCATGGCAATTGTCATATAAATAAATGTTTAAAAATAGTGTGAGACTCAACCTTATATCTGTCAAGCTGGCAGTTAGGTGCATAAATACCCTCACAAATCTGGAACATGCCAATGCTACAGCTGGCCCTACCTTTCCAAGTAATCTTTTCTTTATTTTCAGGGATTAAAAAACAAACAAAGAAACAAACAAAGAAACAAAGAAACAAACAAACAAACAAACAAACCCAACAAAAATGCCCCAGCTGAGCACTTTAAGAAAGGAAAAAGAGATAGGTTGGTCTTTATGTAGACACTCATTCCTTTACTGGAATATTTACATATATACCTTTATGTTTGCACATTTTTACATTTACTTTTTGCATTCCTGCACAGCTCTGTCAATTGTCATGATTTTACAAGATGAAATGAAAAGTGAAAAAAGATAAGGAAAAAGCAAACACTACAAAATCCCTTCATTTGAAAACTGATACGACTTATACATATTCTTTTAATCTAGCATTCCTTGGGAAATATTTACTTAATATTTAATATTTTTAATTTAACATTTAATATTTGGTTCTGTTTAATCAGGTAAGGTCTCAAGAGAAAACATGGATGCTGACTAGCCGCTTTCTAACTCTGAGCATCAACCAAGTTGTCCTAAATCCTCCAGATTTTCTGCAATGTGCTGTTAGAAGCGACTCCATATTAAGTACCCAAGACATTAAAGGGATGGACCTCACTATTTAAAGGACCTTGTGGCAAGGGCAGAGGTCCTGCAGGAAAGCAAAGTTAGAGTCTGCATGGAAGGTCCACCTTTCAACTCAGTTGAACCAATGTCTGAGGAAGAAGAAAGTGCTTAATTGTAAATGGAGACATCAAAACTGGCAGGTAAAACTCAAGACAAAGCCATCCAAAGCAATCAACTTAGCACCACTTATTCAAGAACAGAATCTGTTTCTGGGTGCTGGCCAGGAAGGTAATACCTTCACTGTCTTCCCTGTTTTCATCTCCCCTGTCAGCTTGCCTCACCAAGTTATTTTGGTATTACTTTGTCTCCTTATTTCAGTCTTCATTCTTGAATTTTCATCACGGTACCTCCCTAGAGCCTTTTTCTCATCCTGGGCTAGTAATCTGTGGGATGATAAACCCAGGAGATAATGAAGCCTTTTTATTTTTTTTTTTGTTCTTGCTCTGTCTGTTCTCCCATTCTTACTGATCTCCTCTGGAACACACAGGGTAGAGGACAGTAAAGAAGCACAGAAAGACAGAGGAAGTATACATAAAGTTATTGCCCAATGCAGAAGGCTCAAGTTACAACATCTTTAGACAGAAAAACTATCAGAAGTAAGGTTTTAGAAGAAGAAATGCTTTCCCTGCTGACAGCACCGTAAGGGATAGCTGCAGGGCAGAATTTTAAAAACAGAGGTTGTCTTGACCTCTCTCCAGCCTTACAGGGTGCTCAGCATGATAGATCAGGGGGAAAAAATATAGTGGGTCAGACACAAAGGCACATCACACTGCAGCAGAGATACAATAGCACCCCTGATTTTTTCCTGGCTCTAGGTGGCAAGAATTAGGATATGACTATAAGAAAGGTTTGGAAAGAGAGAGTTCAGAAAAGAGCAACAAAAATAATTAAGGTCCTAGAGGGATTTACCTATGAAGAAGATTAAAAAAACTAAATAAATATGTATAGTTTGGCTAAGGAGAGGCATTCTAACCATCTACAAATATTTGACTGACATACACACTAGGGAAGGAAAGGAATAACTTAGCAAGAAACAAGCAGGTATATCAGGGGGAAATGGGATGAAATTAAGAAATGAAAAACTGAGTCAGAATTTAAGGCAAATCCTCCTAACAATGAGTTCTAATAGTCTGAGGAAAACATACCAGCATATATACAATAAGAAACAGTCCTGAATTGATAAGAGGGACTTAAATGACTTCCTGTGCCTTTTCAATCTCAAGTACTTATGATTCTATAATTATTATTAAAGTTAATGTCACGTGCAATTTTTAGTTTTTTTTAGCTTAGCAAATTCTGACTGTTCTCTCAGGTCGTAAGTCTGCAATTATTTCCTGAATAAAGGTCCCACATTTTGACTTTGGAATTCTCCTTAAATTGAGTAGATTGCTCTCTCTTCTTCCTCCTTTTTTTTTTTTTTTTTTTTTTTAACTTACATTGAATTTCTGGTAGTGTGGTTTCTCTTGTTTTCAAATCTCACCCTACTAGCAAATCATAATTCTGTCTTTATGCAAGCCAAGCCTGCACACTTGAAGCTTTATGACTCAATGCCTGAAGATGGTCAGCCTCAGGCTGAATACCTGCTGTGTTCAAGGGAACTGCTGTTCCAAAGCCCAGATGAGCACAGAGGTTCTTGATAATCCAACGATGAACTGCATGCAACCAAGGGGGGAAAAAAAATAAAGTTACATGGTATTTTCAACTAAGAGCTGTTTACAGAGCTTTGAACCCAGATTGTGGCCATACGAAAAGCTTCATGTCCCTGCTTACCCCTGTGTCACAGAACCATTCAGGAAATGAAAACAGGTGTTTATGTGGTAGTTGCCCAAGCTCCAAGCCAGTAACACAGCTGGTGGATGGCAAATTTCCTCTATTTTACATTGGCAAATTATTTCATTTTGGTGCATATGCTTGCTTATGCCAACATATACTCCAAATTGTCTCCTGAAATAGGTGCAAATCTCAGGAGTGATCAGAAGGCTGTGGTCTCATTGTGAGCAGTCATTTAGGGGGTTCTAAGTGTTTTGTTTGGTTTTTTTTTTCTGTCTCAGGTAATGTCTGCTGCATGAAATAGTTGTAGAAGACAGTGGTTTGATTTTTGCTGACATTTTGCCATTTGATGTGTTAGATGCATAGTCTCTCAAGAGACTTCATACAGTCTAATTCTTTGTGAATTATTACCTATTACGTCCTTTGTCCGGGTAACAGTGCTGCTCCCCTCCCACCGTGGAAGGCAATCTGTGACACAATGCTTTTGGGATTCTTTTGGTTTCCCACTGCAGCACACCTACAAACTGCAAACTACATCATCAGCATCTGACATTCATACTCCCTTCTTACAGCTTCTTTTTGTTATATGTGCTGGACTTCAGTCTCAACCAAGGCTGCAAATGGCAGCAGTTTCACCTGGCATTAGGAGGTGGTGACAGCAATGCCTGCAAACAAGCTGGTGTAGCACAGCTACCATGGGCTTCCTCGTGAAGAATGAAATGCATCTCTCTCCAGCCCTAATAGACACACAGTGCTCTTTTCATTACCTGCCACAGGAGTGTGTCTGATCCATGAGTCATGTGCACTTGTCTGCCAGCATGTATGATAGCTGCTTTGCTGAGGAGACTAAGAATGTAAGAGGCTGGCTATTGCTTTCTGGAGTAACTAAATCCTCTACAAAAGATCCCGGGTGCCAGCATTACAATATTCTTGATGCTAATTACCAGAAATTTACTTGCCAAATCTTTGCACTTTTAAGATAACACTGTAGCACTCAACCTGAAGTAGGATAATTAAACAAAGCACTCGCTCCTCTGCCCCCCCTCCCCCGATAACTCTGCAACCTTGTCTATCATTTGCTGAACTGTTAAGATGAGGATGGCTGAGATTTGCTGTATGCATTTTACAAGATGTATGGCTTTGGTGCAGCTTCCTGACCAGGAAAGAGCCACCAAGAGCTCTGGCTGCTTGTGTGGATAGTTCACCATTGCACTGAGTCCAGACACGGTAGTGAAAAGGCTGTAAACTAAGGAAGGGAAGTAAGAATGAGAATACTTGACCCTTTGTCCAAAGCAAGAACAGGCAAAACCTTGCTCTTTTTTTGAAACACACAGACCGTGAATTCAGTTTTGACAGTTATGATAAATGCCTTGAAGGACCTAGATATTTGGGGTACAAGAACGTAATTGCTGCTTGTCAGAACTTGCCTATTTCTAATATTCTGTCCTAAGCAGCAAGCAATTCAGTAATAATTTGCTAATGATAGGTGTTCATTAAGGTGCAGCAAGATTCAGTCATTAGTTTATTACATTGTCATTTCTTTGCCTTCATAGATTCTATTAAAACAGCTTCTGAGACCCTCCATAGGTTGCAGTTTTGATCTTAAACGAAGAGGAATTGTCTTTTCATGTCTGGCCACCTTCTCCAGATCTTGATTTTTTTTTAGGAACCTTTGTTAGGTTATATATAGTTTTCCCATTCTGGAAAGTCTTTTATAGAATGCATTAGAGTGAACATCAGTTTAATCTATGTATTACTGAATAATGGGGAGAGAAGATCTTATGTTTTTAGATTAGAAATCTAAAGCCATGACTTGTGGCTTCTGAAGTATTCTTCAGGGAATGTATGGAATTTTAGTTTTGTGTGCATTTTTGCATTCAATAGCCAGGTATTTTTTTTACTTCCCTAACAGTTTTCACTGTGATAAAACGCTTTCTGCTAGGTAGTCTGCATTTTTACCTTCTTAATTTTAGGTCATAGTTTCTTCTTACACATGCCCACCCTCTGGGAAAACAAAATTCCCAACACACATAATTTTGTATCATTCTGCTTATCACAGAAAATTGAGGTAAAAAACCCACAAAGCAGTTCCCTTGCATTTTCTGTAGGCTATTTGCTAAACCTTTTCTCATCTAGGTTTTCCTGAACTTCTCTGTGGTGACTATTGTTTCTTGTCTCTTCAGTTTCTTGATTATTTCTATAGCTCTGATTTTGAAGAATAAAAAAAAAAAAAAATCAACCCCAAAAAAGCCACAAATATAAAATGAAGGGGCTTCTTTCTCAGGCTTCTGAACTGCTAGTCAGGCTCTCTGCATAGTTACCATATAGTGCTAGAAGTAATTTACATATTTACTTTCACACAGGGCTTTTGTTGAGGAGAGGAAAAAAACTACATACTTCTGGACATGCACAAAACAAAATAGCACTTTACTTATGCATAGGAAGCATATTATTTTGGGTAGAACAAGAATGTTACAGCCCAGAATTGATGAGGTTTTCATGTTATCCTAAAGAATAATGTGAAATCTATCCTCGCTGCATTTTTTTTTTAATGCTGAGAACTAACTTTGCACCACTGGGGTACTCAGATTCAGGACATTTTTACACTCTACAACTTCTAGCAGACTCTTGGCTTGCTTCTGTGAAGGTAATTTCATTGTGACAGCTGTGAGATAGCATCTATAGATTGTTCTGCAAAATGTAACTTTCCATTAGGAGCTGGGGTGACTATTCTGCAGCAATCAGAACTCTTTGATAAACATTTATTTTTGTCTTCTTCACCTAGACAAGACTCTGCTATGGTGCTTGGAACATCTGCCAGCCTAGATCTAGTTGTATTTCTTGTAGCTACTGGAAATCTATACAGTGACAGTTGCTAGCAGTGATAACAGCGGTCAGACAAGCAATGCCAGTTTTTAGTGTCCTGTTTACTATATCCCATCCCACAGTGAAGATCTTGTCTCGCCACTCAGGTGTAGCTGGGAGGGGGCTGGTCAAGGACAAGGGTAAGCACTGCTGATGCAGTGAGAGCTGTGCTTTTGGTATCTCCTGTGTCTCTCAGAGCAATGTCTGTCCACCATGGAACGTCTGGTCTCTGTGACCTAATGATGGCAGTGGGCTGAAATTTCAGCTTTTGTCCTCTACATTAACCCCTCTCCTGCGAGAGCTAAAGGATCTGGCTTTATCATCTCCATCAGTTTCCTCTCAACAAGCAGCTCATCTTGGGATGGGGGAAGTTCTAGACCAAACATTTGCAGCAACTTCAGATTCTTACAGCACAGTCACTGGAAGAGTAAAACTGCTATTTACTTCTTCTAATGAAATCCTCATTTGACACAACTGGATGCGCTTTTGTTATGACCAACTTAATTCTTCTTTTTATGAGAAAGGTGGCATCTCATTTCACTGACCCAACACTCTGACAGCAATGTCTTGGTGGGTTTTGTTTTGCTTTGTTTTGGTTTAATTTAAATCACATATGGTTGTGGGGTTTAAAATTCCATAATTTCTATTTTCCCCCTGCTCTTGCTCTTTGCAGAGCAGCTAATTTTCATTCCAAGGACAGTGTACAAACCAGCCCACTAGTTAACACAAGAGACAGCCATATGACAAAGACTGGGAAAGGACCTGGGCTTTCTGTTCTAATAATCACAAGTGCCAGTAACAGCACAGGATGAGAGACTGAAACACAAATAAATTAATTAGCAAGGACATTATTTATGCACTGGGAATTCCTAGTGTATGTGGTGTCTGCTCTAATAACCCATGGACAAATCACCTCCCTTTGCTATAACACCTTAGGGAGAGGGCCAGCAGAGAAAGACAAATGTAAGTTCCCATCCAAAGGGAAGAGGATAAGAAGCAGCTTGAAAGTCTGCAGGGAAAGACCCTGCATGTGCACAAAGAGCAGAGCAATCCATATGGACACCTGCCCCTCACAATAGCTTCTCTTGCTCCTGGCTAGACATGTTCCAGTGTGATCTGTGGTTAATATCAACGGGATTGCAGCATGTGAGGATCTGAGCACTTTGAGCTCGCTTTTCCCAGTGCAGTCAAACAGAGGTGAACATGGAGCTTTTAGGAGAAAAGACAGCCTTCCATTAAGGACAAGGAAAATTAGGAATCTCATCCTTGCTCCTGTATCCTTTCTGAATAAAATTTTCCTTTCATGAAACATAAGAGAGTGAATAAAAATAAAGCCGGGTTAAGGACCCGGTCCTCTTTACAACCTAGAGTGTTTGGACCAGTATCTTAACTGTTAAGGGGAAAAATGCCTTGTCAGGGGAGCCCAAACCTTTATTTCTGGCCCACAGTGACTGTTGTAATTGAACAGTTTGTTCGGTTCCTTGGAAAAAAAGAAAAGAATTGAAAAGATAAAGTCTTTGATAAACTCTTTGTTTTCTTTGCTTTAAGTCTGTACCTGATGGACTGTAAGATTCTGACCTTCAGCCCTTGCTAAAGAAACATAAAAAAATAAGGTATCCATGAAATATTTGACTTTTATTGCATACTTCTCTGCAACCTACATTTTCCTCCTGTGTTGCGCAGTCAGTCCAGTGTTCAGTACTATTCAGAATTGCATCTGAGATTTTCTTGGAATGTTGTCTTGTAAAGAAATAAAAACACTTTTTTGCACACTTATTATTTTTTTCCTCTCTGTTTTGCCAGTAAACTTTCAGGAGCTAGGTATTTAGTTACAAGATGTAATTTGTCACGTGTGTTGCTGCAGAAGTCCAGGACGGTATGAAGCTGTGATATTTAAGACAGAAAAAAGTGCCAGTATTGAAATTCATGGTGCAAATCATCTGATGTTTTAAAAAAAGGAAAAAAAGGAAAGAAGAAAAACAAAAAAAGAAAAAAAGAAAAACTTTCTACAAAGTTGTGGGGTTTTTTGTTTTTTGTTTTTTTTTTTTTTTGTTTTTTTTTTTTTTAAAAAACCACACATAACCATGTAATTTCTGTTACATGGTAATTACTTCTCTGTTTGAGATGTTCACTGTGTTCTCCCATTGTAATTTCACATACTGGATAATGAGTATCCTCTACCCAGAAACAACAGTAATGGCTGTGCAGCAGCAGAATGGCTTCGTGATGGTCCTACAGTAAAGCATTGTCTCACTTCTTCTCAGTGCATGACTCAAATGCAGGTGTGCAGAGGAGTAAAACAGAAAGGCCAGACTATTAAGTTAAAAAGCAAAGAAAGATACTTTGTTGAACAGTCCAGCAGAGCAAAGAAAAGTCATGCAGTATAAAATTGATATGAACGTGAACATCAGTTCACGAACTGATATGAACATGAGCATGAAATTGGTGTTTTCAAACAATCCCCTGCAGATGACCCTTAGAATACAGCCATTGACTCCATATAGAGGTAAAAGTCTGCCTTTCTTTGTTTCTGAAGGATCAGACACAAAACTTGAAATAATAAATCTGTGTAAAGTATTGCCTGAAATACCTATTTTTAAAAACAGTCTAATGATACAGTGCAAGAATTTCACAGTTGTATCCAAATGCCATTTCAGTTCTATAGAAACAGAGTATGATGTGCTAGGAAACAAATATGCAGTTTCCCTTCTAAAATAAATTAATTGATTGAGGATACTATCATGGGATTTTTAAACTATGTAGGGAATGCCTAGCTATTAAGTTAGTGGGGACATTTTTTTAAAAAAAAATTGTTAAACTATCCCTTGTATCTGGCTTTAAAAAATCTCACCAAACTTTGGACTAGAAGCTGTTACACATATTCTTTGAAATCATCGTAAGTTTTAATTTGAAATAGATTTGATGATGGATGAGCAATTTATATACCGTGCCACTGCTTACCTGTGTTACAGAATTTGTATAAGTGCATCCAGTGTGAACATGGTAAATATTGTCAATAGAGAGTAAAACCTAATGCTTCAACAGGGCATGGACTTATTGTGATGATAGAAAAATGGATGCCAAGGTATGCATAGCAGAAAAAAATAAAGTTTCCATATATTTTGAGTGATAAAATTTGCATTTATGAGTCTTAATGGATGCTCCATTCCTTTGACAAAGGTGGCTTTTAAACAGGGACAAATACCTTTCCTCATGGAAATGACCTGTCTGCTAGAAATTAGCAGGGAAAATAAGATGTTTTTTAAACAACATTATTGGTGGGTAAAAAACTACTCTTACAGTCAGTTTTCCAAAAGTAAAGATATAACTCCAGTCACATTGAAGCAACAACCTAGAACAGTAATTACAGATGATCTCAGTCAAACTTGAGAAATTATTTCCTGCCTATAGATAAAAGGATATAAATTTTCCTCAAATCATACCAGCCAAAAAAGGGTATACGGTGGTCTCATACATTGTAGAATCCAAAAAGTAATATTAAATGCAATGCCATCATCCTATCTCTAGGAAAGAATGATTTCTAGAATTCATTAAAACATTATGAATTTCACCGTACTGAAAAATCAGTTTGAATTTAAACCGCAAACTAATTCTCAATACAAAGATAAAACCTAAAGAGGAAAAATAAATCTTACAGAATCCTCCTAGAATTAATATTGGATTCTCCAAGTTCAAATTACAATAATACCATCATCAAGAGGGTCCTCAATTAACCTCATCTGACATTCCAAGCAGAATATTTTAAGGGTTGTGAAGCATGCAAATAGAAACTTCAATTAGAGGCTGACTTCATCCATTGGACAGCTTGTGAGAATAATGTGACAAATTATGTAACCAACCCAGTGCTTCAGTAAACACCCACAGATGAAGGAGTTAGGAGACTGACAAAATTGAGGATCAGTATCCTAATTCCTTTCTCAGGTAGAGCCTAGAAAGATTAAGAACTTGTTTACACAGGGGAGCAGGGGCTCCCTTCACATTCATTCCGAGCTCGGTGTCTTCACGTTCAGATGACCTGCATTCACACAGCACAAATCTTATCAGGCATTAACTGCTGAGATAAAATATATTCTGTGTTGCTTTTGAAACTGTGGTAGATTCAGAGTGTATTAACTGGAAGCACAGTGATATTCCTTGGCTGCAGCTGCACCACACACCCTCCTGGAGCTCTGTGCTCCTGCAGAGGACAGCCCTGCGTTCCTGCTCCTGCCTTTGTCCATCACTGTCAGGTGTTGCTGCCTGTTAAACACCAGCAAGCAACTGGGAGAGCCCTCTGTGGTGGCAAACACAACCTGGAGGTCACATGGGTGTACACCATAATTCATATGACTGTATTTTGGCATAAGAGCATCACCTGCCTTGAGTGGTACAGATCCTAGAAGGGAAAAGATGCTGTAGCTGTAGCAGTTGTTCAGGCTGCTGTAGGATGAAATGGGGGTACAGGGCTAAAAGGTTTTGTTTTCAGGTGGCTGACCTGCTGATGAGTCAGTGCTGGGTTTTTCTGGACTGAAGTGAGAGGCCAGCATGAAATCTTTTTACACCACTGCATGAAACCTGTCAGCACTTTGCCTAGACAGCTTGTTAGTACCAAAAAAGTGGTCTGGGCTTGTGACTATTTTTTTCCCTTTACTTTTCTTGCCTTATAACTTTCCTTTTGCTTCCACTAGATGTAACCAGTATGATATATTTTGATACACCTCCAGCACCTGTTTTTCCATGTATCTGCTGGAGTCTGTGTGAATTCTTAGCCTTTCCTCATGTGCTGAATGCAGTGACTGTAGCAGAGAAAACACTTTTTAGACTCACTGCTTGTTGTGTACATTTAAAATTCCCTGCTCCCACTCTGACTGTCAAACAGGTACTTGCACGTATTTGCACAAGCCCTATTTTTTCCTCCATGCTGATAGCCCTTTCCCCTAAGGAGGGTATTTTCCATGTCAAGACCTAGAAATATAGGTTAAAAAAATTCCTGTGAGAATGTCACAGTTCATTATAGCTGCACCTCAGCTATCCACGCTCAGCTGCTCTGTTCCCCTTTTCCTCCTACCATCTGACATAGTTTTCTCCTTCCACTCTTGGTTGGCTTTTCCTGGTAGGAAAACTCCTCTTACAACAGCATTCTCAAAATGGTGACTGCCAGCTCCTGCCTTTTCATATAGGAAAAAATTATAAGCTATATAAACACTGTCTCACTTCCCCCCCAAAAAAACCCAATATTAATAGAAATGTACTTACTGGGCATAGTGAAAACTAAGAATAGTGTTAAGCACTATATCCTAATTAACAGAGTACAGTAATGCTCTCATTTTAATCAATGTGTTTTGAAGTTCCAGCTTTCATGGCATGTAATGAAGTGCGTTTCAGAATGCTGTATCATAGAATGCTGTAGCATATTTTACAGGCATTTTCTTCCCCAATTACAAAGGGCAGAATTTCTGCAGCAGAAATATATTTTGAGGCTTTTTTCCCCAGGATAAAACTTAGCAGTGCAGCTGTAAATCGGCTCTGCATAAGAAATGAACAGACTTAGGGAGTGGTGCGGCAGAGGCTCTGGGCATCGTTAACCGCTGATGTTCTGGGCAGTTGTTTCAAAACGCTCTTGCTGCCTTTGTGTAGTTTGTGCCTGTCCTCAAGAGGTGCGACGTGAACTGTCTTGTACAGCAAATCCAAGGTGAGAAGCAGTAGAAAAAGAATTTATGGCAACACAAGACTTAAAGGCTGCAAGCTTTTTTTCTGTTTTTGTGAATTACTCTTTTTGAACTCTTGCATCGTTGTGGCCCTTGTGACATTTTCTTACCTTCAACATGACTGGTTTTCTTTAAAAAGGAAGCATATGCTAGACAGTTTTCTGTGCACCTTTGTGTCTGTCTTTTTCCCTTCCCTTTCCATGATATTCAAACTCACAGTAGCGTTTCAGCCACATTTTGCAAAGAACATCAGATTCCAAATATACAGAAACTTTGAGAAAATGTAGGAGCGGGTGGAAGACAGGAACATGCTGAAGGACAGGCAGGGTTGGCTCAGCCCAGGTTGTTTCTGCTGGTCTCTCCCACCAGCCAATGGCCATGTCTGGCTGGGCAGGCTCCTCACGCAGAGCTCCAAACCCTTGATGACATATGCTGCTTCTTGCACACCTCATATGTGTAGAGGATATGGCAAACTGGGAATACTGGGGACATGGACATGGAGGGAAAGGAGGGAGGGATCTAGGGAAGAGAAAGGGATATTGGCCTGGTGTGGTATGTGTGGGAAGGGTAATTGTAGGAAGTATGGGGTTATTGGAGATGTGGGAGTGTGAGGTGAAGGGATCTGTTGGAAACCTAACTTAATTTCTACCCATGGATATGAAACAACATGTTGGTTGCAACATGTGTAATTTTTCACAGTTTCTTGACGCAGTAGTTAAATAGTTATATCTTCTTACTTGTATTTTGCAAAAATAAAGATTTTCTTTATTCATCAGAGATATACTTTTTACGAGGCTCTTAATACTAGCTACATAAAAGAAAAGTACATTTCTCATACTTAAAATCATTTCATGGTTCAATAGCTGAGTTTTTAAAAAACTGGAATAACAGTGGGAACATAACCACACCACACACAATGAAAGCAGTATCCCCCACTCTTCAAAAGGTCTTGGTTCAATCCCCTGCAACATTCACAAAACAGTCTGTGTAGTTCTTAAGAAATAATCTGCTGAATGTTCTTGAAGTACACCAGAAGATGTTACACAAACACACACAAAAAATAGGGTGTGGGGAGCAATAATACAAGCCCTAATCTCTGAATTTTTATCATCACTGTTTATCCTTCAAAGGCCACGGTCCATAAACCATAAAAGTCTTCTCTCATTAAGTGATTAAGTGTCCAGGGAAAATGTGATCTTGGACAAGGGGTTTCTCTTCATTTATCTGCTCTCTTTGCTGTTCAAATCATAGCATGCAATTATATGAGAAGAGCAGGTACTGCCCAGCAGCTGGTAGCCCACTTGCAGGGCAATGTCATACTACCTTCAGTTTCAAAAATCTTCTATCATCCTCCAGTAGCTAAGGTGATAGTTAAATTGCTCTTTCTTGTGATTTTTATTATTTAGTGAAAGGCAGGAGAGAGTTAGCTGAGTCTCCTAGGATAAGAATTCTGTCATTTCTATTAATGTGATCAAGGTGGTGGGAACACTGCTATCTGTTTCACTAAAGAAAACAGGTCTGCCTTACTGGCAAGCTGTGCATCTTGTGCTTTTGCTAATCATCCTACAGTGATATTGATAAAGTTGCCACAATAATATGCAAAGCCAAGAGTCTTACAGAAGCTGGTCTGGCTTCAAGATGTTGGATACATGCCTTTCTTCAAGCCTGGCATGCATTGGTAAAGACCAGCAATGCAATACTGGGCACTTTCTGTTCAAAGCAGCTTCCAAGGTACCAAACTATCAAATAGGCAGATCTAGGAAGGGATATCTGTGAGTTTGGCCCAGAATTGCAGAGAGGTAAAGCTCACAGCACACCAAAGGAAAAAAAACCCACAATGCTTATCACGTACACTTATACATAAAAAAAGAGCAGAGTGGGTAGGGAGGTGGAAGCAAGCTCAGAGACAGATATAGTGCAGCACTGAATATGCAACTGCTAAAGGGGTCATGCTTTTGTGCAAACCAAGCAAGACACACAGGCAGATCTAGGAGAGGCTATTTCTGCTGATATTCAAAGCCAACTGTCCCTTTTAGAGCATCATCCCCTTCCTCTTCCTTATATCCATTTGCACAGTGACTCTTCTACGTATTCTGTACTTGCAATTGTTTGTTGTTTGATATCACCCCTTACTCACCAGAAACAGTAATAAACTGAATACATAGAAAAATAAAAGCCAGACTCTTAAACCTGCCAATTTAAATTCAGTTAAGAAGTAGTGTTAAAAATAAGCTAAAAGCAAAATAGATGAAAACCAAGCTCTGCCTGAGAGATTGCCTCTGCACACTAGAGAAAGGAAAGCCAACTCTCTTCTCCAAATAAGGAATCTGCTCTTATGCAGTGGCCAATATTACAAAATTTCTTTTTTTCTGTCTACTTCTTAGGAAAATCCTCACTGCATACCACGAGGCACAGATGTAATCAGACAAGTTTTAATCTGTAAATCAGTCCCCTTAGCAATCACTAGCCTTGCATTTCTTTGAATTCCCTTCCAAATGCTCTACAACATCATGGTGAGAGGTTGCCCAGCCTAATATGCTGTCTTCCAAGGGCCAGGTCCTTTATGCATCAGAGGCACCCAAGGGCATTTAGCAGGAAACATAAAGTATCTTGCAGAATCAACCAAGATTTTTGACTTCACCATTCTTGAACAGAATGAGATTATTGTTCCTTCCTGAATAGAAGTACGATGATTCTTCATATGCAGACTAAAAAAAGCCCAAAAAACAGTGGTTATTTTGTTGTGATACTGCATTGCAGATTCACACCTATTTTTCTGCCGATATTATCCACTCAGTCTTTTTCAACATTGCTGTTTTCCAGATTTTTCCTCCCACTGAATCTGCATGTTTGATTAATGTTTTCCCAGATGTCTGAATGTGATGGGAAAAAAAAGGCACTTTCAGTCTCATTTTGTTAAGTGCTAGGAACCTCTTTGATGATCCATAACTAATTTTACTGTACTTGTCACAAAGCAGATGTATGGCAGTAGTCCCCTAAGCATGCTGCATTCCATCACTACAAACTCCAGGCTTCTCCTTTCTATTTCCCACCTTTTTTGTGTTTACTTTTTCGTTAGTAATTAACTTTCAAAGTTTAGCATATTCTCTTTCGGTGGTTTATTGAACACATTTGACACGTGAGTTACACAGTTGATCCAATCTCATTTTATCCCTGTCTTTTTAGTTTCATCCTTTTGTACAATGTCAGATTAGGATGCAGTTTCAGGAATGCAATTCTTCATTTTGGTTATTTTGTCTCAATCAGTTAGCGCATTAACTCTATTTTTAATTTATCTGAAAGATTTTTGCATTCAAAAGATGGAGACTTTAAAGATTAAAAAGAACTATTAACATGAAAGACTGTAAATAATTCCCACTTAAAGAAGGCGCACTCTTGTTATCTCTAACTCAGCATCCACTATTTGCAATAGCTTCAAAGCTCATCTTTGTTTCAGCCCTCTCTCCTGGAAAGGCAGGAATCACCTCTGAATTGTCCCTCTTATTTCTGATAAGCTTTAGTTATTACAAAAACAGGGAGAAGACTGATGTTATTGAATCTGACAATGGGAAGAATTCATGCAACTAGCTAAAAAGAAACTACCCCTTTGTGACTGTACAGAAAACATGACTATTTAGATTCACGGGGTAGCTGAGGCTGGAAGGCATCTCTGGAAATTGCCAAGTTCAACCCTTTCCTCAAAGCAGTGCCACCTACAGATGTGTTGCTCGGGGCCATGCCCAGTTGGGGTTTGAATATCTCCAATAATTATGACTTAACAGACACTCTGGGCAACCTGTGACAGTGTTTAATCACTCTCACAGAGAAAAAAAAAAATAATTTTTTTTCTTTTAATTTTGTTTTAAAATACTTTTTTTTTTTTTACATTTCAATTTCTGCCCATTTACTACTTTTGAAAGTCACATACCATTACACTCACAAAATTGATTTCTTGCCAAGATCTTTTGTGCAGGAAAAATAAATCAGCTACAAAAAGTGAACCTATTTTCATGCAGAAGTTGTCAAAGTGCAGCTGTGATACCAATCTAGATATTTGTGCTACTGGACATATGGAACTCTTTATGAAACAAACGTAGTATCTCATTCATTGTAATGCATATGACAAATACACTGGCTATATAGTGGCTATAAAGGAATTATTTGCTGGTCAATTTTGAAATACAAGCCATAAAATAATTTATGTCATAGTAATATTGATAGGTATTAAGCAAGAAATTATAGCATTGTTCTTGTCCTGTCTTCTAAAACTTTATGAGAATTTACTTGTTTGGGTTTTACAATTAGAGTCCATTTCAACATGTGTGAGAGGTGCGGATGTGCATGAGTATGGTTACATGCACAGTAGGTCTCTGAAGAAAATACCAAGAGCAAATTTAGAAGAATTTTGTGTTTGAATCTCAAAACTGAACACAGGAGAATCCAGGAGTCTATGGCATAGCATTTGAGCAGGAGCACCATGGACTATCAAAATATTCTTGCACTTAAATAATTGTAAAACTCAAACTCGATGAACTTTCATGCTGTCACAACCACTGTTTCTGGTCCCTTCTTCAGAGAGTCTTTAGTGCCCAGCTGGCCATTTATATGCTTGCATTCAAGGGGGTTCTCCTTCCTGTAAGGAAGATGAAATACAGAATACTGACCATCCATCTAATGAGATACCTGAATTTTTATCAAGGGTCGTTATGCTAAACTTCAGCAGGTGGACTGCAGCGGACATATCTATTGGAACCCATGCAGATTTTCAGACTAAGGAGTCAGAAGAAGCTTCCAAGACAGAGGCCTCAACGATAATGACAGAATCTGCAAGATGACCTTGGCTAAGAGTAAACTGAGAGAAGAAGCCTGCTAGTATTCTATGGAATGATACATGTGAAGAACTCTATTAATGAAGTTAAAAAGAAGATGATAAGAAATATGTGAATTCACCGATTTTACAAAATTCATCTTAGTTAATATTTAGCTATAGTTATGTGTTGTGAGATAGTTTTGTTGGAGTGTATTAGTTTTAGAAATATACATAATTGTATGTTGAGATTGTACTTTGAAATCCCTATGCAGTGGAACATAAAGGTGCAAGAATGTAAACATTATTAGCCTTTTCTGCCATTCCTGAATAGCATTGTAACTCACAGACAAAGAGGAATTAGAATAAAACTCTCCGTTTTGTTTTTGATGCAGTCAGGTTGTCACTAAAGGCTATAGGCCTCTACAAAAAGGCCTATAAAAACTGTATTTGTGTTAATTAGGCATCATGACACATACCTTTTACTATAAGTGCCCAGAGATCATACCAGGTCAGGACTAGGAAGAGTTTTTAACATGTAAGGTCTGATGAGCTAACAACTCACTGGCCTCCCTGGAACTGAATACTAGAGGCACTCACTTTTATTGTCATCAACATTTTCCACAATAGGAGTTGTGAAGCTGTGTCTAACCTGGGGTGCACTGCAGACTTTCCAGCCCTTGTGTCTGACTACTCATAGCCCCATATTTGGGTGATCCGAGAGCGCCATCCTCTACACAGCGATACTTTGTAGGATGAGAGCCAAGGAATACTGGCTGTGTTTCCCATCTGGATGATCGGGCAGGAGCTGGACTTTGAAAAATGCTTACAGGTATACCTGCTATCAGCCCAGACAGGGCAAAGAGTAGAAATGAGTAATTGGAGTAAGGGGTTAGGGAAGCTGAAGTTGGTGTTGTGACAAGGACCAAGGTATCATCTTCAGTTTGGAGGTTAGCCAGGTGCAGGATGAAATTTCTGTTCCAAAAAGGAAAGGCAAGCCCACAAAGATGCAATTGGATGGTTAATAGATACTGTCTTTTGCCAGAAAACTACTTGAACTTTAGGTCTTTTAAATTACAGGTAAGTTCCTTGACTTTACTATTTTTATCTGTGTTTATCCTTATTTCTGCCCTGGTTAAAACCCTTTAACCTGCTGATATAAAAATGTGATTCTTCAAAATATTTCAGAAACTATGGTCCACAGCTGTGCTCTGAACCCTTTTGACAAAAAAAAAAGTGGGAAGATTCGGTAGAAAGGCAAAGCGTTACCAATTTTGCTGGTTTTCTCTTTTCTTTTTCTTTTTTTTCT
>VXAU01000943.1:399857-598898 GCA_013399695.1 Formicarius rufipectus | reverse complement strand
TTTTTTTTTTTTTTTTTTTTTTTACAGTGGATTTGACAATGGGTGGAAGGTGGTGACTCAGACATTGTCACAATGTTGAAACTCATCTGTCTGGAAGGATGTTCTGCCATGTGCTGTGGGAGAAGGAGATGGCACAAGGGAGGGAAGAGGAGGGAACGAGGTGCTGTTTCTTGGATTAGAGCTTTTGTAAGCTTCCAGAAGAGAGGAAATTCAGATGTTTAGCTGGCAGCAGTTGGTGATGAGGGAAGAACCCTGGCTCAGTTCCCTGTTGGGTGCAGGGAGCAGTTTCCCTCCATCTGTTAGGAGCTTCTGATTAGATGAGGTAGGTTAAATCTTTTTTCCCTCTGCTATCCCTTCCCAGCGTTGTGAAATCACTTATTTGTGTTGCTGGGAGTGAAGAGGAAAGAAATGAAACCACAAAGCCAGTGCAGGGCTTTTTATGCTCTTTGCAGGTTGCAGAGGCTGGAAAGAGATGATTAGAATGATTGGAGATTGATGGAAATGATAAGATGGGTGAAAGTGTACAGAAGGGAGCAAGGAATGATGCATTTGCTTAACAGGATATCTTCAGTTTCTCTGCCAGGCTGCCTTGTTTGCAATCCGTTTAATACTTGGTTTCACCTTCTAAAGAATAATGGTGGCCTATTGTACATTTTCTAAAATTATTTTGAGAAAGGACAAATTTATATCTGCAAGTGTGTGGATTGGTACAGAGAAAGAAGTGTTACCACACACATTCCATGTGCCAATGTCTCAAGGACGTGCTGAAGTAAAATCAACTGCATAATGTTATAGTGATTTTTTCCACCTACAGGCTCTTCTTAGCTGCCATAGTGATTAAGCTGAGATTGTACAAGATTGGAAATAGAGGCCAGTACAAGCTCTTCAGGCAGCAACTCACTGGTATGAAGCTCTGGAAGGTTTTAGAGCAATAAAACAGACACATGATTATAATAAATAAACAAATAAGCAAAATAAATAAACCCCAAAATAATAATAATAGTAGTAGCAGCAGTAGCAGTAGTAATAGTAATAATAATAAGAAGAAAAGATGCACTGGGAAAAACCTTCCAGCAAACCCCAGGTATATACAGGCACACAGACCAAATATGAAAGAAAGGAGAAAAATAAAAATAATAATAATAATTCTGAAAGAGAGGAGGAACGTTTCTTCTTCCTCTTCTAGCCTCTTATCTCTCTTCACGTTCTGTGGCTAATCTCCTTGGATTCCTTACTTCTCCTGCTATGATATTGATCCATCTCCTGTCAGGGCATTAAATGGCATAACACACCAATACAACAGGCTGCTCTATTTGTGTAGCAGCCCCCTGTGAATTCTTCAATAGTTGTCTGGCCTGGCACAATATAGTCGAAAAAAAAAAAGAAAAAGAAAAAGACAGCCACAAGAATCCCACAGACCAGGGCAGCATCTTTTGTCTGGGTATTGCCTCACTGCCTCCCTCTGTTCTGCCAGCCCAGCAGTTTGCGTTGCTGAGTCTGCCTGCTTTATCCTGGTGTTATCTCAGGAGCAGAAATGACAGCAGCCTCTTTTCTGTGAGGGAGGAATGAATTTTGTGATGTGGATTCTACATCAGCCACTAAACCAGAAGCTTTTCCACTGGGGGTTGACCAGAAATTAGGCTGAGATTATACAAGGCCCACTAGAGGTGGTTGTTTTTGCTAATTTCAAATTTGTAAGGTTATTACAGTCACAAATTTTCTTAAATGGGAATCAAAAATACATTTTTTTCCTGTCTTAATACGTGGAAAGAGGCCATAACACTGCTTTTATACACTCAGAGAATCACAGAAAGATTTGGGTGGGAAGGTGCCTTAAAGATCATTTAGCTTCAAACTCCCTCCCATGGACAGGGACACTTTCTATTAGACCAGGTTGCTCAAAGCCCCATCTAACCTTGCCTTGAACACTTCCAGGGCACACATCCTCAACTCCTCTGGGCAACCTGTTTCAGTGCTTTACCACCCTAACAGTAAAGAATTACTTTCTAATAGCTAATCTAAATCTGCACTCTTTCAGTTTCAAACTCTTATCCCTTTTCCTACCAACAGATAAAACATCCCTCACCATCTTTGCTGTGGGTCCCTGTTAAATACTGGAAGACCATTTTAAGTCCTCATAAGGTTTTCAAAGTTAAACACTCCTCTACCTGCAGGACTGGAAAACCAAGATGGCCAAGAAACTTCCCATGAAGCAATTTTCAAGCATGCTCATTTATATCCCAAACTAGCTAATTTGCATCTCAATTTACATATATTCCACAGTACTTTATTCCATTGATTAGATGTCTGTACATTTCCATTTCCATCACTCCCACATAACAGCAGTGGTAGGTCACAGTGACCTTACAAATATCTTGTCAAAGCCTTTTGTGTCAAAACATCACAACCTCAGAAAAGCACTATCAAAACATCCTCATCACCCAATGTCAAAACAGCTTCATCACAGAGCTTAAGCACATTCACATCCAACAAATTAACATATCAAGGCTTTATTGCTTTAATATCCGAGTAAAAAACAAAAACCTAATGCCTTCCCTGTGAAAAGAAAATTGTTCTTACTCCCATTTCCCACTGCTAATTAACAAAGTTCCTATCTACTGGGGTGTCTCAGGAGTGATTTTTCTTTTTTTTTTTTTCCTGACAGTATCACTACAGTGACCAACCTTTTCATTTAGCCAAACTTGCAGAAATGGCTGGAAGAGGCTTAGTCTCAATGATTGTAAAGTCAGTAACATTCCTGGCTAGACACAAGACTATTTAACAAAGTGAAAAGCACAACAGAAAAATTTTATAAGCAAAACCAATACACAGTTCTGGACCATCTCGTGTTGCATTTAAATTATCTCGTTCAATTTTCAGGACTAACCTAACTTAGTGCTTGGTTTCACTGCAAGTGGCTAAATAAATTGGGTAGAAGCACACACTACACTTTTCTTTTTCTTTTTTAATAATTTAAAGGAAGTAAGATAAATAACCCTCAAAGATTAAATCTGTTTATAAATCAGAGTCTCAGTGGTTCCCTTGCCCTTCTGCCCATCTGCATACCAGGCAAAAAAGTACCCAACTCTTGTGCATAACCACATGTTTTTACAGCAGGGCAACTGAACCCATGTGAATCCCATAATTTGAATTGCAAAGCTTCTCCACCTCTGCTTTGTGAGCGGGGTGTTTATAAGGGAGGTTTTCAGGGACACATCCCATCACAGGGCAGCATACTTGAGTGAAACATATATAACATCCAAATATGAAGGCAGCCAGGACAGCAGTGTTTAGTATATTCCTGAATTAGGGCATGACCATCGACTGAAAATGCAATAATACAGTAAACTAGTCTGGAATATCAGCATTGCAAATATTCACGTTTGGGCAACACTCACAATTTCAGGCAATTACTTTCTTAAGAGGTAAAACATTCAAATCCAGAATTAATAAATGCAAATCAGCTGGTTGCATTCTATTTTTTTTCCAGGATATTAGCTAACAACCAAAACAATTAAATTTACAAGCAAGAAGAAGGTCATAGGCAATCTGCTCTTAACTAACTGACCTTGTAGTAAAGATGTGTCACACCCATTAGCACTAGGGCAAGATCTGTTGCATTTTGCTCTACTTCCCAGGAGTCATCTCTGTGGCAGCACAGGGTGATACCATGAATTCAGATAGATTATATCAGAGCAGAACAAATCAGAAGCAGCAGTTGCAAGTTTGTAGAAACAGACCTGACTAGTCCATTACTGTTATCCCCAAGAAAAGTACATAGGGGCATGACCACATAATCTTGATCTTGTATAAACACTTTTTATTTAATTTTTCAGATTTGGTTTATTCTAAAAGTAATTATTTTGAAATTTGTGATTTTTATTTTTTTTATAATAGATAGCAGAAGTAAGTTCTCACCTTAACAGTGGTGTCTCAGTATATAGAAGATATTCCCTCTATTTTAAATGAGAAGACTGCTGCAGAATTCATGAACTTCTTGAGTATGAATGATGTGATGAGGTGATAGAAAAACAATTCACTGTGCTATAATTGTGGCCTTCAGTTTATCCTTAACTATGCTTTAATGGATTGTTACATTTATTCATACTTTACTTTCATTTTCTAAACAGTATATTACCAGCTTGCAATCTGTAGTGTCAGAACTAATTTTGGGATTTCAATGACCAGCTTCACAGCAGTAAAATCTCTTAATATTAGTTCTTATTTTCTTCTGCTTCTCCAAGTTCTTCACTGAAAATGAGAGGAGCAAAACAAGTTTAAAGTCAAGAGGGGAAGTTCTTCAGATATCTCTGGCAGACACGTGTGCTGCCTGAGAGCTGGAAAGGAAATAGGAGTTGTTTTCATAGGTTGATGTGAGCTATGGAAATCACATGAAGTGACACACGTGTGTGTAACAAATATATATGGAGGAAGAAGAGCACCACTGGGCACTATAACTACAGAAGGGAATAGAGAAAAGAAGTGGTGAAGAGTCAGAAGAGAGACGTAAGCATGAAGGAATAAAAAGACCTCATGAAATCAAAAGTGGAGCAAATTTCATCCTGTATGGCTTTAACTCCATGTGATTTTGGCTATGCAAAGAAAGAAGGATGGCTGAGAGACACGAGCAGTCTTGACAGGAAGGCCAAGAGGAGACTGTAGGGCTGCATTTGCAGAAGGACTTCTAATGAAAATGGTTGCTAATGGTGAAATGGTATAAAAGCTGCTGATACTGTGGAACATCCCAGAGAAGTACTGGGAGAAAGGTTGTCTCAACTGGAAAAAAGATTTTTATTAAAAAAGCTTTTTTTATTAAACTTATTCAAAGTCTAATTACCTTTATTAATAGATCCAAAAGAGCAAGAATATTAGGGACAGAAGAGGATGAAACCTACTTAAAACCTACTTGATAACCTCAATTCTCTGCAAATTTACAGTAGGAGCACCAGCCTCTATGGGTGTATCACTCAGGCTAAGGTTTCAGCGCTGTGGGAATCATTGTGCGACAGCTCTGAGGCTGCTGTAGAAACACCAGCCTCACACCGATGTGCCAGAACGCAGAGTCAGTCCTTGACATAAGAACCTCTCTTGGCTGCGAGGAACCCGGCAAATAGAGAAGATATTTCCAGCACTCTTGTAATTTGTGGCACAAATTACTTCTACCAGAATTCATTCCAAGCAGTTGAGGGGCTCTATGCACAGGGCACCTGTGTGTTGCCCAGGGTATATGGTAAAGGTGGTACTAAATAATTTAGGATTCCCTTTCCAAGCACAGGTTCGATGTCTCTGTGGAGCCTGATAATCACTATGACCAGAAAGTGGGCAATGATACTCAGAATAAAGGAGCTTTCAAAGTCTGGCTTTGGTATGTTGGTGCAAATTGCAATTGCTCCGTGATTGGATCATTAAATTGGTAGCATAACTGAGAGATTTAGTGTCACCTCTCTCACCATGCCACTGGACATAATTCTGGTTGAATACAGAGACAGGTACTACTTTCATGAAAAGACTTTTGGTAGTAAAACACAGTCCTCTTGTTTAGGGGTGTGGAGTCACCTTTTATACAGCATTATTATGCAATGAGCTGTTTGCTACTGCAACGTAGTGAAACTCAGTTTGAAGAAGCAGTAACATTACATCATTTCCCCACGGCTGTCCTGAGCAGAGGGAACTGTACCTGTGTGTGTCACTCTTTAAGAGCCAGATTGTTCCAAAAAACTGGCAATGGCAGTGGAGAGAAGGAATAAATTGTTTGGACTGAAGTAACAAGAAGAAAAAATCCCAACAAACAAACAAACACAAAAACTTAAATACAGAACATATTTCGGTAACATTCAGCCATCATGGTTTTTGTAGGCAATTTCTCTTCTAGTTCAATACTTTAGCTCAACATGTTTTAGTTTTCAGAGACTGCACTGACAAGCAAAAAGTCTAATTACCATGTTTAGTTTGCTCTTTTCAGCATGCTCTGCAGGTCCTATCATCATTTCACTGTGACAAGAAGTTGTGTTTTTTTCCTTGTAGCAAGTTCTTCACTATTCTTGTTAAAGTAATACTGCACCAGAGATTGCTTTGATTATTTGTTTATGTTTAAATTGCCATTAATGCCATTTTCCTTTGAAACTTCTTCCTATGTGTTTACTTTTATACATCTGGTGGAGAAATGTATTTGCTTTTTGGTTTGTTTACTATCACACACAAGAGAACACATAAATCAAATGCTTTGTCCCTAGGGCTTGTCTTGTCTTTATGCTCTATCAAAAGTTTCAATAAAAAATGTTAAGTAATAATCCTATAAAGACATGAAAGTGGAATGTGGCACAGTAACGAATTGCTGGCAGTTGGATATAAAAATAATCTTTTGGAAAAAGAGATGAATTCTCATTAAAGTTAATTTCTTTCATCTTTATTTCTTTTTCTAACTTGAAGTTTAAATAGATTTGATATACGGAATCATATACTTGTGAGAAAAAATGTCTTGCAACACAGTAGAGATGGATAAAACTTGTAAGGAATATAAAACACCCAGTTGTATCTAATATGGCCTAATTTTCAATCTGATTTCAGTTATTATTTCTTCTTATTGTTGTTACAAAAGAGGTAACTTGATAAACATGGGTGGTTGTGCTGGCAGTAGACAAAGATGCTCATAAGACAGATGTCTTACTACCAAAAGCAGAGTAAAAGATCACCTAATTGTAGAATTTGGCAGGTTGCACATCAGTGGTGCACTGAATTGCAGTATGTAAAATGTTGTTAATGGAAAAAGGTATGCTAAAGAAGTGAAGGAACAAAAACAACCATAAACTTGTAAGGATATGAAGTGAGAGATGTGGGAAATAAGAAGCACTGAAATAACTGCATTTTCTTCTGTGAAATCAAAAGACCAAAAACCTAATCACGTTGTCAGGCAGTAACCAGTGTAGTGCAAGAGGAGAAAAGCAGACATGAGAATGGAAATTTTAACAATGACACAGTGTCTTATAATTTTATTGATGATTTCAATTCCTCCAACTTTCACCTGACTGTTCTTTAGAGTTTCTTTTGGTTTTGTGGGTGTTTTGTCTGTTTATATGTGTGGTTTTATCTCATCCCAAGCATTTTTGCCTGAAATGTGACATGGCTTTTCTACTCTTCTGTCTTCTCCATCTGCTGCCTGTCCCATGCCTGTACAGACCCAAAGCAATTCAATTCCCACTTTCACACAGCACTGTGGCAATGGCAGCATATGACTGAAGAATCACACACCAGATACGACAATAGTGATACTATTGTCATTTGGGATAACAATAATAAACCTTGCCAGGTTGCTACAGATAAAACAGGCTGTTTTCTGTGATATTAAACACACAGTTGATCACCTCATTCCTCTTTGTCTCTGTGGTCAGAGATTAAGAACTGATACAAAGGCATTAAATCCTGTACTGGAAATTATGAGAACAATGGCTTCTTTTCAGTTCAGCCACACCTTTGACCAAAACACTTATATTTGCCTCATTATAAAGCTTATTATAAACCACCACATCTGTTGCTTCATTGCTATGCTATACATTTTAAAAAAGTACTGAGATATCCAACCAAACAAAGAAGTTTTGCATGAAAATACATTGTGATAAATACATAAACAAGTCAAACACCACGAGAAGATTCTAATGGAAGTCAAAGCACTGAGTAATCAGCATCCATGGCCAAAAAGTTCATGCAAGGTTTCACTCAGATACTTTTAATGAATTTTCACTGCTTTTTCCATCTCAATAGCAGGTAGGTAATGTCTTTTTGTTTGTTTGTTTGTTTTTTAACTACTAGGGATGTCTGCAGATAAGAGAACTCCCAAATCCCATCTGCACTGTTTTGCATGTTTTTTTATGGATTTGCTGTTTTGATGTTTGTGCTTGGAGCGCTTGGTTGGTCATACAATGCAGTATGAATAAGAAGTGTCAAGTTCTCAGAAATACTTGTGTGTGTGTGTATATTTCTAAATGGCTGTAATATTATTTTAAAGCATTCAGCTTCAAAGATCCGCTTAGCATTCAATGGTTGCATTAATATAAGCACAGTTTTAAGCAGAGGAGTTCATTCCTTATTTTGATGTAGGATCAGTCCTGCTGTTTCATCTAAACCTTATCCCCTGTCAAGTAGTAAAGCTGACAGGATGACAAAAAAATCCTCAACTTTAGTGCTAACAAACTCTGCCTGTTCTCCCTTTTGACTTCCCAAGTGTCTCTACTATTTATTTAAAAGGGGAAGAGATCAAACACATATATGATACTTACAAATAACAAGACATTGAGAAAAAGAACACAAAGAAAACAAACAAACAAAACAAACTAACAAAACTCTCACAAAAGTAGGATTTACAGCACTGCTCAAGGACAGGGATTCAGGTGGGGTGATCCGGTGTTGCTTGCAAACATCTTTACCCCATGAACTATTAGACCTCGCCTCAAAAGACAACAAGAAGTAATGTTTCTGTGAACTCTTTTACTCTCTACCTTTGAGATGTGGGGAAAATCAATTATAAAAGAGACCAGAAACTACCAGCATCCTAGATCTTGTCTCCTTCTCCATTCCCACTCTCCCAGCTTGGACACAGCAGAAGAAGCACTCGTGCATGGTGTGCTGCTCCCTCCTTGGCTGTTGTGGCTGCAACCCTGACTTTGTCCACAGTGATCCCACCAGCTCAGCCAGAGAGCAGCCCCCAGCAGTGGCAGGAGCCCCCTGAAAAGGTGGGGCTGGGAAAGGAGACAGAAATGTTAGGAGGCACAGTGGTGCTGTCAGTCAGGGGGAGCAGCATGACATGCCTCCTTGCTGATGCTGAGTACCTTACCTTTTTTCTCAGGAGACTGGAGCTCATATGACGACACTTTTTGCAAGTTTAAAAGTGTTTTAAACTGTACACTTAAGCCAAGATACTGAAAGGGAAAGCAGGCAATGTTCATCACATCTGCTAGATAGCTCTAAGCTCCATGACATGCAGTGCACTCACCTAAAACTTTAACAGCCTCCTCAAAGTCACCAAGGGAAATGGAGGGGCAAAGCTTCAAAGTGTAACTAATAAACTGTAAGGAGAAATTTCCTTCCCAGTAGAAACTACAGTGATGGTGACATATATGAAAGGAATTAATCCCTATTTTGCCTCATCACTGAAGGCTGGTGGGTAACTCTGGGAGCGTTTGTTTTACTCTGTTCTAGGTTGGTCCTCACAGTGCAGACACATAGTACAAAAGCAGATGGTTTTAACAGAAGGAAAACAACATAATTTTTAACGTTACCTGTGATCTTAGGCACTGGTTTCAAACTGGAAAGTTGATGGAAGGAACTAATAAATCCAAGCAACTGCCTTTAAAAGGGATTGGAGAGTATTCCAGCAGCTGGCTTTTTGTCTGGCTGGTGGAGCAATTTTTCAGGCCCTGTTTTTCTATAATCTAATGTTATTTGAAAAGAGAGTATAAATACTGGGTTCTCTGAAGTTAACAGAAGTTTTGACATTGATATCAATGGTGCCAAGATTTCATAAATACGTTTGTTTCTTCTGTTCACTAGACTGTTATTGCTTTCAACATGGCACCTTAAGGTTGATGACTGCATCCCGTAAGATTAAATGGGCCTCTGCACTGTACAGAATATAACTTCTCATTGTTAGCCACACTGTGTGCTCTCACATCAATGATCAGAGGAGCAAGTCCTCCTATAGCAAGTCATTTTGCCAAGAATACAGATGCATTCAGCATTGCAGGATCTTATTGGAGAGGGAATCGTTTTCATTAGGAAAACTCATAGCATAGAAGTGATCAGACTTTGAAGTACACAAGTTCTTCTTCCTCTCTGATGAGAGCAGGCACTTCTAATATTCTTAGACCAACATCACGGGTATGTACAAAATCACAGCATATGGGACTACACCTAGGAAGGAGATGGTCTAAAACTCAAATCCTTGTAGATCTGTTGGAAGAATAAAGGGTACAAAATAGGCTTAAGATTGTGCAATAGCTTTGCAGTCAGAGAAGTCTTAGACTTAAATCCGTGAGTTGAATTTGGTGACCATCTTAAAGAGAGGCAATAGATAAGTGACATTAACCCTTAAATTACTGCATGCTGTGAGGAGCAGCCTGCAGATCAAAGACCAAGTTGTTGGAAAAGAACCTTTTTTTACAGTCTGAGAATGAGACAGAGGTGAGTTGGTACTGGCCTTAGTTAGCTCCAATCCCTCAGGAAAATTGCTCAGAGTCCTAAGGACTGAGAGGTACTTGGCAGTAGCAATCAATATGATAGAGTGGTTCTTTGATTGCTAGACAAAAGTTCAATGATTAAACTTTAATGCAGAAGCTCAGAGCAAATGTTTCAGAAATTTCAATTGTGTTAAAAAGGATTAACTAGAAATATTGTCTCTAATTTGAAAAGCACAGGTACGTAGTAATAGCCTGAAATGTATCTATTTTATTAAAACTGCACTTACAGACCACTTATTTATTTGTAAGGACTTCTGTGGGGGGGACAATGCTTTAAGTCCCAGAATTTAATTACTAAACCACGATAGAAGTTAAGTGTTCCATTTGCTTTTCTCTTCTATTACTCATATTATGTGTAGAACATGAATTGATTTGGCATCAACACCAATTCCCAGAAAGGTTTAGATTCCAAATGCTTTCAGATTTGTTTAGTGGACAATTTATTACATTACCTGTACAAAGCATTAATACTGCATTTGTATGTATGTATCTACCAAAGGAAGTTCTATCTTTTGTTCCTTGTACTTACTGGGGTCTCAATTATTTTAATGTACATTCTTATCTTTTAATAAACCAAAGAGAATTGTCTACAACAACTAAACCCAGAACAAAGTGATCTGCTTGGCAGATTGATCACCCATACTGCACATTTCAACTCCTTTTACTTCACATTTGTTTCCCTGGAGTTCTCCCACAAGAAGGATGAAAATTTCAGGGAAGCAATAAAGTAATAATTTTATCAATAGTAAAAATTAGAATTTCCATCTGTGATGCTGTGCATGCTATGAACTATTATAATGCCCAATAGTGTAATTTGATTATTGTAAAGTAATTATATTTAAGACTTTTCATCTTTTTTACCATCTTAACATGCTGCTGATATCTATTCTCTTCACAGCATGACATATATAATAACATCAATTATGACAGTTCTAACTGACAATGATGCCAGCACAAAATCAGACATGAATTCCCACAAACTCAGGTTGAAATCCACAGCTGGATCTGTGTAGATATTTCTTCTGGAAACTGAGAATAATTTCATATTTATCTAAGGACAGATTTTAGCCCTGATATCAGTATCTGTGCTGCATTCACTATCTAGATTCTAACTACAAGTCCTGCCTTTAGTATCAGCCAATCTTAAAGTTTCTCATTTTAGGGTATTGTCATTCTACTGTCACTTAATGAGAAATTTTACAAGCTGCTTGTGTCTCCTTTGGACTAATTTCTGGTATGTATTTGGGTCTCTGGGATGAGAGGGAGAGGGTGTGTGGACAAATTATCTTAGTTGTTTCTAGGGGGAGGATAAGGTTTTCTTACTGTTGGGCTGAAAAGCTCTAACTTCTATTTGCTCTGCAAAAAAAACATTTGGCAAAGTGGCAGGAGTAGCAGATGGTATAGAGTGGGACAAGAGACAGTCACCTTCATGTAATGGACACTTCAGTGTGATTTCCATAAAAAACGTTTCATAACCAGACAAGTTTTAATTTCTGAAATTTCTGAAAAATATCAGCTCCATATGCCGAAAGAGCAGTTTTTAAGAGGAGACAGGAAAAGAGAGCAGCAATAGAGATAGAAAGGACAAAATACCTCCAGAGGGGACAGTGGAAGATAGTGGATACTCTGTCAACAGCATGATACTCTACACAACAAAGAAGCACATAAGCATATTGAGGATCATCTAACAGTTTCCTTTAAAATCTCCTTCACAGATAGTGAAAATGAGGAAACTGGAGAGGTGAGTCATGAAAGGATCTGCTGAGTGAACGAAGGAAGGCATGTATGAGATCATGTTTTATGGCCAAAAACATTGACCTTTGACTGATAAACTAAGTGATGCAGAAGTTGTCAACATAGAAAAACTAACGGTTCTAAAACTTCTTAAGAAACAACCCCAAGCCAAGTGAGATGTCCTCTGGTGTGTTTCAGAGCCTGATAATGTCCTCAGCATGCTTGATAAATCCCTATGCCTACTACATGTCTCCTCGAAGCATGAGCCCATCTTTAATCCAAGCAGAGTGACTAAGAGCTCCTTAAATGGAGCTGAGGACCAGTTCAAATGCTTCATTTTCTGGGCTGTGAACTTCTGTCCAGTGAGCACTCATCAGGAGTTCACACATTTACGTGGGTTCAACACTCCAAGGATACTCCTTGTATCAAAAATGTTGGAAAGAATCCAGAAAGGTTTTTTCCCAGTTTCTACAAGCAATACAAGCTCTTGGTTCTATGTTAACAAAATTCCTGATGTGGGGACTAACCTTGGTAGCTCCATAATGTTCCATACAGCAGTAGAGAACTATTGCTCTTATCAACATCTCACCAGCTTCTCTCTGAGGTGTTTGTAGCACTGAAACCAAGCCTCTAAAAGACACAGGCAGCAGTGCAGTGCTTTTTCTGCTTCATTTCCCTCAGTACCTTTTGATATCCTAGGATGTTCTCACATGCACGGGCACCTGTCTCACTGTAATAAATCTTGCTGAAGGTACAAGAAATGGCAAAGATGCTTAAAGTTAGGCCAAGGTTCCCCTCTAACTCCCATTCTTGAAGTCAACAGTGATCATTACAAGAGTACTTGATGTGCATTCATTATTGGAATTGCATAATAACATTCTGCAATTTTCAATTAACTGTTAATGTGAGGGGGGGTTGATTACATAAGCTGCTAAAATCATGCTAAAACTGGGTATCTGACTAAATGAAATAAAATGTTCTTTATATTATCTTGAACTGCAGGTATTCCATTGCTGATATTTGCCATTTCTTTTCTCTGTTATTTTAATATCCCCAAAAAGCCACTTCCTTGGAAATGTGGTTCTTCGAGGTTATTAGAGTGGGACTTACCATTAGCAAATATTAGTTACAGGCCTTACAATAATATTTTTCAGTATTATGGCTATTGCAGACTCAAATAGTCTAAAATGGCTCCAAAAGTGTTTCATTTATAACCAAAAGAAGTTTAAAGTAGGCTTTACAAGAATTGTCTGTGATTTTGTTTGTAAAAAGTAACATTAAAACCCTACAACAACAAAAGACACACAATCAGAAAATGGTCTACAATAAACTAAAGCAGTTTCTAAGATCAGCACACTAAATTTCTATCTGAGTCCCAAACATGTCTCAGTGTTATAACTTTGATAACCCTTATCCATGGTCTGACTGTCATTTTTTGATAAAATGTTAGTATTGTATTGCCATTACAGCTCTGTAGCCAGGGATCACACAATGAAAGAGAGAGGGAAATGACATTATCAGGAGCCACTATCTCAGAATCTGTTTCAAATTTGTATACAAAGCCATTATGGTCCCCTGCTCTGGCTGATGCAATAATGTTTTACAGTACAATTTCATCCGCAGATGTTGCCAAAGGACAATATTCTGCTACATTGACTAATGCATTTCTCTGGCAATAACCTTCTGATTTTAGTGAGACTTGATGCTGCATTAGATGCCATTCAGCATGAATAAAGGTGTCAAAATATGGCCTGGAGTTATTATCTGTATAACCTAAACCTCAGTAAAGCAATGAGGTAGCCAGATTAATGGCTAATGTTTGGGATGATATTCCTATCTTAACCCATGCTGTCTGAATGAAGGTGAATAATAGCGTGCATAGTATGCCATCAGACTCTGAAATACAGTTGCAACAGTTTGAAATTTCAGAATATCTGCCTTCATTCTCTTTTATTCCCCTTGTGAATTTAAGTCAGTTCCCTAAAATATTGTTTAATATGATATTAGAGATTTAATAGCATCTATTGACCAAGAGAGGACAAATGTCAGTTCTCTCCCCAGCTTGTTCTCTGTAGGATAAGTTTGCTTGAGACTGCTTTTTCTTTTTAGTTTTACATTAAGAAACATCTTCTCAATTATCTTCGAAGCCATCAAACAGCTTTCTCCAGCTAATGAGAGGTCTTTAATGATACCTAACAACATGTTCTATATAGTACATTAGGATGTTTTGAATATAAAAAACATTACAACAAGCTGGATTCTATTTTTATGCTGTCTTGTATCATTTTCCACACCAGTTCAATTGCTAATAACAGTAAAGTCTAATTCACATATGCATAACATGAAAAATTTTAATAATAAGCAATAATTATGCTATTATGCAATTTTGAATGCTATATGGACATAAAATAAGAATGTACTTTACTGATTCCACAAAGTAGTCCAACATATTTATGAATATTTTAATAGAAAAAAGAATGAAATTAGTTATATTTCCTTTGATACCTCAAAATCTTTCACTATTGTCTCTATGACAAATTTTTCATGTCTATTAATTATTTTCATTATTATTTAATGCAGCATAAGCAAATGAGATAGAAATGATGGCCATGTCCATAGTTCAGCACTACGGGTTTCCCATTGCATTTATACTGAACATATACAAATTAAAGGCCAGAGCAACTTAGTGTCAAATAAATCCAGATTAGGTCCAAAATTCACTCCTAAGTGAACAGAGACTTCCAGCTCCTAGTGAGATTCATACCATCCCAAAGAGCTCAAGTGTTCCCAAAAGAACTATACATTTGAAATGTTGACTCAGGGCAATAATCTATATAATCAATACAGGAAATGCAGGCACAAAGTGAGTCTTTGAGGAGGATGACTGGGTTTTAGGGTAGTAGGACAAGGCGGCAGCGTATTATCACTACCCTACAATTATGCCAAGACAAAATGACCTGACATTAGAAACACAATTCTTGATCTTCCCTAGTCAGAAGTAGTTTAAGTTCATGAATCTGACCATCCTGTGTGATCTGTGCAGACAACCATTCACTAGACTGATGCAAAGAAACACTTAACTGCAACCATAGTGCAAAAATATCCAAGATTCAGGGGGCCAAACACACAGCAGAAAGAAATTAAGAAAATTGTGATTAAAATTATTAATGAGGATGCATATCTGGTAGGAAAGCAATATAAGTGAGACTTAGGAAATCTTCCATTTCCCAGTTGGGAAATGTATTATTAACTTGTTCAAAAATTAGAGAACAACATCATCTCCTCTGGTTACAGTTTTGACTGAAGTGCCCATCACTGCTGTAATTGCAAAGGCAATACACTGAATTTGCCCAGCAGAACAGATTTCTCAAAGCGTAGAAAATAGTCTTAAGGCATGAAATTGTTGCCATTAGCTCAGGCATGATGTCTGTGCTACTGGGTATATACATTTGCAGAACTCAAACAGCTCAGAAAATAAAAGTTTAGGTGCCAAGGGATTCTCACAGACTAAAATGGACATTTGGGGATTTATGGTTCAGACTGCACTTGCAAGTGTTCTTCTTACATTGCACTTGAGGGTGACCAACGCCAAATGTACGCAAAGAAAATTGTAAAGAACTTGAGAGAAAAAAATTAATTCAACTTTGAAGAAATGCACATGTTGACACCTTTTCTTCAACCAAAAATTTTTTACGGGAATGCAGCTCATGCAAATACACTGGGATGCTTCCTTTACACTGGTTTCAGCTCTGGGAGAGTTTCTGTCAAGACCTGAGAGGTCATCCTTTGAGCGTGTCAAAATATGCTCAGCAGTGACCCCAGGTGTGTTTTAATAAGCACTGGGTTTAAATATATGCATGTGTGTGCTTTGCTGTATCTTTATGTATGTGTGTATGTTTAATGAAACACAGGTGGAGTGGCAGTAGGGTAAGCAAAGTGATATATCTAGTAAATAGATGTGTTGGAAGCAGTATTGTAAACTTTACAGATAAGTAAGCATCCGCCATAATTACAAAATATAAGCAACTCCATAAAAAAAAGTGAAGTTTAATTCCCACTAAGCTATCTTTGAAATGAGGTGTGTGTGTAGTTTGCTGAATGTTTTTGATGTTGACAACAAACAATTGAAATTGCTCTTCAATTGAACATCACAGTAGGGAAAAAACTGGTCATGCATTGCAGATTTCAGATACATCATATTTCATCTGCAAACCCTGAAGTATAATGACAACTCAATACCCTTAATTTGGTGGGAAAGTATCCGGGTGGATATATGTGTAGAGCCTCGTTGGAGTGTTGGGTGGTGTGATGGTCACAGCGATATGAATTAGGCTCCTAGGTTAGGTTTTTCAGTCCATGTACCTAGGAGAGGGGGAGGGGTGCTCCCTCCTGAGACCACACACCTTGGAGAGGTTGCGAGCAGAGAGAGGGTTTATTCAGGAAGCAGGGACTTTTTATAGTCCCTTGGAGGGGGTCCACATTCTCCAATGGGGGAAAAGGTATTGTGTGGCTTTGAGCCAACAGGGATAAGGGGATTAACATAGAGGCAGGGAAAGGTTTCTGGTAGCAAGGTGGGTGACGCCCCTCGGTTCCCTGAGGGGTAGTCTTGGAGAGCCGAAAGGACTCTCTGGGAAAAGCACATGCATTCGAGGAAGTGGTACAAATGGATTCTGGGAAGGGTAAACACACATTTTAAGCAATATTAAAACATCAGTTCAAGGTCTTATCAGTTACATTCTGCATCATTTCAAGGTATTATCAGTTATATTCTTAATCCATCCCCACAGGAAAGTAACTCAGGCCAGTCTTTACTGACTTTTACTGTAACAGATTAGTTACAGAAGAATATTTGGGGTATCTGGGATCACTGACTACTTAGGGTATATTTCAAGGGTTTGGCTCGTTCTTGTTTTGGATTTTGACTGGTTGCTTTTTTTTTTTTTAATTGACTGGTTGATTGACAAGACAGATTATTTCTTGCAATTAAGATACAGAATGAGATTTTGACATGCAGAACACCATCGTGAATCACTGAGGTCTCATTTTAAAGTAATTATTTAGCTTTTCTTTGAATGGCATTCTGTGAGAGACTATGGAAGAAAATTATTATAAGGTTGCACATCAGTCAGGATACTTTCTGTCCCTTCTCTTTCATTTAGACATACAGTTCCAAACAAACCAAAGATTGCACTTGGGAGCTGCATGTTGCTATGATGGATCTCTGGAGAGGAAGAGAGAAAAATGAAGTCCAAAAAAAGGGGATAAGAAATGTGAGGAATGAAAAAAAAAGTTTCAGCAAGTGTTGGCTCTGCTGTCAATCAAATGAAAGAGAAGGGACAATTTGATCTATTGCAAGATCACAGCCAAGGATGAAAAAAACAGACGTTTTCCCTGACAGAAAGAAACATACACACACACATTAATTTAGAGTCACTCAGGTTTTGCTGTTCTTTTATACACAAGAGCTTTCTCCTGTTCTGGTGATACTCCAGTGCACTGGTATAGCCTCTTGAACACGTAATGCACACGTTCTATGACACCAAATTATATCCTGAAATTGATAAAGCTGAGAAATGAGAAGCAAATAAGAATATTTCCCATTAATTTCAGAGCTATTAAAGGATATAATCTCTTAATGCCTCAGAAGACTTGACTGTTGAACTTTGACTGTAAGTACCACTAATTAGAGGTCTGCAATGCTTGATATGCCTTGAGAGAGGGGGAAAAAAAAAAAAAAAAAGAAGAAAAAATTCCACAAACCAGCCTATTAAACTGTGATGCTGGATCACTGCAAACAGCATGGGCAGTTTGGGAGTGTGTGTGGAATGAGAGGGTGAAAGCTCCTGCAAATGCAGCCTAAAGAAGGCAATGCACCAAAGCAAGCACATGAAATGACAAGAGGGTGAGTTTACAAAACTTCCATAGGTGGAAATGACAAAGGTAAGACATCTTGCTCTGATAATTCCATGACATTTTCCCCTGTGTACACTTTTCCATAGTGACAGGACAAGCATTACTTCAAGATGTGCAGTTGAAATTAACTGGCTTAATTGCATAAAACTCTTTTTTAGCTGTGGTCCTACATGGCATACCTTGTGCAAGCTTCACCACAAAATGTTTTGTGCTGGAGAGAAGGGGCTGAGGACAATATGCAGGACAAATACATGCACAAGTCATCGCAACAGAGTGTAGACTGAAAGCAGTGTATTCTTCAAGGTATCTAACAAACCTTTACAAGAGCAGAAAATTTTCATTGAACTGCACTCCAAACCCAATGCAAAACTGAAAGTGATGCTAAAAAAATATGTCTAAAACTTTACTTTGCCCTGTAGATTTGTGATGTTACAGCATGCTCAGATTGGTGGTGGAAGCATCTCAATTTCATTTCTAACAGGCTGCCTTATGGAAATCTGTATCTAAGTGAGAGAACTCATTAAAAAGTGTAGCAGAGAAAAGTGTGGAATTAATCTATGAACTTTTATTCATGACTATCTGGCCTTAGAAAATTATTTGACATTGCATATGGATGTCAAATACTTGCAGACTGAACTCTATTGCACATAACTATCACTCCCAGCTTGCAGCTATGACAGGCTTACACTTGAACTTTCTTAACTGTACATATAGCTTAACTCTGCTTTTACATGTGAAAACCCTGCATGCAGAAATAACAACTTTAACAAAGGGCATGTAAATTTTAAAACTTTTTTTCCCCTGCCTTTGAACATATATCTCCTCAAAAGCAGAACATGCTTTGAAGTTGAAGCCTGTGTTCCCTGTGTATCCAGTGAATACAATACAAAAAAAAGCAGATCTTATATGTGTGGGTGAAAGGATGTTAAGTGCATTTTTAGGTAAGATTATTACAGTGGGACTAATTAAATGCTCTATTTTTTAATTCAGTACAACAGTTCCTGGTCACTGCTTAGTGCAGGAGGTGCCTTTTTCTAAACCTGTGAACCAGGCTTGAGTGTTGGATTCACCTCTTCTGTCTAAAGGCCACTGGTGTGGCCTGTTGCCACTTGCAGGATTTGTTCATTACATGTAATATCCCAGAAAAACAATAAATGCTCAAAACAATGTGTTTATAAATAAAACTTTGCCTGTGTTTTCCTTAATTTTTAAGTGAGACCAGGGAGCTGTGGGATCCCTTCACATATATCTGCAGGATTCTGCCCCTGCAAAAACTAGAGAGCAGGATAAACTCATGGGTGCTTATGAGAGATGCTGCACTGCTTGCCTTCCTGTTCCTCATTCCCTCAGGAAGTCTCCCACCAGCTGTAGTCCCCGAGGAATAGTGAGAACTCACACTGCCTGGCAGCTATTTCCCACCGACCCTTCCTCTTACCTTAAAAAGTGAAGATGTCAAGAACTGATGAACTTAGATAAATGCACATTTTTGTCAGAAGAAAAAAATTAACCTTCCTTTCTGTTAGGTGTTTTCTGTGTTCCTTGTCTCTTTAGAGGCATTGTATTGCATGGATTCACTTCCTTCTGAATTTAGAATGATGTACAAAACTGAAATAAGGCTGGTAGAAGCCTTCTAGGACCTTGACTGGGTTTTCAAAAGGGATTTTTTCTAAAAAATCAAATGGCTGGTGTTTTGTTTTCATTTTTTAAAATTAGATGGGGAAATAAAATCTAAACATTTCTCCTGTGTCTTAAAACATAAAGCCTTTAGATATATGTAGACTTAACATTCTATTTGTTCCAACTACGTCAGTAATGAATAGTCTGACAATATTTATTTATACACATGTAGACCCATATCTTAAAATACATTTTACTGTGAGTTATAACTTTTTGTTTTTAATCCAGTTTGCATGAGATAAAAAAAGAACACTAGCTATCAATAAATAGAGATTCAAATCACATAAACATTTTCTCTAAAATAGCAGAGAATTGGGACCCTTTTATTTACCCAATAACCATATATGGCTTCACCCACAAAAGAAAACACATTTTTCTAAACATATGTGCATTGATTTTAATTATATAAGATCAGCATAAAACAGTTCATTTTCAATAGATACTGGCATTCCAATATTCCACAACATATTGATTCTAAATTGTTTTTTGAGTAGTTATAAAGAAAAGGGAAAATGCAACAGAGCCATGCAATACAGCCAGCTCAATGGAACCAGGTAAATCACACTTTGCAAAATCATTTTCCCCTCTAATAGAGTCAAAAAATGGTTATTATTCTTTAAGGTTGCTGCACTTTAATTTATTCTTCCATTCCAAACTGCCTAAGCGGTTTTTTCAAACATTGCACAGTCCATCATATGTTGCATCTATTTTCTGTTTGAGAGAAATTGTCTTGATTTTCATAACAAAATAACAACACTTTGTGCTATTGTGGTAACACTTCTGCAACAATCTGAGATATCCACTAGTGCTTCCATCTCTGCCTTTTTGCCCAGTAAACCGAGATTTCATCAGCACCATCCTAATCCAGTAAAGCAGGGCTGAAGCACTGCTCCAGAAGAATATGGCATATTAACAATTCTATTCATACAGTAATAAGTCTTCTGTATAGAAGGACCTCTTTACTTTCTGCATCAATAATATTTTAGATGAGAAGTACGTGACAACCGATCTTGTAGATTGTGGCTACTGCTCACTTAGCCAAGAATAGCCTAAGCAAACTGTTCAGGTAGAAAGTCCAGTTGTTTTTCTCATAGTACAAAGAGCTGGTTAGCAAAGTACTTTTCAAGTTTTGGAATGACATTAAAGCTTGAGTTTTCATTGGGAACTCTAATTCCTAAAATGGTCATCTCTATCTTCTTACCCAGACCTCTCCTTTGAACTCTGCCAGCCAGACATTTTCCCTCTTTCACTTTTACTTCTTTCTACTAGAACTTCCAGCCTCCAGAACTTCAGTACCTTCTTAGGAACATCAAGTCACTTGGCAGGCTAATTGCTTTTCTGCTCGAAGAAGTTATCAAGTGAGTACACTATTTTCTATAGTAATTACTGAATGACCCAAGGGCAGAATGTGTACAACAATAAACCTCAGTAGGAAGGCACATATTTGCTATTGTGAGTGGATAAAAGTCCTCTAGTGTCAATGGGGTTGTATCTATTTCTATGAGCAAATAATTTGGCTTGCATTAGTAGGCTGTTGGTGGATACTTCCCTTGTCTTTTTAGGAAGTATTCCTGTATGAAGTCCACCTGTCATTGAAGGAAAGCAATTACACCTTTTTTACCTCCAAGGTTATGATGACCAATACTGTCTTAGAACCAACAGTAGCAAATTTAATTCAAGTAATTCTCTCCTTTGCCAACACATGGATCAGGCTGCTCACTTTCATGTCAGAATATTTCAAACTGCTGCTCGATAAAATCCCCAGATGGCAGAGAATTTAGCTTTCCTTCCTCAGTCAATAACAAATGTATGCTCCTTTTATCATCTCTATTAAAAAGCTCAGGTGACAAAATTGTAGAGAAAACTTTGTTCTTTTTCCACCTATTCAGCTGACGATGAAACTTCCCAATGTCCATTGCTAAAGGACAAGGACTTCAGTTCTACAAGGAATGTATCAGTGTATTTTTTGGTCAGACTTTACTGCTCGTACGAATGTGAATCAGTGGCCACTGTTGGTCCTGTGCATTTGTCAGCGCCCTGAGAGACAAAAGAACCTGCAAATAGTAACCTGAAGTCAGAGTGGTTAAGCTGATTATAGCAAAGGGCTTAACCCATAAACCCACCTTCCCAGCAGGGGATGAAGGTCACGGGGGTGAAGGTGATTGCTAGTGGTCAGATGCCTTTGAAGAAATGCTGTGGCCTGTCAGAGATCTTGTCTGGACAGATCCTATTCTTAAAACTACTAGGAAAAAATGTGTAGCATGGCACAATAAACTGTGACAGAGCTGGATCTCAATGGCTATGTCATAATATATAATCAAAATAACATACATTCATCTGCCTCATTTATCTCCAGAAAACTGCTGTTTGAAAATCTCAGAAGTACAAAAAGGAAGGTTTGCCATGTGAGCTTGTAGAGCTATAAGCAATCAAATCAACTCCTTCAAGACAAAATAACCAAGGTCCTCAAAAGGGAATCTGTGTTGACTGAAATGTGTGACATGGTGATACCATCCCATTTTTTGGCAAGCCTTTTAACAATGACTGCAATACAGCCAAGGCAGGTCTCTGTATTCACAGTCAGAATTCTGACCCGTTCACATTTTTCTGCCTTTTTTTTTTCTTTTTCCTAAGCAATAAAAGTACAAAATGCTTCCAAGGAAGACCCATGGCAGTACCTGAGGATTAAACCAAGAGGTAAAAGAATCTTGGTTACAGGTACTAAAATATATATTGAAAGTGAACCCACATGCATGTTCAAATTTGTTCTTCTGATTTCTACATTCAGTAGAGTAACTTCCACTGCTTGAATAGAAGTTAAAAATTTTCCCTATGTCAAAAAAATAAAGTATTACTCATGGGTGTTTCTCACTGAATCTTGATATTGAAAAAATAGAATTTTTACTTGTTTCTAATTATCAAGAGCAATGATGCTAACCATTGCTTCTGAATACATTTGTTGTAGTGAGCTGCCTGCATCTCTGTTTCTCTAACAGCAGGACAAAAATAATCCTGTCAGATTCACTTGTTTATGTTCAAATAGGGGTTTTTTTTCTGTTCCACAGGTCAGGTGATACTTTTTTAGTTTTATCTGCCTCGTGTGTGATCTGAGTTGAAAAGAAATTACTTCAAGTATAATATGTCTTTGTTTCTTTTTAGTTTTGAAGTGGTATTTTAATTTTTGAGTGACAAAATTAGTGTATGCTTTTTTTTTTATGCAGCGCTATTTTAAAGGCCCTCATGCCATGGAAGGCATTGAGTCACTGTCAGCTATCTCGAAGGCACCCATGAATCTGACATCTCTCAGACCTCACCTGTTTGTGTTTGTTTACACTTCAGTTTCTTTCAGAAGTTCTAGATGAATTTACACTCAACACCAACAGCAAACACAGCCATGACTTGAGAAAGAAAAAAAAATTAAAAAGAGATTTGGCAGGTTACCCTGAGACTCTAAACCACACAGGAGGAAAATTCAGACTAGTAGTCCCTGAGCTCTCTTGAAGAATGACTGGTTTCTTCCCTTGAAAAGATAAGTACATTTACCTCAGCATCCCACCTGTCTCTGTAGCTGTGAAGTTAAAACTTGGGGAATGATTTGGTTGTCAACTCCAAAGGTTACAGCAGAAGAAAAGAAGCCCATAAAGGTGCTCACAAGAAATCCTGATGAGCCATCTTAGGAAGTGTGTTTCCACCATTTTTACATCACCATAACAGTAGTGTTTATAACATCTTGATTGAATTCATCTGGTCAGCATGCACAGATATTCCTTGTTCGTTATCCTGAGATCCCCTTCTAATTGCCAGTTAATTCACACTCCTGACTATTCTGCTGTGACAGTATGTTTTGTAAGAAAGGCAACAAAATACTATTTTAATTTTTATTTACTAAGTGAATTTAATGATAAATAATAACCCTTTTCTCTATGATATAAATATATCACTATTAAAACATATCCCACGTTGACGTAAGGGATTCAGTCTTGCTAATAATCTTCTAAGTTTTCAAGCATCCTAAGTAGCAGTTTCCTCAGATATTTTACCCCACAGAGTATGTATCTGCAAGCAGTACCTGTAAGCAGACCTTTTCCCCAGGGCACTGAGGTTTCACTTCAGAACAGCAATAGGTCCTTTAATCTTCATAAACAAAATAAAATAAAATAAAAACAAACAAAAAAACCCAACAAAAAACAACAACAAACCAAACCAAAACATAAAAGAACAACTCAGAAGTTGCCTGCTATTTACATTAACCTTTGAAAAGGTTTTCTATGCTCTATACATTCAAGACAATTTTTACCCTTATCTGAAAAATTCAGATTGATACTAAAAGCTGCATGTTTCCAAAATAGTACCACTCCTCATAAATTATCCTTTTCCAACAAAACAGTTGTGTTGAGAGAACTGAAATTACAAGAACATTGCCATTTACAGAAAAACAAGACAAACAAACAAAAAAATTGAGACATTATATTTACTAGTATGTATATATCATCCCATTATAAATTATTGTCTGTCTGACCAGCTATGTTTAAATAGAAAAGTTTAAAACAAAAATGGTCTTGGGCATTAGTTGCTTTTAGACCCCTGGGTTTAAAACATGTCTGAAAGCAGGTATTCCAGGTGATGGTTGTAAATTTTAACTCAGCATAGTCTAGCATTCTGGAAACTGGGCCTAAGATGCTTTTGAAAATTTTATCCATACTTTTTTTCACAGAATCACAGAATATGCTGAGTTGGAAGGGACCCACAATTTCCATACCAGTTATAGCTTTGTGTCCATACTTTTTTGTTAGATTCTTCTGGCATACATTTCTTTCTCATCATATACATTCATTCTTTTTTCATATTCTTCCTGTTTTGTGTGCTTAAATTCAGTTTGCATTAGAGGCTTTAGGAAGGGCTCCTTTGAATATCAGAGGAGAAAATACTGGAATACCAGAGAAAAGAGAATGTGGCCTTAGCCAGTTCTTATATAGATATATATAATATATAAAATGTGAGATGCTACCCCAGTACAAGCACATGAAATAATTAACACAGCCTCATTATTGATTAGCTTGCCTGCTTCCCAGAGAGTGGACTCCAGACTTATCAGAATCTTGTAAAGAATTTAATCTGTATTCTAGTGGTTGCCTTGGATGTCTAGAAGCAATTTCAACTTTTCCCTCTTATATCAAGAAGGAAATTCAAGCCAGTAAGTGAAGAGTGTTCAGAGTAAAAGGCATTACATTCAACACCGCTTTAAAAACATTACTCATGCAGTGAAAATGCAGCTTGGAGATAGAATGCATTCTTTAGGTAATTATAGGTGAGGGATTTTTTTTTTAGATAACATGTTATTTGTGATGTCTCATTAAACTGACAGATTCTTAGACAGGGGAGAGCAAATTGAATTAATATGGTATTCATTACATATATATATTTCCACTTAGATACTGTAATTCTTTAATGAAATAAAATTAAAAGCATGGGCTGTGGGTATAGCCAAAAGCGAATTTCAAGAGAGGTGACTGAAGCAAATCCCTTTAAATTAATGAGACATTGTGTGTATGTGTTTACAAAAAGGCAAACGTGTTACCAGTAATAGGGAATATTTTTGTTCACTACTAATTAGTTAAATATTTTGATAGACTTTAAAGTGTCTAATGTTTAGATTCTTTATGAAATTTCAGTGATTAACTTGTTTGTTTGCTTGTTTAAGGAACCAAAGTAGCTTCTGCTGCCAGCATAACTGAGGTATTTGCGCATATCTTCCAAAACATGATAATTTAATTGATTCCTTCTTGATTTTCTTGTCTGAATCCACAAACTTCATAAACAATGTCATACATCGTGCTAATGTCTTGTCTAATATGTATTTATGTCCTCATTTCTTTCTTTAATCATTCTAAGCCTTTCTCTTCTATAATAAACTTTTTTGTATCATAAAAAATTCCTGAGAAAAATAAGAAGGTTAATTATTATTTTAACAGTGATGTTAAATGATTTCATAGGATGTGTGTCACCCAGAATTCAGGTTTCACAATTTCTATTTAGAAAACAAACATTAGTAGTGGCTAGAGAAGGGAGTTTGTATTTAAACAAAATGGATTCACTGAATCTGTTGGAGTAATAAGAAGAAATATGGGGGTTTGTTTTTTTTGTTTGTTTGGTTTTGGTTTTGGTTTTTGCTTGTTTGTTTTGTTTTTTTAAATTTAAGTGCTTTATTTAAAGTAGCTTTGGCTTTCAGAAAGAAAAAGTTTATGAAAAGGCCCAGAAGGGACAAGAGGATAACAAAATGATGATGCTTCAAAAAAACCTGTGTCCTTTAGTTGTCCTTTAGTTTCAAAAGGTTGAATCTTAAACTGAGGTGAATGCACATTTACAAAGAAGCTCAGCTGTGATATCTTTACATTCTTGCACTCTCATAACATGGAAACATTTTTGAATGTCTCTAGAGAAGTTTAATTTCCTTTTTAAAGGAAAAAGTTGCTTGGTGTTTTTCACTTTACCAATCATGTTGTTTTCACCAGTGCTCTTTTTTACCAGACAGATTCCTCAGTAAAACATTGTAAGTCATTGCTGAGTGGGTCTTGTACAACAGGAATTCCCAGAAATTGTATGGGAGGTTTAGGAGATCTTTCCCCTTTTAAAAACATTTTCTCCATCGGGCCACAAGTAAACCAAGTATTTTTCACCGTTTTTTCCTTGTCTCCTCTATTCTTTTCTTTTCCATTCTTACATCTCATTTTTCAGTGCTAAGCCTCTACTTTCTGCACTACCCTCCCTGCTTGCTTGCTTTATTGCTCCCTCTTCCCATTTATTCAAAACCAAGGCAGGTGCTGTGTAACCCCACGGGAGTACATTTCTCACTCTCCCTGAGTACTCTAATAGCTGTTTCTATCAATGCCTTATTTCTGTGCTGGACTTCTCCCATGTCAACAGCCCCACTGAGTTTAGTGCATCTACACTCAAGTGAAGTTACTGAAAGAGGTTTTGAAGAATTTGCTGGATGAGAAACTGCAACCAGGCCTAGCATTTTTATAGAAATACTCAGCATGTGTTCCAGTCACTGCTTAAATATCAGGAGAGTCCCTCACAATAGGGTTTGTTGGACTGAAGTGATGCATAGACCTCTCAGACTCTCTCGCTTTACAAAGAAAAATGACAGGAATTGCTGAGCTCAAAACCATGCTTGATTATATTGAAGAGAAACCAATAAGGACTCAAACATTTCTGGGCAAAACTTGTGAAGACTAATTCAGAAAATTAAAGGCTTCTTTATTAAAACTATAAAAAGTATCAAAAATTATACAACTATTTGGTATTTTTCTTTCTGTGCACTTCTGGCACATAGCATTATAGCTGAAAAATGGAAAAGAAATGGATACGTATTGCCCTTGAAATTAATAATATGATTACAAGAAGATAGTTTCAGATCTGTTGAATACTTTAAACTATACATTTTAATATGTGTTTCATTAACTTTGGGGTGGGAATGAAAAGAAGGCTCCTTCATGTTGCCTTTTTTTTTTTTTTAATACTGTTCCACTTCATTATTAAGCAATGATGCCAAGCTGTTCACCAGGATTGCTGCTAGCAGGCTTGAACAGCTTCTGCCAAGTGTGATTAACACAGATCAAACAGAGTTTATTCAGAGGAAGAGATTGGCAGATAGCATTTATCATCTCTTCAGAAAGTTGGAATTTCCAGACTGACGTCAGGCTGGTGATAAACTTAGAGGCTGAAGGATGTTTGACCTACTAGTTTGCATATTCTTTAGAAGAAATTTGAATCAATTTTGATTAGATTTAAAACCTGAAGAGAACATCGTTTACATGCAAAGCCTCTTCCAGTGGTTAACTTTGTTTTTAAAAGGACAGGGCATATTGAGACTGTTATCTGTGATTGTACCTTTTTTCATAAGTAGAAAGACTATGTGTCACTCACTAGTACAAAGTAGCCTGCTAGTGGCCAAAACAGCATCCTCAGACTACATGTAGGGTTGGGGGAAAAGGCAACCTGGATTTAATTCCTGGATGTGCTTTGTTACCTTGGGCAATCAGGTACTACCCTTCTTAGTTATTTTTTTTTTTGCTCTTTCTCTCTGCTTGACAGTATAGACTTTTTAGAGGCCCAGGCTCTGAGGAGGGCTGAAATACCAAACAGCAACTTGCTATCTTAGGTGAATATCTTTTTAAATAATGAGAAGATTTTAATGGGAAAACCAAAAGTTGTTTAGTCTTTACCTTTCTCAGAAGCCATTATCTTCAGGTCAGTTTCCTGGCTGCTGAGCAACACAAAAGCTGTGTTGAGAAACTCATTCTGTTTCTAAGATCTATTGCTTGGCCTTGAACCTCTAACACAAACCTCTGCACAAAGATCGTCTTAGAATAACAGTTTTCCACTTCCTCCACCAAACATAGCCCTAATAGCAGTCAGTGTAATAAAATGTCTCCAGCACATGAAAGCAACTTGCTAACTGTAGTCAGCTAATCTCTGAGCCACCCTGTGTTGTCTCACCTGTTCGGAGGCACCAAAAACCTCATTAGTACCAGATGAATCATGTCCCCAGGCTCTGCCAGCTCATCCAGGGGAGGATATTGCCCATACAAAGCTGTCGTGGGCAGAAAGACCTTTGCTTCCCTCCCATTTTGCCTTACACTGACATAACCTATTCTGCCACAGCACGCATTTCTCCGCAATGACAAAAGTTCCCTTTTGATATCACTGTGACCTAAAGACCTCTGTTTCTCAACACCAATTTCCATAGACTTACTCTTCTGAAAGTGTCACAGTTCCCAAGGCTCCAAATTATAAAGTTTGTTTGGTTTGTCTTTTTACAGAAAGGATACCTCTGGAATAAAAAAATGATAGTTTGGAACACCCAGTTTCTTTTCTATATAGGGAAGGTAAATGGAGAGAAGCTTATTTTTGTTATCTTACTGTCTAGCCACTTTTATTTATTGCAGGTAGTATTTTTTGGTGTAGTGATTTCCTCAATATGACTGAGGCTGTGGCTCAGAGTTTGTATTCCTAAACATAAACCTTTTAAAGGTGCCCTTTCTATTTTTTTTTTCCCTGAAGCATTCTGATCATCTCAGTACTTCTTAGAAACACTTGCTATTGATAACCGACTTTCATATTGATAATAGAAGTTCAGACATATGGTCTCTCAGAGACCCTGTGCTAGACCTAGTTACTTTACTTGGAGCCTCACCCTCACCAGTGGCTTTGGCAAAGAGGCATTGCTATCTGAGACCAAAAAGAAATTTTAAAAGAAAATAACAACAAAACCCAACAGCCCAACACATAATCTAACCATGGAGTTCATGCCATGGCTCATCTGGCGGATGTTTGAAGCATGTGCCCCTGACCATCAGAAGCCTGGTTTCTGTTCTGCTTAAAAAAGGCCATTTCTGCTTTCGGTGGTGGTTGAATGCCAGATGCCCATGGGCAATGGCAATATGTTCCACTTGGTTTCATCTTTCACTAGACCAATATATTTTTAAAGTAATAGTAATTTAGGGTTATGACAGGAGTAATAAGGCTATAGCAAATCTGTCCCTGAGGTTGTTTTTGGACAGCTTAGTGCTAGAGAACATTGGCTCTGAGGTCTCCATATCATCTTCCTCCTGCCATACTGGAGTATTTGCCCGCCTTGTCCTTTGCCTCTCCCTGCACAGCAGCAGCTGTAGGTTGCTGGCCCAGGCAACTCCACAGTTACACAAGTGGCTGTGCAAAGTTCATCATTCTGTTTTACTCCTTTGGGTATGCTCCAGAGGCAGGGGTGACACTGGTCTGCTTCAGGAGCTTGGAATACAGTCATGCCACCCCCATGCAATAAGCATCTACTTCCATCTCTCTTTTTGAGGTCTTTTTACAGCTTCTAAATTAAATTTTCTTCTCTTTAGTTGCAGCTCATTTCTCCTCTGGCAAACATCCACTGCTCCACTGTCCCCCCATATCATAGTCAGCTGCAGTAAAGCTGCTGAAAGACCTTCTGATTTACATTTTAAGATACAGCTGGAATCAAGCCAGTTCAAGGCTTTCCAGCAGTACAGGCAAAGTCATTTCTGTCACGTGAAGAGTAAGGAGCACAAGCCACATGAAACAGTCCCTGTTTGTGGTAAGGACAGCTCAGAAGCAGGCATGAGGCTTGGACACCAAGGTGGGATATTTGTCCCTATCACCTCCAAATCTTAGAACATGACTGTCCCCCCAGTCACCATCCACACCACTGAGGCATCTGTGCTGGGGGCTGCTGGAGCAACACCCTCCTCAAAGGAGGTAGCTGAGACCATAGGCAACCACGTGCCACTTTCCTGACCAAACCAGCCTGTTTTGCCTGTGACAACAGTGATACCAAAGAACAAGCCTCTCACTTTCACCACTAAACCTGCTTCTAGCAAGGAATGGCTGCAGCCCTTCCTAATGATAAACCTGCACTGAAACACTATTTGAACATTCACAATCTACTCTGTCAGGTTCTCCTGCCATTAATGTCACCAGTGCTGTGACCTTTTAGCAAGGTATCAGGTACTAGCAGCAGGATCAGAATTGCAAACTTTAATTAAAAACTGTATTTTAAAATAAAACTTCTTTCAGATGCACTGATAAGTGATTTTCACTATGTGAAATTTCAGAGTGCTTTACTGAGAAAAAAATCATTGCAAGCTTGCTATTAATTTCTGGCTAGCTGGGTTTCAAGGACAATTTTATTAAAAATGAGCCAAGATTTCCATAATAAAACCTTTGCAGTTGTTATGACCACCTGTGCTACCTCCCACCTCGATCCACCATGTGACATAGCACAGCTAATTTTCCCACTTCCTAGCAAGAAAATTGAGCTGTTAGAATTTCAGACAATAGTGCTTACATACACATATTTTAGACTTCATTATTTTTCTCTGTGGCAAGGATAGAGCTGGCAGAGGCAATGTCTAAACAGCTTTAAGAGGTCTTTCTCTGTGCAGTATGTTATAAAAGTTCAGATAAAATCATTAAAGTTTCTGAATGGGCGTGAAAGCAAGAAACAAGAGGAAAATAAAACTGAGTTCCTCACTGAAGTGCAGAGCACTGACTACAAGAAAGGTCTCAAAGGAGACAGTCTTAATGGATTACTGTTAATAAACATTACAGTTTATTAAACAGTTTATAAAACAAACGACAGGATGGCACGCATCTGACCTGAAACACAAACAGGGAAATTATGACTCTTGAGGCTTACTCACTACAGATAAATTGCTTCCTGCTCTCTCCTCAACCCTAGGTCATAGTTTTATGAAAATACTAATTGCTCCCCACTGTCACTCTGAACCAACAATGACTCAGTGAAAAAGAGTAAAAAAAAAAAAAAAATGCACCAAACAACACAAAAACATACACCTGCTTGATGGGGTCCCTGTGGATCAGCCTTCTTTGGTTGTGCCCATCTCCTTTTAATTTCACAGGATAAAACCCCTTAGTCTTAGCCACAAAGAAAGAGCAGAAGAATTCATTTAGGGGAGAAATTTGGCAAGCTGAGAAATGGAAGGTAGGGGAGGAGATTATAATTAATGCATAGGGGTAGTTTACATGCTGTCTGCTCTCCATGGTGAGAATGTAGCAAGCTGTCTAATTGGAGCCTGGTTTTTGGCTCCACTTAAATTTCTCAGAAAACATTGCACTTCACAGTCTGCATAGTTAGATTTTGTAGCTTTTGGCCACAGCAGAAGCCTAATAAAAAATACAGGGATGAAGAGGGCAAGCTATTTCAGGCATAACATTCTGGATCAACACAAAGAGGTCACAACTGGTGAGAATCTGCATGAAATTGGATTAGGCACAGATGAAGTGCCTGATCATCTTTCTGCCCAAATTCATAAATATATTAACACACACAACCATCAGTGTCACATATTGTGTTTATATCCAGCAACTGCCCGCTTTGCTGGTCTCTGACAATTCTGATAGATTCTTACTGCCGTTCAAAAGAAATTTTGAGTTCAATTTCAAGTCCTACCCTGGGTTTTTCTGGTAGATAAGCATCTAAAGAGGTGCAGTGACACTCTGGGAGGAGAGTGGATGGAGGTCTTGCATTTACTGAGAGCCTGTGCAAGACCTACAAGTGAAAGCTTAATTACCTAAATATTTACAGTTTAATAGGTTATTGAGATTNAAAAACCAACAAAACAATTCTTAAAAATTTAATTCCCACTATGCAAAAATGAATGCCAAAACAATGCTTACTAATTTGGCCAAATAATGTGGATACCTACTCAGCAAATTATGCAGCAAATTGCAAGCTTTGCAATTTCTACAGTCTGAAAGCCCTAAAGGTTTCATGGCTGACATTCAGGGGAGCAGAATTATTGAGTGAGGACAACACAGTCCTCAGGGAAATGGAAACACGAGTCCTGAGTTTTAACATGATCTGTGTCACTTGGCCCCAGCTTCATGACTCCCCGTGCCTAGGTGTTCCTGTAGCCAATGAGTAAGAAGAATTTAAGTAAAATCTAGACTAGAGCAAATCCGTACATTTTAGTAAAATGCAGTTTGGTATATGATATTTCACCATCAAACGGATATTTTAGCAAACTGATGTGAGTTACCACTTTTGAATGAAGTTAGAAAGTGCAACTACTAATGAGGTTTAAGGAAAGACAAAGAAAATGCTACCCACAGAAGGGCAAAGCCACAGCTTCAGACATTTATCTGGAAGCATCCCTGCTCTGAAACTGTTTACTGAAGTCACAACCTTTATTAGCTGCATTCCTTTCCTCCTAAAAGACAAAATTCAACTATAAATTATTTGGAAAGGCCAGACTCTCTACATTAATGTACTGAGGCTTTCATCCTTCTGCACAGCAGCGTATTTTTAATACTGCTCAAAAGGTATCAAGTACCTTCTTTCCAACCTATTCACCAGCTCTAAATGGGATTTGACATTATGAGGTCAGCTTTGCTTTGCCTCTTAGATGACTAACAAATTTGCAGAGACATAGGTTCACTGTTCTCACATGGATCAATGTTCAACAGACCACTGGTTTTGATGGCAAACATTTAACTTTCAGCCATTAAGTAGAAGAGGAAATTCAGGTTGTAACAAATTACCTGGCATCTAAACAATGTTAAAGTTGTCCATTAGGAGTGGCTGTAGACTGCAACAGCACATTAGTTTTAAATTGCAAAGTTCAGTCAATGGAGTGATAGAGTTCAGAACTGAAATGTCTCACCAAGCTATTGAAAGGCCTGTACAGCGAAATGTATTTAAAGTGAACAAGACTAGAATGGAAATACATTTAGATAGTCAGAAGACTGCAATCCCCTCCATCCTCCCCACCCCCTGCAAAAGCAAACAAAAGTACTGAAAAGCATTGTAAACTATAATGGTGGTTATAACTGATTTTTCTATAACATTGTCATATTAAACTGATTTCACTGTGTTTGAAGCAATGTGGACATCATGAATAAAATATATCTTTACCATGATGTTATTGTAGTATGTTTTTCCTACCTGCTATGAGCTAGTCTTTTTCCCATTACAGTCATCCCACCTATATATCTGTTCACATCAGTTTCCCAGTTAGGAGTTGTTTCCACCATGAATAGGACTGCAGCCCATATAAAGCAGAGGAATACAAAGAAGGAATATATAAAAAAGAAATACAGATAGTGGTACTATCTAGGGCAGTGGTGTATAGATGGGGTCTTTTAACAGTTTGCACTTTGGAAAAAAATATTCATTGAAAATTTTTTTGGACTATTTGGGAAACTTTATTTACCAGTTGCTTTTTATGAAGTCATGGATGAGAGAGCATAAAAAGTGTATTGCTCATGAAAGGTTGGTGCGAAAAAAGTTAAGGATGATTGTGAGAACAAGCTTCCAGAAGAGATAGGATGTGTTAGTTTGTTAGTGAACCATCTGGACATGCAGACACAGGCATGATGCAGGGAGGTCTCAAACAGACCATTTATAGGTATTTGGTTGGTTCTTGGTACTTTTCAGCATGACTCCCTGTATTGAATTTCCCCATTCCATACTTTCTTGGCACTAAGCAGAAATCTCTTCTGTTTACTTCTACTTTTAATCAGTATTGCAGTTCTTGAATAATCGCATCCTTCTGTTGTACCAGGGATCCCAAAAGGAAGCAGACCCAAATGGAGTAGAATCTGAGGGATTTTAAAATATAAATGACAATGTGAAAACAGAATTCATATACACTATGGGGAGAGTGAGAGTAAATTACACTTTTCTGTTTCCTAAGGTATATGTTGAGAGCATGTGCCTTGAAAAGATAATGGCTAAACGTAGTGGCTGGCTTTGAAGGAAACCGGAGAGACACAAAGGAGAAGAGAGACTGATGGAGAAAGACACAAGTGTAAGGAAAAGAGACATCAAGAATGGACCTGAAGGAACTGGAAAGAGGCAGAAGGGAGTGGAAACAGATTAAAGGAATTATGGAATTATTTATTTTAAGCAGTTTATTTGCTCAGCCTATCTAAACTCTCTTTAATACAATGTTAACTGCAAATTCACCAATTGACCTGGGTAGTGTTTAGCATAAAATGGCTCATTGCAGAGGTTTTTTATTTCGATTACTACCAGAGATGTTGGTTGTAAACACATGATGTAACCTCTATGCAATTTTGCTACTCAAGAAAATCGCATAATTTGAAAGATATTTCATTCACCCATCAATGGATGGATAAACAAATATCAGGCAGAAAACTGTCACCTTGGAAGACCAGGGGAACTCCTCCTATGTGAGCACTGTTACTTGTTAAGATTACTACTTCTCAAGAAGGCAGGAAGATATCGCTTGGAACTAAGAAATTTACTCAGCTTCACAAGTCTAACAACCAAAGTTGATGAGTATCACTAATACCACCTCTCATTCTCTTCTACAAAGACTGGATGATTTACAGACCTCGTGATAAATTTCTGCAATTACTGTGGTAATCAATGCATCAATACTCAAGAGACTCATCACTTTATCCAGAAATCATTTGAAAGAAAACTACATAAGAAAAGAAAATTCTTAGGAAAAAAAGCCTAATAGGCAAAACCTAAGCCTGTAAAACATTAAAATTTTAAAACATTAAAACTGAGCACCATATACCAATGTTCAAAATAACTCAAAAAATGTCAAAAAGGTGCAGCTATTAGTCATTGTGCTTGCTTGATTTATTATCTTGGAGTAGGAAACATTTCACAACTGAGAGCCATAAGAATGAGTTCAGAAGAATATACCTACAGGAGGAATTCTGGCTTCTCAGTGTTGTTTGTATTGTAGTTCTTGTGACAGATGGTTTTGCTCTTTGCTTGTAACTACTGAGGGTGCCAGTGCTGTTGAGTTAGTACTCTTATTTTTACAAAAAGAAAAATACTCTTTAACATTTTTTCAGGATCGAGGACCCAATTTCAAATCCAGTGTCTGTTGGTGTTGATCTCCAACTAACACTGAATTAGAAGAAAGGAAAATATACACCCTGAAGGTCACAGAATTTCATTTCTATACATGCTGTCATTATTACTTTTACTTCATTTTTTACATTAAGAGTAGATTAAGACATCCTTATTAAGATTATTCTGTCCAATTAGAACAAAACCCATATACCCTGAATGAGACATTTCGAAGACTTTTAGGCATATTAGTATAAAAATGTCTAGAGTACAACATAATCATGCCATGGACCAAATCAACAATCTCCTTGTTTTTCTTTTCTATATATCAGGAATTTTGAAGAAAGGGATACATTCTTTTTCTCTCTTGGAACATGAAGCTTAAGTGTCTTCATATAAATTTATGTTACTATGAGCTGAAAACAACCATATTACATTCAAATGGAGAACTGCCTGTATCTTTTTAGACTTGCTTCTACATTTATATTTCTCACTTTATTCATCCTGTGACAGTGAAAACCAAGGTCAGATTAGCACTATGATAAAAAAAAAAAACAAACCTGGATAAATTTGTAGTACATTTTATCTTGTAGTTCTACTTCATTGTGTGACACTTGTTTATTCTCCAATGAATTTGTGGGTTTGTTTTTTTTAATTTGTTTTGGATTTTTATTTGTTTGTTTTACAGCCGTATTTTTAATAGCTAGGATGAAAACTACAGTTGTTGAGTTGAATAGTCAGTATTCCTTCAGAGTATTAAATACTTTCTTGGGTGTTACTAGTTCTGTTCTGCTTTCCTTACTGCTTTAGCCTTTTTATTCTTGTGCTTTTCAGAGTAGCATTAAGGTCTTTTTCTACAGTGACTACAGGGGCACAAGAAAGGTCAAAAAATTCTTGGCAGTATAAGGATGTTCAACAGAGAACAGAGCAACTTAGCAAGACATGTAGGAATTCTTACTCAACCATTTCACACTTGTCAAGGTCAAGTCTTCAGGTCCTTAGCTCTCAGTGTCTTACTCTTGACATCTTTAAGTTATACTTCTGCTTTCACATACTAGATAATGACATCATTCCCTCAAGAAATACTCCAGCAAGGAATGGGAAAGCACCCAGTCACACTAGTATTAGGTTTTTTCTCCATCTCTTCCTGCTCTGCAAAGGTAATTACCATTATTTCAATGGAAAGAGTAAGAGCAATGAAGTTCGGCAAAAAATATCAGTGGTGAAGAAGAATAGTGGTAACAGATGTGTCAGAGTGATATTCTTCCTATGCTATTTTCCAGAAAACCTTACAATGCTGCATAAATTAGAGTTGTTTGATGATGTGTTGTGTTGGGGTTGGGTTGCTGAAAGCCTGAGTACTGGATAGCTTTCACTTGCAGTTCTAAAATTCTAAATTCACTTTACTAGAAAATGTTGCCCTAGTGGTAGAGAAATCACAGTTGAGACAATAATAATATTAATAAAGATGCAGTTCTTGTGTACATAAAAACAGACCAGGGGGAGGAGCATTAGTAGTCAACCAACACCCAGGGTGGGCAAAAAGAAATAGCACATTTTCCATAGTACCTCAGGGAAATCTTATTTATGCAAAGGCAAGGATGTCTGACCTGAACACGCATCCCGTTTTAGAAGTGTCACCAGTTAGGCGCAAAAGAAATAAGTGCTAAACTCACCTCTAGTGATCTTGGTATCTGCATTTTAAAAAGAAACATTGTGTAATATAAGAGACCCATTTTCTTCCTTCTCTTAAACTTTTTTTTTTTAACCCCAGTGGAGGCATTACAACAAAAGCCACTTTGGCAAAATTTTTCCTCAGATATTTCAGCAAAATACTGAACATCAGAATACATTTGGTGAAAAGTGGTAATGTATCAGTTTGCAAAAGCCAAGGTACAAGAATGTTACTGAATAACATTGGAAAAAACCCAAATCTTTCCATGACCCCAAGAAAAAAATGGCTCTACGTGAATTCCTTTGTGAGATTTCTTATTTAAGTCAGTTTTTAATAGATTTCATGAGAGTTGGAGTGGGTTTTGTACAGTGCTTACTTTTACACATAACGTGAGGACACATGTCAACTGCTACAGCAGCCCAGTGGGAAATACGACTTTTAAGAAATCTTTTCTATTATACATGCATTTCACACGGATCTAGAGTCAACTGACTAATATAAAGCACTGGGGAATGTAATTTACTGCAGAGGTCTTTCGACGTCAAAACTGACATTATTAATTGTCTTACCAAAGAGCCCAGCTGCATAAGTAACATAAACATCACCAAGCACTAAGTAAGGGACAGGAAGGTGTATGGCCAATATCTATTCGTCATATCTCATCTCGATAGAACAGGTGATGCTTCCAGAAAAGCCTGCCAGGCTGTCACCTGTGTTTATAACACTCTTGGTTTCATCACATATGCATTTTAGCATGGTGCATTATAGTTTTGCTGTTCATCCTTCGAGAAATTCATCTACTACACAATGGTGCTGTCTCATCTGAGTTAAAGCCATATGGTGTTTCCTTACAGATAATAAGTTGTACTGTCAGGGAGATAACAGTATGTAGAGTGGCGATACACATCCATTTTGTGAAGTCTCTTAAAACTTACTTGGATATCAATTTAAACCCACCAGGTTAAAGCATCTGTGAGAAATTACAATTGTAATCGATTGTCTTGGATAACGTGCTTCTGTCATGAAATCCTATTGCTACTTTCCAGTAGAGTAATGCCTCCCAAAGAGAAGCAGAAGGTTGTAATGAATGACGTGACAAAACTATCAATGTTAAAAAACCGAATCCAGGAAATAATAGTTCTCAAATTCTTCAAGTAGAAATGCAGCAAGTTATGCCTAGGTATTGCAAATATACAGAGAGAACATGTACAAAAGGAACATTTGACATGGATATCTAATATTTAAACAGCTTGCATTTTTTTTTTTTTTGTTCTTCTGAAAAATGCCCATGTTCAGAGATAGAGAATAGTTTTATTTGTACCCAGCATTAATCCAATCAAAAATGTCAGGAAGAAGTATAGTCTGTCTCTCACTCTTTCAACCAGGGACCTATCTCTCAGTGTGAAGTCAGATGCAGTTTTAAATTCAGTTCATAGAATAATGCATCTCTGCCTCTGAAATTTTTCCAGCTTCTGAATAAGTGTTGAAATAAATAACTCCTTAAACTGATTAAGCAACTTGTCTAAGAAACAGAAATGCAGGTATCTTTATGTCAACTGCCGTTCATGTTTGTATATTGATATATTTGCCAACCTTGAAACAACTCTAAAAACACATTTAGATTAAATGTCCTGTGTCAACCTGTAATAAAATAAATATTTTTCCATAATGTCTCACAAGTTTGTAAGAAAACTAGCCTAGGTATTACATCTTTCTGTGCCTCTGAAGGATATGCCTAAAGAATGTGAAATTATACTGGCAAATGGTTTCAGTAACCTCTCAGGTTGTCAAATCTTTGGCTGCACAAGACTAACAGCTCTTTTATAAAGCATCTGTCTTAGCAACACTTCTCAAGCCCAAAGGCTCAGAACACAGACTTTTTAAGGGAAAGGCAATAAAGGTTCACTCACATTGATAAGTTACTTTTTGATCCAGAATAAAGACACAGAACTCATTAGCAGGCAGAATTCTAAAAATAGTGGATGAGGACTCTTACTCTTGGTCATATGGAAGCCTAAAGTACTTAAGTTTGTTTTACACTATTACAGGGTTTATGGTAATTCGCAGTCATGGTCTGCAGTTTTCTTCTCAGTCCTGTTTCTCTACAAATAACCCAAAGGGAGGCACAAGAGCCAGAGAATTTATTGCAGTTCTCTAAGTTTCAAGCAGGAGTGACCACTCCATGGCTCACATGCCACAAGGGATGCTATATGTGCTCAGCTGTGGCAGAGCTCATGTCTCAAAGAGAGAAAGAATTATAAACTAGTGTGGCACTCGCAGAAAACAAACCTGTGAAGCAACAAAATTCAAGTAGCAAATAACCAAAAATGAACAATTTGCAGTCAGGAAGACACCCAGTGATGAAAAGTTCTGCATGCAGTCACAGTCCTTAACAGCTGCCTGCAGGCCTGGCATTGCACAGTATAAGGTTCACCTCCTCTGTGACTGATGATGCATCAGAAAAATAAAATTATAAAAGGCAAAAACCCCTTGGAGAATGTTGCCAGGATCTCACTTCCCTCATTTTATGAAATAGCTCCAAAAGTTACTTTGAATTCTGTTATAAGTGGCTATATAATGGTCATGAATAGGAAGAACAAAACATAACAAACATTGAAAAAAAAAAAAAAAGACTATGACAGAGGGACATAAAAAATTAATGCAAAATGGGAAAACCATGCCTTATTTACAGACTGGTTTTCAGCCTTTTTGGCTTGTAAGGCTGTATTCACAAAGGAGTTCAATACAGGGAAGCACTTCACAGAATCCACAAAGAAATTATTCCACAGTATCTTGGCAAAGTGTTATGTGATAATCTCTCATGCCAGAAAGAACAACAACCACACAGTAGAATATTTATTTGAAGTTCATTCATTCTGTACACACAGACTTCTCTCTCTGTACTTTTACACACACAAACTCACATATATGGATGTAGAAATACAATCCATAGGATACATACACACAAAGACATGCTTATACATATATAACAAAATAAAATGCAATATATGGTGATGACATGAAAACCACTAATTCCAATTTAGAGGAACAGTGAAGGAGTGAAAGAATCAGCCAGCACTGATGTGCCCTGCAGTGACTAAGAGCGAGCAGATAACAGCAGATGAGACTGTACTTTCACATAATAGAATGATGAAAAGGATTTGGCGAGGTGCCCAATGATATATCAACCCAAATTACTTTTTAAACAACTGCATATAAATAATTTTCACTTCCAAGTCATGGGAGTCGTAAAGCTGCTGTCACTATACAGCTGAGTGGTTTTGCTTGGGGTATGCATGGAAACTTCGCTATATTTGAAGAAATGGCTTTGCTCACTTTCTTTTGCCAGCACTGCCCAAAGTTTACTCAAAGAGCTGAAAAAAAAGTACTAAAAGCCTGGTAGCTGTTGAAAATGGTAGGCTTGATTAGACAGTGTATGTTCAAATAGGACATTTACATTGACTGGTGAGGAGAACTTTGGTGCTGTCATGCTAGAACATGCAAGAAAGAGTATTTGAGCTGCCAGTGTAAGTTTTTCAGATACTACTCACCTAAAAGCCTCATCTGAGTCAAAGACTTAACATCATCTGTCATATTAAAAAATCTGCTCTTCACTGCGTCAGCGAGGTATGTGCTTGTTAAATCACTAAAGCACTCATAACTGGTTCAGTGAAGAAGCAGGAGACAATATTCTTCTGAAATGCTCATAGGCTGCAAGAACGTAGACTTTCAGAGGTTTGGAAACTATCAGGCTGAAGTGTTTGTATGAGATGTGTGAAGACTTGTTCATTAACACTGCAATTCATTCAAAGACAAGGATCAGTTAAAGCTTTTCTTACAGACTCATATTTCACCTCAACAGCTCTATGTAGTTACTGCAGTTTAGAGATCACCACAAACAAAAAAATCCTGTAATCCAATGATTTGACTATCAAGTCCTTAGGTGAAGAAGCCCTGAATAGTTATTACTTCCTCTTCTTTGTAATTTGGCAACTTGTCTTCTGTAGTGTTACTATGTCTTTGGAAATTTCACTGCTTTCGCTTTCATCACTGCACTGGATTTTTGGAGCAAATAACATTCATATCTCAGTCTTTTTTTGACCATATTAAAGAAAAGAAAAACCTCAAATTGGGGCATCTTTCCTTCTCTAAGGAGAGGGAAGCTTGGATGTTGCAAAATAAAAAAAAAAAAAAAAGGAAGATAATGAGAGCTTTTTTGGAAGGAATTCCAGACCTGCCTTGTGTGTTAACTTTCACTGATACACAGAAGTATGATTCTGATTTGAAACTAGACTGCTGAAAGATGAGATTGTCTAAACCACTATTCATGCTCTGAATGACTAAATATCTTTTACAAAATGCTCTACATTGGCATTTTAGTTCAAACCAGCAATTAAGTTTTGGCTGCTCCTATTTTTCATGCCTTGGTCTGCATACCAAAGCAGACTCTGTGCACAAACTGGATCCTTTTGGATCAAACTAAACCAAAGGATGTACTTTGTGAGCTCTCCTTACATCCTTCAGACACAGTGTTCAGTCCATGGAATCAGTCTGGAGCCAGACCAAAGGAAAATGCAGAAATCCAGACAGCTGTGTGTGTTGGATCTTCAACACCATCTGCTTTTCCACCCTGAGCTTCTCTATTGCATAGTTTTTCCTGCTAAGATATACACAACTTTGGGAAGGTCTACAATTTTCTTCTCTGCCTGAATATATCTGCAGAGGACTATAACCAGCTCACAGTTGTACCTTGAATGCAATCCAGACTATAACTAGACAGCACTAGATAGAATGGTTCGGGATTACCAAGGAAAAGATGAAGTTATAGATTTAGTTCTGAAATAAATGGGACAGCACAATAGAAATAAGTGAAGTTAAAGTTGACTGTGCCATCTGTGAAGTTGGCTCACAGACTCACATCGCTAGTCAATGTTGGAAATAAAATTGCAATGCACTAATTACCTGCTTCTCAGGATGCCCGTAAATACACTGAATATAACAACAATATGTTTAAGCACTTAGTCCACAGATACTATTAAGAAAAGCTATTTTCAGTCAGCCCTGGCCCACTACGCACGTAAAATAGGGGTCAAGCCTGACAACCACACTACATTTAAAAATTTTGCCATGTGCCATATGTTTTAAATGTGCATTAAACTTCTTCATGTGTCAAATTTCAGATTATTACTCTTTTCCATAATCTTTCCAGAAGATCTAACAAAACAATTTAGTCACTAAAGTTTGTTATCATAATTTTTCCTCTATGTACACTTCATTTGAAAGCTTGGCATTTTTGACTTGCATTTTAAGAATCTAAATTATACAGCATAAGATATACTAGTTTTTGTCAAAAGTTCCAAGATAACCTGCCTTTTATTTTACTGTCCATAGAAATTAGAGACAAAAGCATTTAACACTTGCCATTATAACATTTGCAATGCCTCTGAAAAATAATTAGTGTTACTATAGCGTTTGTGGGATTCCAGACTCCTGAATTTACAGTAGTGGCTTGCATTGAAAAACTAGGAGCTTTGCGGCTAACCCTGTACAACTGAAGGGTCCCACATTATCTTGTGAATCCAGAGAGCTCTTCCCTCCCTTCCTTATCTATTTCAAGCCAGAATGCTCACAGCCTTTTCCATATTTGGTCTCCAAATGTTTGTAGTGCCTGTGATGTTTCAAATGCAAAGTTTCCATTCCATGGGGCCAGATTGCTCTGCCAGGCTGAAGGGCCAGGGTAAACGCATTTCCAATTTCAAAGCTGTTTGTTTTGGTAATTCTAGATAGAGAGGTTCTGAAATTGGTACACACTCATTTTCGTGTTTACCAAAAGGTTGTTTCAGACCAGAATTACCCCCACAGCTCTCAACTTGCCAGAGTCCACACATGTAGCATAATGTCTGACGGAGAACCAGAAGAGGAACTCCAAATATTTACTAGAGGAATAATAAATAAATGAAAAAATAGCCCTCCAAACTCAACATTTTTAAAATACTGCAGTTTTCATTTGACTTAAGAAATAGCTCTTGCTATATAATCATTTATTAGAGATGAGGGGCAAATGTTGTCTCAAAGGTAATTTTAGCCAGAAAATTGAGAGGAAAATGAGCTTTCAAACTATGTAGAATGGTGATAGCTTTGACTCTATCTTATACATTAAGAGAGCTCTCAAACTGAAGGACATTTGAGAAACACAGTGGTTCCACGTTACTATGGTAAACTAAACTGCAATCAAGAAGACACCTTGGGTTAGTTATTTTGGTCAAAATTTGCAGTGTGTTGTCACAAGTTCTCTGGGGTTATTAAAACCATTATTACCTTATCTGGGTAAGAGGAATGCCTTGAAGACACAGACAAGACCAAATCTTCCGCAGGCATTTTGCGAGTGCTCTTGTAGTCACTCTCACATAAATACCAGTGAAATAGAATGAATGGAAATGACAAGGAATTGGAAAAATAGTTGCTCCGAGTCAAACAGCACATCTATTCTGCCTTGCATTGGTCCAAGAGTAGGCTGGGGTGTGCTGTCCCCCCTATACCCCACATCCACCATCAGGAGACAGCCTATACACATTGCAAGGAGTGCCTTGCTGTGAGCAGCTGATCAAGGCTTCCCCCTGACCAAGCTCTAGGACATCAGCAAGGTCTGCAGCTTGAAATCAGCTTCTATGCAAAAAATCTTGGATTTGAATGTCTTCTGGGTCAACAATCTATTTTTGGCAGAATAACCAGGATGAATAAACCCAGATTCCCCTTCAGGCCAATGGCTCTGTATCCAGAGCATATTTTTTCCCCAAGAAATATATACTCCAAAGGAATGGTCGCCATAGCTCAGTAACTTTGCCATTATAAAGGAGTGAACTAAATCCCCTTCCAACATTTTTGTATTGTCATGAGTTCATGCAAGCAACTATATTTTAGAGCTAGCAATATGAAATCTTCAGTGGGACCACTATTTTTATGAAAGTTATATACAATAGAAGGAAATTTCATTTTCCTGGTAATTCATGTGTGACTTACACTTCTTATTATCTCTTGGTAATTTTTTCTCTCATCAGGACATTGTTTCATTGGGTATATCATGTATCATATTTTAAATAAATTTTAATGCGTGATATCCAATACCACATTCATTTTCCTAAGCAAGACTAGGGAATCTACAACTATTCAAAGTCTTCTTTACACCGAACTTCAGCACAACTCTGTTTAGTTGTGAAAAGCCCCATCTGATATGTGGAAGTTGAGGACACATAAAGGAGTATTCACATTTACATGAGGTACACAACTGCATGCAATAATTGTCTAAAAATACTCAACTTTTCTAAGGGTACCTAGTTCAGTCAATATATATCTTTATCATCAGCTGTGATCAACACAAAGTAAAAAGTTTAAAGATGTTGCACTCCAGAATCCTGACACACTATCTGTCTGAAACATTTCATCTGGTTTAGATAAAATTACCCAGCTAGTTTTGGGTACAATACTTTTATCACCTTTGTTACTGGAAAAACTGAGCTCCTCACTGTCTTTCAGTGTAGATGTCCATTAAGAAAAGTGATTTTTGCTTGAGCTTTATGGAGTGTGAACCTCAGAGAAGAGCTGCACAAGACATTTGGTGAGCTGCTCTGAAACTCTTCTCCTACCAAAAGAGGAAAGGCACAATGCAACTTCCCAAAGCCTGTGCCGGGTATCAAAGTTGTGTATGAAGGAGGAAAAAGTGAGTTCACTTCCTTTCAGATGAAAGGCACAAGATCAACTCAGCCAGCCATAAGACTAACTGCTTCCAGCCCAGGGCTGTGTTTCTCAGCCTTTAGATTATTTGCTAACTTCTGCACTCCCTTGCCCAGGGTGAGGAGTGTGTGAAGCAGGTTGGATGAGATTGGTGCATATTCATGGATTTTCACCTTGCTGAAGGGATCACCTCACCTAAGCCACCCAAGACACAGAGAGTTGTGCTTTGGCAAGACATGCAGGTGCATTATGATGAGCTTCAGAGAGGTGCCTCTCTGGTATCAAGACTGTTTCGACCATCTCAGAATTCCTGGTGTCCAGGGCTGCTGCTTATCACAAGGCAGAGGCTGGGTTATTAGCTGCCCTGTATGTAATGGCAGTGTGGTCAGCTGCTAAAGTCCACCACAAATGCTTTCAGGGTCTTTTGTGTACTTAACTCCTTTCATATTTAAACTCAGGCTTTTTGGCATGCCCAGAATATTTTTCCCTTTGAGCCAAACTACCCAGGCTTACTTCAGAAAAATTATTTTTCCAGCCAGCAGAACCTGAGGAATTTGACCATCTGAGCAGAAAGTCTGGGTACCCCAAAGTGCCAGACAAATGCCACTGTAGATTCAGGAACAACTTGGAGCAAATGTGCTCTGAGTTCAGCATGTCTTAGATGCACTGGATACCACACAGATTAAATCTGACACATTCTGGGATTGCTGGGCTCAGCAGATGCACAGCCTGGTGGGTCTGCAGACATTTTGAAGTTTATAAACAGAAAGAGAGAATGTCATTTAGATTATTTGAACCTGTATTCTCTAGCTTCTAAGGAATGTGTTCTAGCAGTGAGTGACAGGTATTCAGAAGTGACCAGAGGCTCTCCCTTTCAATGCTAGAAACAGTTCTGTTTTTATTGAATTATTGACTAGTAACTGAATCACAAAATGGGAGGGATGAAGTCAGAGAGGATGTTACTTCTTAGCCTGATAGTAAGGGGAAATAGAAAGGGGACTGCCATGACCTGCCATCTTTTGTTTAAGAAAGCATCAGGCAGATTTGCTTTGACATGCAGTGGATTTGGCCGTGCAGGCAAGACAGGGGAGGAAACCCTTCTTTGTGGATTGCAACACAGATGATCAAAGCTAAATCCTCTCGAGGATTAGGTACTGTGAGGCACACTCACAAATAGATCATATTTGAACAGCTTTACTTCTAATAGTGTAGACTTTCAATGCTTTTTGAGGGGCTGTCTAGGCACCTTGCTCTTACAAAAATAAATCTGAATGCAGAGATGCACATGCCCTGGTGACTCTAGTCACTCACCTGAAAGGTCAGAAAATTTCTACAGCTGGGAGAGAGTGCTGAACTCAAGTGTCTTGAATGCCAAAATGGCCATTAAGCAACAGAATTAAATCATAGATTAGCTTTGTAGATGGAGAAATCAAACCCTCAAAACAAACAAGAATGATTCAGATGATATAAGGAAAATAGAAAAATATCACAGAATTTACAACAAGTAACACCTATCTTGAACTATCTGGATTCCCTGCAGATTTTCTTTGAGCATTTAAAGACAAAAAAGCAAAATTAAAATTGGATGTCTACGATGATCTGTGACTCTGATTCATGAAAGCACTGAAGTACCTGCTCCAACACATATTTATTCTATCAAAAACTTAAGTATTTGTCTAAATATTATATTGAATGAAGGTATTATTCTCGAATGGGTCATAGGCTTCCTAGGGACACTTCCAACTGTATTTAGTTGCATTACTTTTTAGATCTTTTCAGTTGCATTCTATATTGGAAAAAAAAATACTGTTCAAGGAATATTAAGGGTAGCAATGCAAAAGAAAAAGGGAAGTCAAAGAGAAACAGCTTAGACCAGTCAGTTATCCATTCAGTTTCCCACAGTCATATGACAGCTGAAATTCATATAGCTGCACCATATGAAGCTGAGATTCATATACATCACACTATGTATTTAGCAAGAATAGAACACCCTCCACTCATCCCCACCTCACCCCAGGCCCTAAATCCAAGGGGGAAAGTATAACAAGGATAAAAGACATTTTTAGTCCCTTTTTCCTGTCACACTTCCTCTCCTGTAAACTGGTCACAAATTCCTGCCACCATAAAAACAGTCTGAGTAGGCTCCATATCGTATGTCAATGTCCTGGTGAGACATCTCTGTAATTGGAACAGGTAAGCAGATTTTAGCAAGGGGATTTAACACATTATTCCTTATTCTTTTGGCTTTGAGCTATTGGCTGAGATCTCCAAGTTTTATGCCACAACCTATTTAAGACATTTTTTTGTAAAACTTATTTCACATATGAATCACTAAATGCTGGGTTTTGAATTTGATTCTTCCCTCAGCTTCTTTTATAGATGGCAAAGCTCAAGGCTTTTCAGCTACAGATTCAGTTTTGTCCTTCCAAAGATCCTTCAAGCAAATTCAGTTCTGCAGCATAAGCAACAGGCCAGATTTGAAGGAGTCACCTGCTGACAGGTGTGCATGTTGCGGTGAAGGGGAATGCTGAAGGGTCGGGAAGGGCAAAAGGAGCTGAAAACTGATATTCGTGTGGTTACAAGAATACAGCAAAGTTTTGAAGCTCTTTATGTACCAGAAAGAACTACAGCTGAGTGAGAGTTGTAGTGTTATTGGATAAATGTAAGGGATTTGGAGTCCACAACAGATGAGGAGGAAAGGTAGAGCAGGGGGTCTGTGTGGAGAAAGGTGAATAAAGGAGGAGAGAATTAGAGGGTGGGTGGAATAACCAGGTAAGTGAGGGGAGAAGAAAGACCATCTTGGGACTTTCTTCTCTGTCTTGTTATTCTCCTTTCTGTTCCATTGCTCTTCTTCTCTCAAGACCCAAACAATCCTATCACAATCCCTCATTTCTTGCTTCTGTTGCCCCTGGGCCAGAGAGGTGCAGAGCAGAGGCTTCAAGGTAATAAAGCAGTAGCTGCTCTCCTACCTTGTACGTGTTAGTGCCACCAGAGAGGGAGGCTGTAGGAACACACCCATGCTGACCTGCACATCCTCCAACACAGGCAGAACAGCCTTTCCCTCTGCAGCCTGCCCCTCCCTGAACTGGTGCCTATGTTTCCTATGCAGTTTGCAGGCTCTGCTCCGAGGCATAAGCTCCAGCTTCTACAAATAGACCCACTGCAATCAGTGAGACTACTCATGTGAGTAATGGCTCACAGCTGGATGCAAACAGAATCATGAGCTCCCTACAATTTTAGGTTTTGAATTTTAGTATTTTTCTTGTGCCTTCCCCCCACCCCCCCTTGAGAAACTGGATAAGTAAATTGCTTTTCCTAAGCTCCTCTATGTTTAGGATCACAATGATCAGCACAGTTAGACAAATGAAAAGGAACCTTATTAAGAGAAGTTACGCCAATGCTGCTGCAAATCATAGCTGTTTTATTGTTGTTGTTCTGTCATGCTCTTTTGCTGATGTGATCTTTAAGAGCATTGAATGACTCTTGTGATTTCAAATCACCCTGAATTCTACTAAATACAGTTGAGGTGTTCAGAGCTTATCAGTTCAGACCTCTTTTGTGAGATGACACTAAACTTACTTTTCACCAGGCATCCCATTTCTGGTACTATGTGGGTTTGGGTATATAGTATTAGTCTCTAATCAAAATTAGTGTCTAGTATTAGTCTCTAGTCAAAAAATGACTAGAAGAAATGGACACTATTTTCTTAGATTCTTGTATTTTTAATAAATCTAAAGGCAAAAAAAGGAAAAATCTCAGGAGAAGAGGAGATCTGTTATTGAAAAACTGATTTAAAAAACCCCAAAACAATAGGAAACACTTTCAAAAAGTGGTCAGTGTCCAAACATTACTTCTGCTAAAAATGATGTCTGGATTTTGAGAGAATTTCAACAGTCTGCTACCAGCTACTTTACTGATACCTTAAAATGTTTCAGGTTCTCTTGAGAGCATGACTGTAAACAGGCAAACTATCTTCTGAAAATCCTAGCATTTCCTAGCAAATGTCACAACACTCCTCCCTCCAAGAATGTTGCAAACTACTGTCTCACTGATCCTTAAAAAAGCAAATATCTAAATTGATTCTATCTGACCTGAAATCTATCTGGAAATGTGCTTAAAAGTATTATTCTTTACTGAATTCTTTCTTAAATTCTTTATACAGACATTTTTTTTGTGATTTACTTCTATGCAATCATCTCTCCATTTCCTTTCCCTGTAGATACCTCTGCACAGCCTCCTTTACTTAATAACTATCTCTGTCTCTGGACTGCATAGCTCATTCTTCCTCGTCATTCCTACTGCTAAGACTGTTCTTTACTTTTTAATTATTAAAATTCCTTGTCCTACTTGCCCTGCTTCTCTTCTCTCCCTTCCTCCAGGACAACTTCATATTCCTTTCTTGATGCAGCTACAGACCATACACTTTTTGTCATGGTGGCCCTCTCACCTGTTCAGTTCATGTACTCTGACCTCACAGCTCTACAAACCTCTTCCTCTGTCCAGACCTGACCTCTTCTTAAAGTCTCTTACCACACTTCAAGTTCAGTAAAGGACAAAGAAAGCAACAAAAAGTGGATGGGATGGTCCCACATGGATTTTCAAGATTGTTTTTGCTAGCATCTCCTGTTTCAACAACCCCCTACTTTTGCTCAAAATCTGATTGTGACATTAGAAATTTTATTAGTAAAATTTTTAGCACTAAAGCCCACATGAACCATTTGACGCAAATTTTTTGTTATGTCAATAAAGCTATAAAACCTGAAAAGCATTTCTTGGCATACATTTCTAAGCAAATGGACTTTCTGGAAAAAAAAAAAATGATTAGATGAAGACTTTTAGATTAAAAATGCAGCAAAATGATAATTTGAAAGTCTTGTATCTGTCTGAAGAGCAAACAAGTTTAAAGACAGGTATGTCCATTCAGCTGGAGGCAGAGTCATGCCATGTGTTTTAAATCCACATTTCTACACATATCAGTCTTGCAACATAACAAATGGCTAAGGGTGGGCACATGACAGGGTAACGTCTGCCTTCTTTCAGGTTTCTCTGTACATATCAGGACTGTATTTTTGATGAAGTGATAAAGACACACAAGCTGCAAAGGTCTACCCACTGCCTCCACTGAAAACTTCATCTACTGCTGTTGGGAGAACCTCTAAAAAGAAATCAATAATATTAACACACACATGCAGATATCAGTTTTACTTATAAACTTAAGTCATTTTTTCTAGGCTGTTGGGCTTTTTCTTCATTTTATTCCTACACAGCAAATAGATGTGTCAGCTTTTCGCTGGTTCAGTAACAGAAAAATCTCTAGAATCCGATTATCCCTATTTGTATATAGTCTGCAGTTATTTAAAAATAAGTAGTTTGGAGATTTAGCTTTGCTTCAGAAGTCAAAGTAATCTTATTGTTCCCTAATAAGTACGGCATGAGTCACTCCACTGCAATAGTTCCTCCACATTCCAGTCTTAATTGTCTCCAAATTAAGAAAAGCGTTAGATGCAACTTACCGTAAGAAAATGAATATTTCTGATCCCTGCTGCTAAATAACTTGGCAGAAAATTCCTCTGAATGTGCACCAGATCAGCTTGCTAATATGAAAACTGTCCCTTGAATGCATTATTCAATCATTTTTCATCTCAGCAATTATTTATAATTTGTTAAACCTGTAGACTAATTTCACAAACAAAAAGGGAATGTTACTTCTTTATCAAGGGGGCTCCCCGTGCGCTCTCAGCCTTTCTTAGCTCTTGACAGAAACTTGATTGCAATAATGAAACATTATAGCTACAGCTCTGTTAAAAAACCTTGCTTTTGTTTTTTGAAGCAAGTTGTGACAATTCCCTCCCATTTGAATCAATTTTACAAAAGCCTCACAACAATTTTTTACCCTGCGATCATTTATTACACATTATTACCTGAGTGCTCAGTGAGTCCCTTCACTGCAGAGGACTCGCCCTGCTGAGAGCGACAGACAAATTGATGGGCAAGCAGCCTTTGCTCCTGAGCATCTGCAGCCAAGGCTCCAAAACACGCCGTGTGTGGTGAAGAGACACTCCCGCACCCGGCAACGAACACCACCAGAGGGGACATCAGGGCCATGGGTACAACCCTGCCAGAGAGAGGTGCTCTTGTTTAGATCCAGAACAGCACACTGTGCTTACATTTTTTTGCACCGAAGCAGCCCGTGTACACCACCACACAACAGTGAAGGCAGGCAAATCTACCCAGCATAACTCACCACACTGGCAGCGGGATCTCCAACCCCACAAGACTGTACGATCAGAGTCGGATGCAAAAACATTCTTATTGTTTCAATGGTGCAAGAAGGAGACCTAGATCTTTATGCAGACACTTTTCCTCACTTCAGAGAACCCTGGTTTTGACAGGTTTATGGGAGAGACATGTTTGTCTATCTCAGTAAAGCAATGTGGTTTGGGAAGCATTTTGTTAAAAAGAGTTTCTGTTTTTGAATATCTATGAAACCCTGCCCAAAAAAAAGTTGTGCTGTATGCTTGTTTTCTTAGCTTATTCTGCGTCATCTAACCTATAAAATATTGCAGAAAGAGTATTTTTATGTGAAACCTGTCAAAAAAAAAATCAATGCATAAGTAGTAGAAAAATTATTTTGACTAGTGCCTGCTTTATCTCCCACACATGAAATTTAACCAGCAGAGCTTGAATTCAAAGAAATATATATATTAAAAATTTAAAATAGCAAGTGCAGAAAATTGAATTGAATCAGGACTCTTCTACCACCTGGGAAAGCATATGGAAAATGTTTTATTGCACAGGAGAGTTCAGGCAATACTGACCAAGCCCCTCTTGAATTTCTCTAAAACATTTGTTGCACTAAAAACAACCCCTCAGAGCAGTGATTTATTTCTAAATTCCCTGGGTGTGCAGAGAGGCACAAAGGTCCTAAATCTGCTGACTAAGATAAATTGCAGGTTAGAATGTATTTAACAAATGATAATGCAAAATGCAGGAATATATACAGAGAAACAGCAGATAGCAGTGGAATGGAGTACATGACCTGCCTAAGAAGTTACTACACACAGCCAAAGAGCAGATATAACTGCAGTCAAATTCCCTCAGCTTTCAATACCTACAGAATTAAACCACTATTAAGAGAACACGTATTTCTCCCTGTGGCAAATCCTTTGTAGCAAAGACGACCGGGAACCTGGTATTACAGGATGAGAAACAAACTCTTTATTGAGGCATAGGAAAAGTTAGGAGAAAGGGATGTGCCAAAATTCATTTAGTGAGTCAAGTTTCCAAAACAGGAAAAAACCCCTAAGAGAGTATTAATAGAGACACCTCCTGCTACTGTGGCTGCCTGCTGCACAGTGCCTTGTTTCACACTTTGGAGCATCTGGTCTTGGCCAGAGTTTGAGTGTGGACATGAGATACAACGGACCAATGGTCTAATAGGTCATGGCAATTCCTGCAGTCTTGTTTTGTAGACAGGCATAGCCAACCCTGGTTTTGGTTGGTTTGTTTGGGTTTTTTTAAATTTTCACTCCTGTTTCTCTCTGCACATATTGACTGAAGAAACATCTCATCAAGCTGTTGCTGCGAGTCTCTGGCAGACTAGGTTCTACCTTGGGCCAAGGCTCAGCATCCAAGTAGCAACTACAGAGATATGACAGCAGCTCATGGAGCATTTCAGGGGAGAGTAAACAGAACCTGCCACTGCCCTGCCCTCACCAGCCTTCAATCTCTTCACTTTCCCCGCTTCCAGCCACTCAAGAAGGGATGAGATGCACCCAAACAACCCTCTGTCCACTTAAGGAAGACCTAATATCAGAGAAGTCCAAGCTGAAAATTGACATAGAGAATAAGAGTGAAGGGAAATTTGTCTTTGGTGGCTAAGAAATAAGACAGCCTAATAATTATTTAAAAAATAAATGCTTATAAATTAGTTGTCTCCTTCTGAGACTTTTTCCCATGGTTATGTTTCATTGTTTGTATGGCATTACCACAGTGTGGTGCACAAACACTAGAGATGGAAATAACTGCAGATAATTTAAGGAATTGTTTTGGAATACAGACCTCAATGCACCTTCACAGAATCCATGGTAAAGCAGGGCTAACACAATATTTTAAAAAAGGAGACGTGAATATAATTTTATCTCCATGTGAGAACAGGCTTCACCATCTGAGCTGAAAGGAAAGGGAGGACACAACTAGTTCCAGGATGAGCAAATCTTTCCAGAGACAGGTTTCACTATCCCTCTGTTACTAGTAGACCCCTAATTCCACATATGACTCAAACCCCTAGTCCCTGTGTGGACAGGACCTTACTATTTTCCTTTAGAAAGCCAGCCTTAGCACTTCTTCTGAGCTCTGAGAAGAGGACAGAGGAGCAATCAACTACTGATCTGGTGCCACGAATTTTCCTTCATGGATGCCAGGACTTCATTTTTTCTCTTGAAAAAGTTTTCAGGTAACGCAAATAATAAATGAGCCCTGACTCTCATCTTTGAGATCTTCTAATTCTTCTGTCTTGGCTGAACTGGGGAACCATTTCAGAAATAAGCAGAAACACCACTGAGACAGAATGGGATAATATACTCTTGCTTTACTGGAAAATCAGAACTAAATTATGAGACTTCAAGCAAAATATGTATTCTAAAATAGATTTATCCAAATTAAATTTATAGATGTGTTCATTGATTATTATATTTCTCTAACAACGCATATAATCTGTTTTGTCACCCTGGTAAGGTCTGCATCTGCCAAAAAAATTAGATGAGGAAGGGCTTCCAGGCATCTCATAAAAAAACCCCAAAAACATGTACCTGCTATAACTAACTGGATATTGCCACTGACTCATAGGAATGTGTTCCATTAATCCTCCTCTTTTATCTTTCACCAGCTCATGTACCTTTTTTATTGTGCTAGAGGAACTATTATTTTTAGCTAATTAAAGTTCAGTGAGGTTCCCATTTAGAGGTGTCTATCATCAGATGCGAACGTTCACTCCCACCACGTGATTTACGTTTGCAGGGCTGTTCACCCACCCAGCAGCCTGCCAGCCCTGCAGCCTGCTGCAAATACATAATCACAATTTCTTACTCACTCTGTTCTGAAATGACCTACCACACTTCTGAGACACAACCACCACAGAAACTCTCCTGGTCCCCATTCTGGGACATCTCTACCCCTGTGAGATGTAAGCATACAGAAACATTAAAGCCCAAGCTTTAAATAGGTCTTGGTTCTGGCATACAGCCATATTGAGCAGAGTATTTAGTCATTGAAATCTTATCTTTCAGCACTAAATGTCTTGTGGTATAGACCTCTCAGGATACTCTGCTTCAACTGGATTTATCAGCAGTCGTACCTTGGTAATCAAATGGCTATCCTGCCAGGGACATCAAGCTTTGCATTTCAGGGATGTGACTTAGAGTGATCACAAGATATTCTGAGTTGGAAAGGACAGACCCACAAGGATCATCAAGTGCAACACTTCAGGGAATGGCCCATATGGAGATCACACCCACGACCTTGGTATTATCAGCACCATGCTCTAACCAACTGAGCTAATCTTGGGGTCTATCAAATCTTGGCTGTGCAAAGCAGAGTGCTGGTTCTCCAAAGAGATCTTTCAGGGTGCCTGGCAAATACAGCAGACAAGCTGATGTGTGCATGGGGAAAGAGAAAAATTTGCAAGGATGCAAGGTCTCCTCCCAGTCCACTAGGAGCAGTTCCAGGCTTGACACTTTTCAGGGGTGGGAGGATGTGGTGGCAGTGTGTGATAACCTTCTACTTCAAACCATGTGTCAGTTTTGGAAGAGGCAGAGAGCAGGTTGTTCACTTGTTATGTAATATAACTATAAAAGCACTACATGCTCAGATTCAACCTACAGAAAAGCAGCTGCTGAAAGATGGAATACCTGAAAGTAATAAGATGAAGAAAAACAACTATTAAACTCCAGAAAATTCTAAGCAACAAGAAATAAATGAGAGACCTATGGAGAGGTTGCTCCTAATTTACTTTTTATTTTCTTAAAATTTGATCTGTACAGCTGACTGGATTTCTTTGCTACCTATGCCTTGTTTATAGATGAGTTATCTTTGTGTTGTCACTGCTGTCAGCTCCTTCCTTCCCTGTCTGTGGCATTTCTTTCATCTATGCTAATATCTGCTACAAGGTCTGACCAATCCCAGATTGTGAAAAATAATGTATGACAAAAAGAGGATGCTAAAAACTACCTTTGTCCTCCTCTTTCCTTCAAGCATGTTTACCTAGCCACTACACCAAGACTTCTAGTGATTAATGTAAAAGACCAGACCCTGGCTGCCTTTGGTAACATTCTAAAGAAACACGCTTTATTTATTGGATATGACATAACATTTCCTAAATTCCTGATTCACTCTTTGATCTCTCCTGATAATTTATTTTATAGAATTTTGCTATCTTAAAGGATTATAACTTGTACATATTTCCCTTTCAAAAGGATTTAAAAAATGAAAAAAAAAAAGTCTAAAACATTATTTATGTTCTTTCTACTTTAAAAAACTTCAACTAAATTCATATTTACTGGTTAAGAAATATTTATATTTGCTTTATTTTCCTTCAGCAGCAAACCATTAATGCCTCATGACACCTTTATTACAGCATTTGTCTGTGAATTGCTGCTTTCATTTCTTTGATCATGAGCCAGCAGAGACCCTTAGTGTGTCACGCTGGTGTCACTGCAAACCAAGATTGCAGGGCAGGCTGGTGTTCTTTTGCTCTTATGCACATTTAGTAACCAGACTCAATTGGAAAAAAGATTATTTAAAAGCCTTGCCATCAGATGTTTGCATATGTGTATTTACATCCCTGCCAAGATCAGCCAAATTTACTTCTGGAAGAAAGTACCACTCCCAGAAACTTTATTAGTCAACAGTACTGTGTTTTCATTTGTGCCTGTGGACTTCAGGTGCTCAGACTGGCAGTCCCATAACATTATTTCCAGTTAATAAACACAACAAGTACTCAGGGCCCCAGTACAAACATCTTGGTTTTCCCCATCTCTTGGGTGGCTCCATACACTCCTTATGCAGTGTATAAGGAGATGCCAGTTTACTGTCAGATACCTATTTTTTCTGCCCTCTAAGGTTTTCTGAATATTCCTCCTTTTATAAAAACCCTAGCTTCCCTTCCTACTTTTGATCTCTCTGCCACCTGCACGGGCACTGAACAGCTCTGCAGCATTCTTGTGCCTCATCTATAGATGTTTTAGACAATTCTTGATGCACAGAAATTTAACAAGGATAATTAAATCAGCATTTGAAGACCCAAGGAAGAAGGTGTAGAGTTTACTGAACAAGCAAACAATGCCGTCATTATCAGCTACACAAGCAAGAATGATACACACTTCAGGGTCTAACAAGCAAACACTAACTGATAGAACCTCTCTCTTGTGCAAATCTGGGAGTATTGGGAATAGCTGCCAGACTTTCTCCAGGAATAGTTCAATCTAGACTACAATTCAACACCTCAGAAGCAGAAAGGAAGTAAACTTCAGCAATGGGAAAAGAATGGTGAGCCAGAAGACTGCAACTGGGGCTTGTGCCAGGCAGATGCGAGTCCCTGGGGAATCAGTTTAGGTCAGAGAAGGGGCTGTCACTCAAGGATGCAAGACCACTACTTGTATTTTTCTGTACCAAGTCAGAAGGAAATAGCTTCCTGAAGAGCAGTGCAGTCTGAGATAGGACCCGTATCCTAATGAGATTTTTTTTCCCAATGACTACATAAACAGGAAAGCTGTTAATTTTATTCAGTGATGTAAGCACCTGTGTCAAGTGGGAACGTTTTACTGAATATCTGTGCAGGCTGGTCAAAAGTGGTGTGTAGCAGCATCTTTACAGGCCCAGGAATATAAGTCATTTTTAGAAGATGCAAGCAAGGATCTTTTTTTTCTTGACCAAGCCCTCCACATTTCTGGAATTGCAATATCATGAGTAGTTTTAATCTTTGTTTCTCTCATTTTTGGTCTCATAAAAGACACATCTGACTAGTACGACAAAGATTCAGTAAACACTTGAGAACATGCACAGATCAAACTTAATATACTTTTAGTTTTCTGAATGGATATTAAAATGTATCTTTAGTCAGAGTAATATTAGCAAAGTTAATATTTCTGTTATGATTGATACGTACAGTGTAGTGAATCATCTTTATAAGCTAAGGTGACTATTAGCAGCAGAGGTTAAAAGCACACTAAAATTAGAAAATTTGCTTGCTAATTTTCAACATCCAGATACAATGGCTTTTATGATAATCTACCAAGAGTCTGCTGAGATCAGGGAGGCCCTACTCTGAGTACCAAATTGCCGACTTTTTTACTGTGTTGGCTAGAATATTGCCACCAAGCACCATATAAACAAATAATGAGAACAACTTTGGAGAGAAGAGAGAAGTTTGAGCACCTAAAATCTTCTAATAAATGTCATAATATGCATAGGCATTCCATTGAATGCAAGCCTAAGAGAAGGAAGCAGTGTCAGCATCCCACAACAAACAGGAAAAGAGCAATGCATCCTGCAGATAGTCATTAATAACATCACTGTGGAGAACACAGTGCTTGTATAGTGTGATTTAGGGATATACGGAATGGTAGATATCTTCCTGATTTATCACTGGCATCCATTTGAAGCAGAAAAGATGATTGATATGTGTGTCTGTCATAATAGGGGTAATATATGGTCTCCAAAAAGTGATGAGATAAAGGCTTTAGCTGATTTTAGTCCATAATAATCTTCATTACTACTATCCAATACTTAAGATTAAGAATGCTTAATCCAATAATTAAGAATTAATAATGTTTTGGTATCTTAGGATTCTTCCCTCTATGGCCAGCAAAGGACTTTTTCATAAGCAACCTGTGGGCAGAACAGATGCTCTGGCTCTTGGTGAGTCTGCCAGCAAATAGTGGAGTTAAACTCCTGCCTACTCAATCTGCTAGAGAAAACAAAAAGTTTTAGATATCTGTGGAAAGAAAAGTCCTAAAGTATTTTCTGAGATACTGTTTGAAGAGAATGTGTTTTGTGGAATGTACCTTGGGAGTCTGACACACCAGAGCGAGCCCACAGAAACAACAAACTTGCAGGGAAAAAGAAACCCTCTCAAACAGTCTCAGGTTAGGAGCAGATGCCTCTAAATCACAACGTGTTGGTTGTGGCTGAAATATTGCTGTGGAAGTTGAAAAGAGCTCGAGTAAGGCTGAAGTTTCCAGCAGCTGATGGCACGGGGGCCTCACTTCTACTCGGTTATTTGTGTGAAGGCTGACAAGAGTTGAGGGAAGGATGCAGGAAGGTATTTGATCAGGATGGCAAAAACCAAAAGTTCTGTTCCCAGAAACCTCAGAAAGGGCTTTTGAGTTACTCCAGGAAAAAGCTAATTTTTAACATGAAGCATAAAAATGACATCTCTGTACATATGAATTGAACAGAGGTATCTCACAAAGAACGATGAGTTGTCCCTGGCATGTAGCACTGCAAGACAAGAAAGCAGAAGGCACACATCAAGTGCATTGCTATCGTAACTGCTCCTTTACCCCTGTGAATGTACAGGGCAGGTGTGAGACATTTGAAACTGGCAAAATTGCATTTCTAAATGAGACTACAGCCTTTTGCAATTTCTACATTTTCTGTGTCCTAGAGGTTTATGACAATTTATTCTTAAAGACTGGGACCTCAGGCTGAATCACCACTGCTGCTTGTGAAGCATGTCTTGATACAGGCTGGTTTATTTAGTTACCTATATCTGTAGGTTTTTCTCTGTTGCCATGATCTGCATTTTTTCATGCTATTGCTCTGTGACAGCTGAAATTCTACCACTGATATTAAGATGTGCTACATAACTAATGGCTCTAATATTCTCTTCCTTTATTACTAGGTCTTAATAAAAAAAAAAAAAGTTATTTTCAAAATATATTCCTATATTTTTTGGCCATGAAACAATCACTATCTTTTGAAGAGTGTTTTCCAATCTCTTTTGCTTGGAAGAACAATTATATATATTATCTCTACCTTAGCTTCCTCCTTTATTGGTCTTTCTCTGTCTTCTTTACTGCTAAATTTCATTTTACTACAAATGCCTAACAGAGTCTGAATTTTATTGCATGTATTCCTTCTTCCTGGTCTCTGATGAAGCTATATTTCCTGGGCATGATAGTGTCTTTATAGCTACATCCAAGTGAAAGCATGCTCTTCCTTGCATGTGCAAATATTTCTAGGGTTCTATGTAACATGTGCAAACACCCTTGTTCATCTCTTCCTTTATTTATTTATATATTCAGGTAGGAGCAGCAGGAGTTACCAGATGCAGGTCTCCTCTGCATTCTGGAAGACCTGTCAGAGATGTTTCCCTTTAACTTCCTGCTACATCTCATACCTTTTGTGGCCCTTGGCTGCTGTTTCTGCAATACCATTGACCTGAATATTCCTGTTTTCATTTCTACCTCGTGGAAACATCTGCTCAGCCCCTTAAACCATGCAGGGGGTAGGATTTTATTCAGGTGTCAAAAAGGCAGTAGGATTAAACTACTTCAATGGGTGCATGCAAGCACTGACAACTTTTAGTAGAATAGAATAGGGAATAGGAATTAGTACTTGTATCATAATGCTTTCTGTGCAGGCAACCGTAGATCTCACTACCAAAAGAAAAGTATTTGATATTGGGCACCAACTGTGCATTCAAAATAGAAAAGGCAGCAGGCCTTCTCTTGATGAGTTTAAGCATTCAGGGACACATTCTGTCTCCTTTTGTGCTCAGTCTGATTAGTCTCTCACTCCCTTTATATTCCTGCTGTAACTGGGAGGGCAGAATGTGAGCTATACAGTAGTGACATGGATGGTAGAATGCAGTCTACAATAAGCCACAAAAAGTACAATACTCCAAAAGAAAACAAAATTACTAGTATAGCAGTGAAGAACCCTGACACTGTAATTAAATGGCAGGATATTGGGTTAAAAAAAAAAAAAAAAAAGGAAAAAAAGCACCAAGATTAAGTTACTATATTCATCATTTTACTGCACCTCTCTGCCATGTTTTATTTCTCAGGATTTTTGGTAAAAAGATTGGATAAATAATCTGGATTTTACCACTAAATAATGGAATCCTGAATACTTTTCTGTTTTGAGCGATATAAACAGCTATCAAAGCTCCTCTTGTCCATTGTGTTAAGTGCATTTTCTATTCTAATTGGTCTGTTTTAAGCATACAAAGCTACATAGCCTGACTCCAGCACTGTACAGTTTCATGTGTTTTAGCTTTTATGAAGAAAGAGCTCTCCAGACCTACTAAAGCTGAAACACCAGTTGCCTGAGCCTTGCCCAAATCTGTTATGACATCACTATATCCAAATGGATTAATGTGACAGGAATGTGAATATTCAGGTCATGGGGTGAGTTCAAATAATTTTTAAAGCTCACTCCAATTTAAAAGTGTGTGTGTGAAACTAGGTTACTCTTACAGTGACTAAAGCTATGAAATACTGCTATCTTTTTAAACATCACAAGGGATGGATGCCAGCATGGCATCTCAAGGAATGGTAAATTCTTAATGTGAAGAATTGGATAATACATCATTTCCAAAGGTTGGGAGGAGTGATATGAAAGATTGAAAAGCCTTAAAGGACACAGTTGAAAGCTAGCTACTGCATATCCTTGAGATGCTCATACAAGGACTTTGTGATGTACAGTGCTAAAAGAAGAGAGAACTGTGGAGTCTGTTGAGACAAGGTACCTCTGTCAGCGTTAATAAGAAGTGAGGTTATCTTACTGCTCTGTTTAGGTCAGAAAAACACTGAAGTTTCTCAGAAGACACATGGCTAAAGAGATAATGAAAGATCTGAAGAGCTACCACTTTTCCCACAATCTTTCCTCAGTATAAGAAGATTAATGGTAGAATTATATCACACTGGAAACTCCGCAAAGGCACATAGAAAATAAAGTGGCGACTGGTAAGTGCCAACATGGCTTCACTGAGACCAAATCCTACCTGTCAAATTTAGTGGCTTTCTACAATGGGGTTACAGCATTGGTGGGGAAGGAACAGCGAGGGACATCATCTTACTGGACTTGTGCAAAGTATTTGACACTGTCCTGTATGACATTCATGCCCATAAACTGTGGAAATGAGGATTTGATGAACAGACCACTCAATGGATAAGGAATTGGCTGGACGGTCACACTCAGAAAGTTGTGGTCAACAGTGCAATGTCTCTGGAGGGAAGACCTCATTGTGGCCTTCCAGTACCTAAAGGGGACCTACAAGAAATACGAAGAGGGACTTTTTCATCTTCGTAAGATGTAGGTTTAGATTAGGTATCAGGAAAAAATTCTGTATTGTGGAAGTTGTGAGGCACTGGAACAGCTTGCCCAGAAAAGCTGTGGATGCCTCATTCCTGAAAATGTTCAAGGTCAGGTGAGATGAAGCTTTGAGCAATCTGATCTAGTGGAATGTGTCCCAGTCCATGATGGGAGGGGAGTAGACAATCTTTAAGGTCCCTTCCAACCCAAGCCATTCTACTATTTAAAGTTCTGTGACAAATGGCCTCTTCATCTAAACAAAGTGAGAGGTTCTTTTGTTCTTTTCTCCTTTTCCTTTCTCTGTCCTTCTTTCTTAGAATTCAGACTATTTTAGGAGGCTGTAGAGCCTTGTTGATCTCACTGACAATATAACTTTTATGGATATGTGCAGTGCCCAGGCATTTTAAAGTAACACATCTTTCAAAAATCTAAGTAAAGAAAGAACAAACAAGTCATCCCCAAATCTATGTGGCCATAGGGATGCATTAAAATTATTTCAGGGATGAGAATTTGGGTTTGGTCAGACCTGTTTAACACAGGCCTCCATAAAACCCACATGCTGATGGCTCCCAAGTTTCATTTTTATGTTCATGTTTCTATCCATCCTTACCTGGCTTGACAGTGTTTTTTCAATTTTTCTTTTTTCTCTGAGCAATGGAGACAGCAGCATAGGACAGAGAGCAGTGATATATTGCCATACTGATACTTGGATAATCAATAACTGAATAATAAAGAGAGTCCTTTCCCCTTATAAAAGAAAGACGGTAATGAAGAAATCTCACAAGAAAGAGAGACCCCCTTTGTCCAGCCACAGGGGAAGTTTTCTTATTCACCATCTGAGCCAAACTCCAATAAGGATATGGAAAATATATCCCCTGTTCCCTCTTCCATCTTCCCCTCCTGACGATTTTTTTTACTGTCTCTTCTCTCCAGTCAACCAAAGAGTGAGAAATGTTTCGTTGCATCAGTCAGATGCAGTTTTGGGTTTGGTTTGTTGGTGTGTTTTTAACTTTTTTTTTTTTCCTGTTTTCTCAGTGTAACCTGTGCTTTTGTTTCCCCTTCCTGACTTATGTGTTTGCTCTAATACAAGCCAAGACATAGATCATGACTTTTGAGGGGAGATGTAATTTAAAGACAACATTTGACTGGTCCTCTATTTTTGCCCACTGGAACTGGCCTCATCCTGCAAAGTCCCCTGGACATTCTGTAAGTCTTCTGCACCACAGGGGACGTGTATAAAGCAGAACAAAGGTGCAATTGCAGTAAATGCCGATATACTCCTTGCTAGTTTGATCTGGCAGTGCACTGGTAGTTATGCAGCAATGATATTGTGCATTTCACTGGGCAGAGGCAGCCAAAGTAGGTATAGAAGGTTCCTGGAGCATTTACAAATGTACCATTGTACACTGACTATTTTTCTCAGCAGAGACTGGTCTGGCCCCTCCTAAGTATGTCCAAATTCCTAAAATGTCAAAAGCAGAACTTTAGTTCCTTGTCTTTTAAAGCGTGGAAAAAATCAGAGTAAGCCTGCATGTAAACCTTTCATGTTTGCAATACAGCCATATTCCTTACTTAACTGAATCTCTTCTTCTTCCTCCATAATCAATCAGTCCTTTATTTTTCCAATTTTCCAGGTTATTTTGACCTAGCAGGTTGTTCCATGTCACATTTTCCTTCCTGTCACATTCCAAATAGCCAGTACCCATATTCTATACATCAGTAGAACTGTATCTGGAACTTTTTTACACCTAGGAAAGACAAGATTAACTATCCTGTCTTCTAAGACTTTTGTGGGCATTAAGCTACCTTTTGCCTGATAATCCAAACAATTCCTAATCCTCGTGTACATACCTGGTCAATAAATTCCTGAACTCTTTTTCTTCCCAAAGCCTTATTTATATTCCTGCATCTTCAAAAAAATTGTCCTTACTCAGATATGGCTGAAGCCCGCTATAGATTGTTTTAGCCCAAAAGCAGGGAAAATATATGCATTTTTCCTTCCTTCAAACAATTTTTGTAGTTTTAAAAAATACTGTGTGCTCTCCTTGATTTTATATATATATATTATTTCTTTTTTTTTTGGCTATGCAATTTAAATTTGGCCTCTAATCTCAGATGACAGTTTCTAGGAATTTAACTGTTCTTGTAACTTCCTGTTAAAGCACCTCCATCTTTCTTTAAGTGAGGCATTCCACATTCAATATAACTCCTTAGCCTTGACGCCCTTGAATCTTTATCAAAGTTGAGCAGAATGGAAATACTACCTCAAGTTCCCTGCTGCCTCCCAGTATGGTATTTGGATTCACCACAGCAGTGTGACATTTTTAACTCATGACTCATATGTATTAGCCTGTGGTTCAGTACAACCCCTGACCCTTTTCTGTCTAACAGCTTCCCAGCCAGCTGCTCCTCATCCTTTATTTATGCAGTTGACTCAGCTTGCCCACGTGAAGTATCATGCGCTTCCCCCTGTTCCATTTCAGCTCATCTTTCCCAGGTTGCCAAGATCATTTTGGATTCTGCTCTTGTTGTCCAGTCCATCCAGCTTCCTCCCTGCCCACTTCCTAACACCTTGAGGATAGGTGTTATTAATGAACAAGGAGCAGTGCAGGGCAGCTCCAACACCACTCTATTTCGATACGAAAACTGATAATTGCCTTCTGTGCACAAGTTTCGAACAATTTTAAACACACATACACCATCCCAGATCCCTCCAGACCATGTTTTCTTTACTCTTGAGGGGGTCAGGGTCAGAAGACTTCCTGAAGTCAAGACACAAGGGATTCAGTGTTTCTTAGCAGGCATGCTGCAGAAATTAAGTAGGTTGGTTTGACACAATTGCTTCCCAAAAAAATCCATTATTTGGATAGAGCTTTGGTGTCCCATCTTTCCAAAAATTATGATTACCATATTTCAGAGGCTCCTTCCAATATTAAAGATAGACACCTTCATGATAACAACCATCTCTGACTGCACCACACTGACCTCACTTCCTACAACTGGATTCAGAGCTTGGATACTCTATGTGAGATTATTTGCAACATCAACTGGAATTATTTAGGGGAACAAAATAAACAAGATTCTGACTTGTCAGTAATATTAGGAAATGGTGAGAAAAATCTTGCTATCCATATCCCACGATGATTCATAATATTTTTGAATAAGAGAACTCAATTTCAGCTGTACAAATAACCTCAATTTTTCTAAATTTTCCTCAAATCTATTATTATTTTCCCTGTAAAAAAAAAAGTATTCTAGAAAATCTACCTTTAAGAAAAAAATAAAAGAGTAGCCACTTCAACTCTAGGCAGCACAGTCTCAGTACACATATAACTTAATTCAGCATGGATCCACAGTACATTCCAGACCCATCAAGATAACTTTGCTCATAATGTGATTTTCAGTGTTTGTGAGAATAGGTTATTGGTTAAACAGATGGGGGAAGAGGAGAGCAAGGAGAGCTTTTGAAGTTATGAGATCATAGAAAATTTATTCTGATGGTCGAATCAAGGGACTTGAAAACTGGTGATAAAAAAAAGGATTTTGCAATTTCTCATGTCTAGTTAAATTTGTATCTACTCAGGGCATTGCCCTTATACTGCAGCTGAAAAACTTGTAAGACATCCAAGGTTATACTGCAGCAGGGCACATTCCCTGGCTTCTAATAAATTTAAACTAAGAGGGCCCTGAGATATTGAGACTAAAGCTGAAATAGTATTCTGTCTGACAGGTTAAGGAAAGCAAATGATCCTACCCGAAAGGATACATTTTGCTGAATGACCACTCTGCTAAAATATACTTAAATTGATGCCAAAACAAACATTCTTATTTGTGACTGCAATTACCATTTATATTCAGTATAAAGCACCAGATAGAACAGATAGAAAAATGAACTTTAATAGATGGGATATTCAGAAATTGCAGTACCAAAGGATAACTAAAAGCTTCAAGCAAGTTAGCAAATAGCTACAAAGAAAGAAATTAATTCTTTGGTTTTGACTCAACCAGGTGCCACATTGATCTACTGTGAGCTATCCCAGGATCAGCCCTCACCCCTGTATCCTGGCTGAGGCAAAATGCCCAGGGCGAGGGGTATGGACATCACCACTTATCCCCAAAAATCTTTGGTTTCAGCTCTTCCTCTGGCTGGCTCCCCACCAAACACTGCACTTCTCTTGCCTTGTAAGAAGTCCTTTATCCCTCAAAAGCTGCAGTGACAGACAAATTGCCTGCCCCTTTCATTCCAACGATTTCGCTTCCTCCCCGGGCAGAGAGGACATAATTTGTATCATTTTACATCTGCAGGAGTTCTCATTAAAACTTGTGGACCACTGTCCCTATGATTGCCCCACTTTTCTAAAATTAAGGGCATGATTAGAAGAAAATAAAAACTGTCCATGGCTTTCTCAGAGTAATAAACACAAATGCAAATAAACAGATAAAACTCAGTTTCTTAGAGAATTTCCAGAGACTAAATGGGTATAATTCTGTTTACTTGATCCCAAATAGAAGGTAAATATCCCCCTTTTGTCACAAGTTCAGCATGCTAATGCCTGTTGCTGCCATCACAACTGTTATCTAGAAACAGGGATATTAAAAAACAGTTCAAGTTTTAAAACTGCTGGTATGTGCCAGTAAATTTTTGTGTCAAAAAGAACAAGGGGCTCTGTAGAGCTATAGAAGTTTAGTATTCAAATACTTCCATGGGTATTTAAGTAACTAAATGTGGAAATACATACCTCCTTTTTATCACTTCAACAATTTTAGTGTCAACTATTTTACCCCATTAAAAAGTCAGACTTGCAAGTCCCTTTAGTCTCACAAATCATATATCCCCACCAACAGCATCATGGACACATATGTAGGTTGGACAAGTATCCCTCCCCAAACCCACAGACAAAATTCCTGCTTCTGTCAAACTACTGAGTTGGGGTTTTTAGACAAAGAATTCTCTCTTCTAAACACTAGACCACACTAACAATAAAACAACAATAATAATGATAAAATTCAGCAAAGCATAAAAACTTGTAGAACAGTAATAGTGGTGATTTTGCCACTTTTATGAGACACTAATCTAGTTGCCTCATACGGAAGCCGATTATGGTCTCATAAAACAGCACAATGGATCTGTGGTGTAATGACTTTAGTAGGTACAGCAGCAGCTTTATTATGGCTCCTCTCCTGACAAATTGCATGATGTAGGACAATAAGTATAAATATAAAATCAATCTAAATTTTATTTGATTGTGATTTCCACCTTATCAGGACAAAAAGAGATCACAAGAGAGCATGAAGTACTGAAGACAAATGCAAAAGCCCAACCTATAATAAAAGACAAGCTAACACTTTCAGCTGCCTAACTGTAAAAAAAAAAATATTTCAGCAGATGCACAGAGCACTAAAAGTATTTACACAATTCATACAAAGTAACAGCTTTAAAAGCAAGTCATCAGCTGTCCAACAGAAAAGAGTAAAAAGGCAGAATTAAGTAAATGGAAGAACCCCTTCAGAAGGTGTCAATTTATATCACATCACCTTGTTTCATTTCCCTCTATGCAAGAATATCAAAACTATACCTTTTAAATTACTATATCACACATTTTATGCAAGCCTAGGGAAAAAAGGTAAAACGAAAATTTTGCTTGATTGTAGATTTTTTTCTGCTTCATTTACAAAGGAGTAATTACACATATTTCATTTTATTTTATATATTCTTACAAAAGGGATACTCTAGCAGGATATGCCTCAGTATCCCAATTATGTACAGTACAAAGACTGATAAACAATATAGAGTGGCTGTTCGTATTTACTGAGAGCCTGATCCAATGTTCAAAAAATCTACTGAATGACTTCTTGCATCAGGTACCAATGTAATATCATAGTATTGCCTCCATCTTTTTTTGTATCAATTTGAATTTAAAGATCAGACAAGGACCTGCTTTTATTTTAGTGGTTGTATTGTATGTAACAGCATGAAATCCTGATCTGTAATTGTAGCTCCTCATTTCTAAAAACCACTGCTTTCTAGATAAAACTTGAATCACTCTGATCATTGATGATAGGAGTGAGAAAATTGAAGTCACTCCCAAGTTTCTAAACTTCTCATTGGACTTACAGTTCTATTTCAGAGTCATTAAAAAGCAGTTTGGAGGGATTGTAACAGAATAGTTGTTATTATTGTGCTGTGCTTCGATAGCATTGCAATTTTTGACAGAGCCTTATGATGTACAATCCGCAGGTATATGAATATCCTTGCAAAATCAGCCCTATCTGGTTCCATTTAAATGATGTTTTCAGTTTTAGACTCTCCTGCTGCTTCCAAAAAAACATTTTCCTCAAACACCTCCCATGGTTATATGGCAGACCCTCACAGAAGCTGCAATCAAGAACATCTCTCCACTCCCACACACTGCTAAATTACTGTTTATGTTCCAGGATTAAGACCTTTAGGCATCGGGAGAACAAATAACAATACCTGCCGTGAAGAGTCCATAAACTGAAAGACCAGTTGTGCAAATTTGTAGTAGAGCTAGTTGACAAGCCTGCTCTCTGAAAATGGCCTCTCAAATATCTGAAAGTGCTCTCCCCATATTGTCTCCCACATCTGCATCCCAGCAATTCCATGAGTCAACTAGTACCTTGTCCGCTTTCTGATACAGCAGCAACAACTGTTTGCCATTGTCTCCCCGTATTGCCTCATTCTGTCTTCAAACACAGGTTTTTTTTTTAAATAGCATCATGAAATTTGTTGGATGAATGAACAGAAGCAGCAACCCAACAAGTGCTTCAAATCACAGGTGTTTGCAAGCCCTGCCTCCAAAACTGTGGCTCACAGAGATGAGTAAGATGTGGATGTCTGGAGGAGCTGAACATGGCAGTCCAAGGAGACTTTAAGCAAGACTTTTACTTATTCAGCTTTACAAAGAATCAGGTGAAATGCACTGGGATACTTAGAGTCCTCTGTTGCAGGAATATACCTCAAAGTTGTTTGTTTGTTTTATATAGCCTCATCTGTTGCTGCTGGTTATAGCCATAATTGGAATAAAACTGATAGATGACAGCTAGAAGGGAACATTTCAGACATTTTGTAGGTCTCTTACTGAGCAGAGTAAGGTCAAATGGCAGTGTTTTTGGTGAGACTGGGATAAAAAAGACTCTTTGACTGAAACTGGGCTTGATAACAGCTATACATGCAGAAGACCTAGTGGAACATGACAAAATATGACAGGAATCAAAGGTCCAAACGTGGGAAAATATATCCACCAAAATCAGAGATGTAAATAGAGCAATCTGTTAGCAAATAGAAATCCAGTTAAATATATAAGTCATAAATGTCTAAAAGAACACCTAAAGATCTTTGAGCTTTAACTGCTGGATTTTTTTCTGCCTCTCAACCCTTCCTTTCAGTTTCCCTCTCTTTTACATAATGTGGCCTGGGCAGCATGATACTATTGCTGTGGTTTGCAATAACCAGGCAGTTGTCTAGCAGCCAGATAAACTGACACAGAGGCAAAGTTATCTTACTTTTATGTAAATTCCATCTTTGACCTGCATGCAGCTGACGATGTATATTTTATTGTGTTCACTGGGTTTTCATTAGACCCCTTGTCATTTGCTGAAAGGTTTTTTAACTTCATTTAAATCTCCTTGTGCCTCAGAAATGTCAATAAATGTCATTGTTATCATCAGTTTCATCTTGAGTTGACTTTTCTGAGTTTTCTGTCTTTGGATTTGATTAAAATTGGGAAATAAATAGCGAATAACATATTGATTGCAGGCTGGGAAAGGTTGCAGATAATTTATTATCTGGTGAGCATGATACCAAGGCTTTTTTCCTACCAGAAACATCAGACTAACAAAATTCATTCTGATGGGAAAGTGGGGTTTATAGCTATTCTTTAGTGCAAAGTAGTTTTTCAAGTCTTTGCTTGGTCATCTATAGACAATAAATCAAGTTAAGATCAATGGTCGTTACCTAATACTGTTAGTTTAGCAGACCTTAAAAAGAGGCTATTAGAGATTATTAAACCTGAAGTCAAAATGCCTTACTTACAGGGGGAAATGAAGGGAAAAAAAAAAAACAAAAAACAAAAAACACAAAACCAAACCAACCAACCAAACAAAAAAAAAAAAAAGAAAAAATATATCAACATACACTGCAGACACTGTGAACATTAATCTAAACCATAATTCCTTGTATTAGCAGCGATTTCATTATATCGCTTTATCCAGCCTTACAGAAGAACAGGTATTTGGACCTATATGTCCTAAACTGACATTTTTACATTCTGCAGTACTGCCTCACTAGCCAAGAGAATGAAAACTCAACTCACTATGCTTCTGCACTTTTCATCATACCAATGAGCCCTCAGGAATGTTCCGGCTTTCAAATCTTTCCAAGACTGGGAAAATCTGAGCATAACAATGGTGATGATTTAGAGAAAGTAAAATGAGACAAAACCAGACAAGACGTCAATCGAGTTCTTAGTGTTTCCTGTTTACCTCTCAAAGGGTACCTGATCTAATGCCCATTTAGTCTAGAGAAACTAATTTACAATTTCAATAGTAATTACAGTTAGAGTCTTTGCCTCTGACTGCTGTCACAAGAGGAGACTGTCGGCATTACTTCAAACCAAATTTGTAATCAGAAGATATATTAATATGTCTGGTGGGCTGAAGAATCACTGTTATATTTTATTCCCCTGAAATACCAAGAATGTTGCTGTTTATTAAAAGTACAGGCCAGTTCATATAAGCAACAGTTCTGTCACACAATAAGAAAGAATGCCAGAGTGTCCAGAATGCCAGCAAACCCATGAGGAGCACTTCCAGCAACAGAGGTCTTGGTGGAAGCTGGACCCCGACCACAAAACCTCTCCACACTTTTGACCCTCCAGAATCGCAGTAGCCATTCTGTGGCTCAAATGGGCTTCAAGGCTGGATGCAAATGATGCTAATTCACAGTAGCATAGAGGAAATATCTTACCTTATTCCAGAACTATCTGAGACACCTTATTTCCAACACCTCTAAGTCCCTGATAATCTTTCATCTGCTCCTTCTCACTCCACTGAAGGTAAGCAAGTCACAGTCCCCTGTTCTTGCCTGTTTCTCAGACTGAACATCTTGCATCATATGGGATCACCTGCTGAGCAGATTAAAACTGGTTCTGTGATTACTATAGCATCAAATTCGTTGGACCCTGAATTATTCAAACAATTCTCCAGATTGAAGAGGCCTGGCTTCCTGTATGGCAAGTGCAGAGCAGCAGCAAAACAAAACCAACCATTGTAAAAGGCACCTGTTCAGGCACGTTAGTCCTAAGGTAACAGTAATACAATCATATATTTTCTATATGTTCATTATTCTATTTAACAGACATAGATGAACAATGCTCAGAAACTTTTATATACCCACAATATCTGTGCAGTAACAGCTTATACATGTACCTACCCCTGGCTTCTGGTCAGATTTTGCATGTATGTCCACAGTCAGGAAATCAGCCTCTCTAAAGCATAAACTGTCAGCCAAACAATATATTAACAGATTATTAGTAATACAACATAAACCATTCTGGTTGTATTGAACGGCCTGAATTCAGAACCTCTGGAGCATTTAGAAAACAAAACAAAAAAACATTTAAGGGGTGAAATACAAGAGGATTAAATTTAATATTATCTTCTGGTCATTTATAAAGATTAAGTTTGTTTTCATCCACAAACTGCGAGCAGTTGAAGAACAGGATTGCCATTTAAAGGAAAGGATTCTTATAAAAAGAGGACTAGCCAGAAGAGCTGTCTCAGTCAGAGGTAGAAATGAACTATCTAGAGAGGTATGATGCCCTCATATAAGGTAGTGAGGTCCATGAATTTTGTTCTGCTTTATTCATTTGTAATACAAGGAGGTCATGATGTACCTACTAATAGCCCAGATGATTGTACTGCTTTTGAGCTATGGCTTTTTCACTAATGCGAAAACAGAAATGTAAATCGTGGGAAAAATAACCCAGATTTGAAGGCGAGCAAAATGGGAAACAGAGCACAGAATCATTCCTGTGCTTGCATTTCAAGTTGAATCAAGGCATTAGCCTATTAACCTCAGTTCCCAACCTCTTTCCCTCTGTACCCAGATTCTCTCTTTCACTACCAGATTCCTAATGGCATTGTTGTCAAAGAAGAAACAGACCCTTATATTCAGTCCTTTAGGGACAGATTCTAAAAAGGTAAATGGAAGATAAAGATTACTAAAGTTGTTCTGTTTCTTGCCCCAAATTATTCATACAATGTCAATGACCCAAACAACAGCAGACTACTACTCATTGTCAGTTCCAATAAATAGGCAGACACTGGAGAGTTATTTTGCATAGAAACATATCAGATGCTTCACCTTCAACATTTCTAGCCAATCTAGAGGGTACTGTCAAGAATTTCTAAGAGATTTCAACAAAAATTCCACTGAAACAACAGGGGCTTAGAATTACTTCTCATTCTCCTCATTAAGTCTAGGATATTATTTTCAACATTTTTGTACCTTGATTACAAATATCAAGTGTTTCCCAAGATACTATTAGACTTCCTACACTGCCCAAACATTAATACATTCTAGAAACTTGGAAATATAAAGTCCAGATGCATCAGTTTAATACCCTGACCACTAAGCTGACCTCAAGCATTTGTACTTGGGGGAAGAATATGTCAATGTCTGTGGGAATGAAACCTCATTGGTACAGGTAACACACCTGGCTCATAAAAATACAGAGTGTGATTACTAAAACTTCATTTCTGTGACGTTCACACATACCCTGAACTGCTGAAACTTAGTGTAATACATCTAATTGAAAAGATAAACCAAGAAAAATCTTGTAATAAGGGCTTTTTTACATGAGAATTATTATTCTGTGTTTCTGCTGCAACTTCTTTTCATCATGGTGTTTCAGGCAATAACAAACCTTTTCACCTTAAAAACAATCAATGAGACATTTGAAATGGAATGTGGGGGAAGGGGGATGTACATATATAATTTTTTTTCTGATTTCCCAAAGCACCCACTTAGCAAAGATTCCATGACATCCCATGTACTCACTGAGCAGCCTTTGTATTTTTAAACTGCAACATTGCATCACTTCAAAGCTAGAATACAACAGGAATGCTCCCTACAATCACGACTCTGTGCTAATGCTGCTGCTGACATGGAGGCAATGCCCAATCAACTGTCTGAGCAAAGTGTTGACAGATCCCAGAGATGCTTCTCCGCCCCTACCGTGATGAGAGGCCAAAAGGAGAAGGAACAGAGTCCATTAACAACTTGAGGGGGGAATGTCAAGGGATTAAATATTGTTCTGAGTTCAGTACCAGATGTGGAATGACTCACAGCTCCTGCTGATGCACTGTGAAGAAAGGATGTCATGGGTTGCTGTAGCTGAATTTTAGTAGAAGGGGGGGCTTCCAGGATGGTTTCTGTTAGAATATGCTAGAAGCTTCTCCTGTCCTGTGGAGCCAAGGACAGCCAGGTCCAGGAGGGACTTCCTGCTGATGGCCAAAGTTGAGCCAATTAAGAATCATAGTCACACCTCTGTGATAACATATATAAGAATTAGGAGTGTTGCGCAGTAAGAAATTTCAGCCATGAGATGACAATGCAGAGATCAAGGTTGGAGTGGGAGGAGGCGAAGGAGAGACCTCACACTGGAGTGGGGAGGGGGAAGGACTGAAAGCTATTCCCCCCCACCTCTCCCTGCAGTCCATCGGTGTGCACAGACCACCCTGCAGCCCATGGAGAAGCAGGTGGATGAATGAGCTGTTGTCCTGTGGGAGACCCAGGATGTAGCAAGATCCTGGAAGAGACTTGCAGCCATGACTCATGAGACCCATGCTGGAAGCAGGTTTTTCCCCGCCCCCCGGTAGAAGTGTTGCCTGGGGGGTGGACTCACATTGGACAGTCTATCAAGGACTGTCTCCTGTGGGAGCGACCCCATGGGAGCAGGGGAAGGACTAAGAGCTGTGGCCCCCGTGCAGACCGTGGGGAGGACCGTGGTGGAGCAGCTGTGCCCCTGCAGCCCACAGTGACCATCGGGGTGCAGAGACCCGACTGCACCCCATGGAGTGACCCACAGGACAAGAGCAACGGCACCAACAACAACCACCTGCGAAACTCCCATTCCCTGCTCTCTCAAACTGCTGGAGGGAGGGAGGAGAGGGGGGAGAGGGGTGTTCTTGGGACTGATTTATTTCTTACTTTTTTGCTTTATTACTTTTAATTCTTATCTTGTTAGTAATAAATTTAAGTACTTGGCTACTCTGAGTTTGTTTTGCCATTATCTCTCAGCTAGTTTTTTTCCTTCTCACCTTTTCTCCTTTTCCTTTCACTCTGGAAAAGGGCAGCCTGGAGGTTTGGGTGGACACCAGGTGAAAACCGCCATAGAGGAGCAGACTGCAGAAGTAGATAGTGAGGAAGGAGCTGCAGAGGGAAGGTGAGCAAATGATGCTGCAGAGAAAGGGCAGAATTCAGTCCAAAGTTTTAGGTACAATCTATGCTGAGAAGAAACACATAGTTGTGTTGTCTCACACATGCTCCTACTTGAAGCCCTTGAAGGGTGCAATACACTCTTGCAGTTCTCCCTGAACCCAGTACACTGCTCAGGGATATCCACTCTACCTGTTTCTCTTGGTTTTCCCTTTGCCCACCACCAGTGGAAATGCCCAGACTATGGAGAGGCAGCACCTGCCCTGTAAGGAAAAGCAGAGTTTGTCTGCTTGGCTGAGTAACACAAAGCCATAATTTAGTTCCTTGTGACTAGCTGATGCTTGAAGTTCATCTCAGAAAAGGGATCTGAAAAGGCTTTTATCAGGCAGATGTCTTCTAAGATCCAGGTGTGTTGGTGAGCAGAATGGCTTTCCTTACACACTTTATTGCCGTTAAACACCCAGTTCTTAACCCTTCTCTGTCTTGCAGAGTTCTGCATATTTTCATTGTCCATTTCACTAAACCACCTTATTTTTTAGATAAGTTTTACTTCAGAAAACCCTTATTTAACTCTGAGCATTGTAAAGTTTGCTGAAATGAATTCAACTCAATAATTAAGCAGAGAAAAAGTGCATCATTCCTGCACTGTTTTAGTGAATGTCATAGAGTGTATAACAAAAAAAAAAATATTTTTAATTACACTGCCACTAAAGCTTATTCAGATTTCCACCATCCTCCTCATCCCAGTACAATAGCAATAATCAAGCTAATCAGGAAGCTGGTGTTTGTAAATCAATTAATATATCAATTAATGTATCAATTAATGTACTGCTTAATGTGCTGCCTAGAGCAGCTATTACTGGCAGTATGCCTGTTAATTGCTTCCTTCCTACCCCACCAGCTCAGTAGGAATCTATTGGCAAAAGGCACCTCTTATATTCATTTCACTGATATTGAGGAAGATGCTGGAACGTTAAATATGTGGGTGGTGGCATGAAACAACCTGTGAGCCTCTCTGTTCCACTGCCTCCAGAAAAAACTTCCTCCTACCATAAGCAGAGGGTGAAACACATTGCTTTGCAACATAATACATGTAATCAAGGATGCTGCATCTCAGACTGCATCATACACAGCCTCTTCTCGCCTGGCAGCAGTACCAAGGCCTGCCAAGGGACCAGGCCAAAAACTGATGCAGTAGAATGTATGCGACATACCAGCAGGGACCCTACACCTCTCAAAAACTGTTAAATGAGTATTCTGTGAAGTAGCTGTGAATAATTGCAACCCATTTTCCCTCAACACAGCAGCACATCACAAATCAGAAATTAGCTTCAGAGGTGTTGTCACACAAGTCACACAGAAGTTAATGTCACAGCAAGGTAAAGGACCTTACGGACTCCTGTCCGTCAGTCTCCTGTTTTAGCCCTGATGCTTTTTCCAAGATTCACTTCCTTTAAATGTCAGTACATAAAGCGCAGACTTAGCAATCAAAAGCAAGCTTCATTGCTAGTGAAACCTGACAGCATGCTTTGGAAAACTCTGTCACTTGTATAAAATGTCTTACCTTTCTTAACTCTGGTGCAAAATACAACAATGGCCTGTAGTTTTAAGCAAAATCTCTACAAGCTTTGCATAATACATTTTTAACACTGCCACACACTTGATTATTTGGGCATTATTTAATGCAGTTGTCAGAACCTATCAGGTATAGCCTTGCATTAAAATGGCATGAGGTGAATTATCCATTTGGATTGCAGCTAAGATTTTAGGAGAGACATGGTGAGAATTTAGTTCCATCTTAGGCTCCAACTAGAATACTGTGAAAAAAACCCCTTTTTCCTTTTTATGTGGTTGGAGGTTTCCATTCATTTGTTTTGTTTTGTTCGTTTGTTTTTTGCCAGGTGAGGAGTTGGCTCCTTGGGGCGGTGGGGGGTTGTTTTGTTTTTGATATCTTCATGTAACAGAAGGAAACAGCATGGCTAAAAATAGATTTGTTCATCTTGCTTTCATCTTTTCTGTTTCTGCCTTCCCTCCCTGAAGTGGGAAGACACCATCTTAACTTTCATTATTGATAAAAAAAGGATAAATAAGAAATTTTTTCTCCTGTGAGAGGTTATTAGACTAGCAATCAAGTTCTAATTCTACTTAGCTACATAATTGTTCTAGTTAAGTTATATTACTTTGAGCGTATAACATGTCGATTCATTGGCTTTCTATACAATTAGACTGCAATAAATCAAAGTAATGTGCTGCTATATTGCATACAGACATTTATATGAGGCCTTGTTATCTTCAATCTGCCACAAAAAAATTTGGTACCTTTGTACATGCAAAAGATATAGAACATTATACAAAAATAATGTGTTTTTTAAATTCTGAAACACCAGGGGTTTGTTGCACAAATATTAAAGTTTACATATTTAGAGACAGTTCTTCAATAAAAACCAGCAAGTCTGAGACAAACAAACAAAAAACAAAACAAATGAAAAACAGATTGTGAAGTAAAACAATTCAGTCCCTAAAGTCCTTGGATATGGAGAAAGTGACTCCAATCATCATCAGATAAGGTATTAACTCTGAGCAATATCTTTGTTAAGTGAGGCAATGAAGAAGAAAAATACACACCAAAAAGAAGTACAAAACAAATGGGAAACTAAGATATTCTAGAGCTGTGAAATTGGTGGCAAATTTGAAATGGATGATAACTTTCAAAGGCCCTCTGTATTGACTGAGCACTGCTTCAAATGAATGGCAAAGAGCTCTCAGCAGCTGAGGGATCTGAGCTAGTTCAGTTCTCAACAACTTTGATAAGCTCTCTCTGTGGCGTACAAACCCTATCAGTTTTCAAGCTTGCAAAACACTGACTACACTATCCAAAGTCCTGGGTTTTCAGCATCTCTCATGTTTTTAATGAAATACTTGCCAAGGAACCCTTATATTCTCAAGTTAGCCACAAAGACAAAACTATTTGAAACATCATTGCAGCCTGTGCTATCTCAGCACTGGAAACGAGCAACAGTTCTAAACTGAAGGAGCATGTCATTCCCAAGCAAAACGCGGGTATATAGTCATGGTTTGGAGTAAGATATTTGGCTTCAGATTACAACACAAGATAATAATGCCCTGTGCTGGTTTAGAATTAAACCAGTAGGAGAAATGAATCCAACTCAGAATGGGACTGCAAGTCAGAATAACAATTTATTAAAATACCACAAAAAATACACTGAAACAGAAAAGAAAATTTGTTTGTGCCACGAAGAAAACACCAGATGTACAGCCCAGCACAGTGGGGCACAAGAAGAGTGGAGTTCACCAACTCTGTACTGAGCACCATGTGGCCCTCCCACCTGGAGTTCAAAGTAAGAAGAAAACAAAGTACCTGCTGGTTGCAGTCTGGTGGCAGTCACAGCTCTGGTCCTCCTCTGAAGCTGAAGAGGGCTCCCAGGGCCAAAGCCACAGCTTATATTCACTTAGGTTCCGCCCAGTCCCTCCCCCAGGGCGTAGACTTAAACAATGGGTGATTTACTCTGTGAGGTGAACAATGGCATATTTTTGGCATCCCTGATGGCCCATTAGCAGACATGACGCCTCAGGTGGGTGTGGAGGCAAGAGAACTTTCTTATCTCACAGAAGTTCCAAAATGCCCAGCCTGTAGCCTGAGGGGTGTGCTGTCCCTTAGACAATAGCTGCTAATGTGCCATTGTGAGCAGTTCATGGGAAAAAAATGGCATAGAGGGTTTAGAATACACACCCACACAGTGACAAACTGATCCTGGCTACTAAAACCAGGACATGCCCTAACACCTACTTCCTATTGGGGAGAACACCCTCTCCAGGATTAATTTCTTCCCCCCCCCCCAGCTTCAAAAACACGTTATTTTTTAATCTAAATGAAACAAAAAAAATACCACCTATCAAAAATGCACAAGACCTTTAAGCTCTATAAAAACAACTCTGCATAGGAATTAACCCATAGCTGTCCACAAATCCACTTCTTAAAGAGATGTATAATATCTGTTGTACAGCACCTATAATTCAGTTGAAAACTACGTGAAGAAAAAATTTTACATAAGCATTTACCTTAGATTTCTTGACCCACTAACAAAGTTTGAAAGGAGTTCATTGATCTTAAAGCTATGATTCAACACAGAGCCATGGTATTCTGGAAGACATTAGCTTACACAACCAAAAATATTCTGTTCCTCTGTGGACTTTTCATTAAAGGACTTCACAGAATAAAATTTGTCTAGTCTGGAGATGCCACTAATTTACAAACACAATAAAGTTATATTGGAGGAGGTCCTGGTATGATTCACTGTTTGCTCTAAGATCTAGAGGACAGATTTCTGGACAGAAATGTGAAATAGTGATAGCAAGGCAATGATGAAGGAGAGCTAACAGAGAAAAGGAATTTCCATATACAATTTTTAGGATGAGAAGTTGGAAGAGGACAGGAGGAAAAAAAAAGGTAAAGAGAAAGCAAATTTGATCCAACAAATGGAGAAAGAGACAACAATAACCAAATTTAAGGAAAGAATGAGATGAAAGAATTGCCATGACTAACTTAGAATGACTGTGGACACAGATTAATAAGTCTGTCATGGAAAGAAATAGAGGGAACAGCAGCATGCATTTTGCCACTCTGGGGTTAAAATTGGCACATAATTCAAACATATAGAACTACTGAAACAAATAGTTATCTTAAAAATACTAATGAATGCTCATAATTTAAAAAAAAAATAACAGAGAGGGGATATGCAGTAAAAAAGCAGACTGATTTATATGCTCCACTGAAAAAGTCTCTTAGTGCTGATGACAAGAAAAGAAATCACCAGACTGAAAACAGACATGCCAGTTCTATACAGAAAAGATTTTGAGAGTCATGGACCATTACAGTTTCTCCTGTGAGGAGAAGCTAAGGTTACACTTCCTTATCAAGCAGAAAAGGTAGCAGTCTCCAGACTGAACTAATATATTACTTCTGAATAGGTCCAAATCTTGCTCCAAATCTACTGCATCACTCTTTGCAAGCAGCTCCAAATCCATCACAAGTTACTACTGAAATGTGAAACGGTAAGAGAAGTTTGTTGGTAGAACCCAAAAGGGAAAAAGAAAAGAATGACAGACTTCACTTTCCATCAGCAAGAAACAGTTCACATGTTTCTACACATGACTAATCAGAGATAAAATCATGAAAAAAATACTTCTCCTGGTAAACTGGATCAAGATAATTACAGTTACTTGTTGAGAATATTGTAATATTGCAGGGGGAAAAAAAAAATCAAACCCTCAAACAAAATATAAAATCGACAAAAATAACATGTATCAACACTATCCAGAAGCCCAATGGGGAGTTAAAACCACTTTTATAAATACAGATTGTTCAGTCTTTAATGACTTAAGCCTGCAAAGCACTACATAATAGATAGATGACTGGTTGCTCTCCCAATGACACTACTTTCTCCATCAGTGCATAATTTGCCTAAACATTGACTATACAAATTAAGGTTTTTTTTCTCCCATTCTCTCCTCTTGCATAGGTAATTATATAGACACACTCTTCAAAGTTATCATCACTATCCCTTATGAAACACCTATTTAGCATGCTTAAATCCCTCAACATTCCCTATCAAAATTATTGCCACTGGGGAAAAAAAAACAAAACAAAAACAAAACACACCCCAACAACCTATCTTTTGTTCTATTCATTCTTTATATTTTTAATACTCTAAATGTTCCTTCATATGGAGAAAGATACAAATGGGAACTTTCTCTGTATTTTTGATTATCTACTCCTGTAACAAGTGCTCTGGGGATGTTAATTAAAGACTTTGTAATGCCTCCTGTCCCTGGCCAGGGTCATTAACATAGCAGAACACACATTATCTTCTCTGTCTCAGAACTGGAAAAGCTGTACTTATGCAGCTTTTATTTATTCTCATTTGTTTAACACTCTGCCATCCAGAGAGACTGTGTCATGGGCCTCATGAAGTTCAACAAGGACAAGGTCCTCCACCTGGACTGGGGCAATCCCAAGCACAGATGCAGTCTGGACAGAGAGTGGACAGAGAGCAGACAGAGTATCCCTGAGGAAAAGGACTCAGGGTTCTTGACTGAAAAAAGCTCAACATGACCTGACAATGTGATCTTGCAGCCCGGAAGGCCAACCATATCCTGGGCGGCATCCATAGCAGGGTGGGCAGCAGGCGAGGGAGAGGATTCTGCCCCTCTGCTCTGCTATGGTGACACCCCACCTGCAGTGTTGCCTCCAGCTCTGGGGCCCCAACATGAGAAGGATGTGGAACTGTTGGAGTCAGACCAGAGGGCATCAGAAGGGCACTTCTCATGTGAAGAGAGGCTCAGAGAGTTGGAGCTATTCAAGATGGAGAAGAGAAGGTTTTGGGGAAACCCTGTTGCTGCCTTGCAGAACCTAAGGGTGGTGGCCTACAAGGAAGCTAGAGAGGGAATTTTTCCAAAGGCATGATGACCATCCTAAGTCTATTTTGTGAAGCTGAAAACAAAACCCTTAAATGATCCTCCAACAGAGCTGCCTTTGATGTATTAATTCAGTCTTTACTGTTAAGCCTTCTAGCTGATTTCCTGTGCAATAGATGTAAGACTTACGCAGTTCCCAGCTTGTTTCCTACAGTACATAAATGACAGCATATCTTAAGTACTATTTCTACATTGTGCAAGCCACAAAGTGATTTTCAAGTAATCGTGAAATCTAAAGTGTGTTGCTTACCATGACTGAGTAATGTATTCTAGAGATATGAGCGCTTTTGTATATATAGCATTGTGATTTCTCTTTGATCTCAACTATCACATTTAGAAGTATCCTAATCTTGGCGTTTTAGAGCTCATCTTGAAAGTTTATCAAATAAAGCCTTTAAGACACCTACACATATACTTGGATATACCACATGTTCTGATTTCTTAATTTTGGTAATCACCAGCCTCTTCCTCTTCATGATGTTTTTGATCACTGGTCATATCTCAACTGTACTTTGGACAATCCATTTTAAAAGTAGTCATTGCCTCCTTAGACTGTTGTAAATTTTGAAGCTTATTTAAGATAATTAAACAGGAATGGAAAAAAAAGCATCTCCAACAATACTGTACATGTTGCAATAAATTATGTGCCTCTGTAGAAAACAAGATATTTGTAACAGTTTCAAAATTATATCAGCTCTAACAAAAGCAAATATCTTTTAGTGAACAAGGACCATGTCAAAACCCCTGTAAATTCAGGGTGGCAGAATCCATGTTTCAAACTTAGAATTCTAATTCTTTTTTTTTTTTTAATGATAATGAGTTGACTGACATACTCCCCTGAGGACCAGGCTTCTGAAACTGATAATATCACAGGCAGCTGAGCAGATTCTTTCACTAACTATTTGAAATTGCTGGGTATTGTAGGGTATTCCTCTGCTAGTGCTGACAGTAATGAATACTTGGTTTTGCACAGCTTCACCCACATGGGGGAATTGCATTTTACTGGCTTCAATTTTCAGCTGGTAATCTCATACATGAGCATATTTAATACCCTCCTGATTTGTACCAGAACACCCACTAATAGCTTCTCAAGCACGCATTTTCAAATCCTTGCACTTGAGGACTTCACACGTGGGGGGTAAATTACAAGGATTCGCCTTCTAAAGATTTATCAGAAGTGCTGTTACCTCCTACCTGTGTGACTCACTGTCCATGCCATATTATAGACATGGAATTACAGGATCTACCATAAATCTTAATTTTCTGGGTTTCCTCATGGGAACAGATCCTGCATCTGGAATCGAATACCCAGCTCCCAGCAAAAAACGAACATCTTTTTCTCCCTATTGCCACCCTCTGTGTGTGTCCCTAAAGAAATTAAACAATAAACCTCCCAATATCTAGGTGTTTAGCCACTGTGAAGTTTTCACTGCTGTTGCCAACGAACTGCCAAACCCAGGCTTAGTGATTTTAGCAACATATACATCATTTTGTAACATGGATGCATCTCTGAAACTGACTGGGTCTTTGTCACAGAGAACTGCAATGACATGTTGCATGGCCTCTGGGATGTTGATGACATTTTCAGTTCCTGTCAAATCACCTCCAAAGAAGTCATGAGGTCTTATCCCTTTCTCCAGACCTGTTTTGACAATAATGTGACACTAATAGCTGATTGTTGCTCTAACTATCTAGATAACATGTCATAACTTTGTTAGAACATCTGTTATTAATTTACATTGGAAAACAGCCAGCAGAAGCTGATGGGGTTTTTCCAGCACTGTTCTTGCTGTGCGGATGCTTTGGAAAAATGATGCCAGACACTGTTTGCCTGGTGCATGTTTAGGCCCTTTTCAGTGACTGAACCGAGAGCATGTAAAGCATCTAATACGAGAGGACAGCTCTGCTGCTTTAATTGCAGTCAACATGTTAACCACATTATCTGTGGCAGCAGATGGGTCCTGACAATACTTTTTCAAATCTTACTGAAACACCACGCTAGTCAACATAAGTGGAGTTGTGATCATTCAGCTATCAGAATGTTCTGACTTGTTCAGCCTTCTCTTTTGCAACACAAAGTCTTTATCTGATGATAGCTGCTTTTGAAATTTTTTTGTTGTCACTTAAGAACACTGTGGCCCTAGAATTTATGAAAGATACATCAGAAGCTTCTGATGATACTTTGGCCTTTGATTTCTACACAAGCTTATAAAAACATTTGCAAATGATTCCTCCTGGGAATGTAACACGGGGACTGAATTTTATATACAAGCATCTTTCTGTCAAAGACTGAACAGAGAGGAAAACAATAAAGGGTTTGTCTTTGTGTGATCAGCTTCACTCCACAGTTCATCATCAAGTTCTGGTAACCTGCTTGTCCAAATTGTACACCAGTTGATTCAATTCTAGGCTCCTAAAGTAAACCAACCAGTGTCCACCAAGCCAAAACTGAGTTGTTTCAAATACTTTACTCCAAGGGCAGTTACCTATATTACATTGTGGACAGGACTGCGATGCTTTGGTTCTCCTCATCCTGTGAAGTCTTTCAATACTATATCACAGTAACTTCTGCATCCTAAAATCTCTCTTTCCTTCTGTGCCCCAAAGCATGTAATGCAGAACCTTTGGTTCTCAAGCCAGGAAAAATCCAAACCAACAAACAAATGAAAAAAAAAACAACCAAAACAAAAATAAACCACAAAACCCAACTGAAAAACAACCAAGCTTCTTTTCCAGACTTCTTTAACAATATTTCAGATATTTTGAATTATGTAAGAAATGACACACACAAATGACCTTGTTTATGGTGCAACAATGGGACCTGGGGGAGGTCTGTATCTACTTCTAAGCAGTGCCGAGACACTTGCCTTCCAGAGCAATTCCATGTTTTTCTCTTCAGAGGCATTATTACTGTAGTGCTGGCTTTTGAACTCATGTTGCCATAGCAAACATTGCATATTGTCTCATTATTATTTATGCTTTGAATGTTTCTGTAGGCAATTATTTCAAAATGAAGGTATTTGCATTCTTGAGACTGAAATGATGCTGTGGATCTTTGCATTAATAACCCAGGGTGTTTCAGCTAAATCAGTTCTTGCATTTGGCCATTGTAGGAGTATATACACTTTTTGGCTGCATGCAAGATACTGGGGGGTCATTTCTAGAGGAGAGAGATGGTGGGAACTGGGGCCTCACAGACCATTTCTGATGTAGAACATAGCAGGAAATGTCACTTCTGAGAGGCAGAATGAACCCTTGGGATACTGAATTTCTCAGCTAGTAAAACAAACAAACAAAAACCCCAAACAAACAAACAAAAAAACCCAAACCACAAAATAAAGGTATCAATTTCAGAATGCACACAAGTTAACCCTTCTTAACTCAGCAAGAGTGAATTCAACAGGAGGTTATATACCTAATCAAGTGCATTATCATGTGCTGAATAAACTGTGGACAGCAAAAAATTCCTGTGAAGCTAGTAAAGCTGCTCATATTTTAATAACAGCAAACAAAGGGCAAAAAGAGGGCTGTACTTTAGGATTCCCTAATTTTCTAACTCTGTAAAATTGCTTTTCTCTTGTACAGTCTAGAAAAGAACCATATTACCTTGTATAGAGCCTCAGGATGTGCCAATTCTTTGCAACAAAAAGCATGGAAACATGCTCAGGTGTTTTCACCATCGGTGTGTTCACCTCCCTTCCCCCAGACATCTCTATTACTAGTAATTTTTCCAGTTATGCGCTTAATATGTAGTGTATGTACTATAGAACAAGTAGAATGAGAATAAGAGCAAAATTTTGCTCCTGTAAACTCTGGAATAAAACCTGGACCCAGCTTAAGTGCTGAGTTCCAGGGTCAGACAATACCTTAGAGATGAACACAAGACTGGGAAACAACACCCCCCTTTTTCCAGTTCAGTGTTTTTGAAATTGTTGCATCATCTACATCAGCTTTGAATATAACCAGTAAATTCTCCAATAAGTAAAAGTGAAAACATATCAGCCCAAGTTTATACCATGCATCATAGTAAAATTGCTTAGATGTTCTTCATTCTTTTTTGTTTAATTTCAAATTTTACTATGTAAATTGAAGTACAAAACCTATTTTTCATGACTGGATGTGGTTTAGGAGATATTAGGATTGTAAAGAGCATCTTAAATTTGTATCTAAAGTTGTTCAGCTGACGATCCTAGCTATTTCTGGAGGGATATTCTTTATGCAGGTTTGGAAGTGACCCATAAGAATGTGTGTCTGTTAGGATATGACATGGTCAAATAAGATTGCATTGACAGCTGCATACAAATACCTTTATTTGCCTAAGAATGGATATATAAGTGCCTGGGAGAGGTCCTTAGTTTCACATTAATTAAAATAATATAAATTCTTGAACTCTTGTGGGAGGAAAAAAGCTGCTATTCACAACCAATTATTTCTGCAGAAGTGAGAGTTATTTTTATTTTGTTATTGTATGTAATTTCTTGTTAATATTGCAATTTTAAATAAAGATAGCCTTGCAGTGGAAACATGGTTACTGGGATTTTTAAAGTACTGGAAAGGCTTTGATACAACTGTGGTAATCTGAGTAGTCACAGAAAAAGGAGGCAAATTGAAGGCTGGCATCTAACAGGAATAATCAAAGATGGACAAAACAAATAACTCCTTAGCACTGACAGATTTTTTGTTTGAAAAGAGAAAGCAAGGATATGGGGAAAATACAATTTTAATAGAAGGTTAGTTGAGTGCACTGCAGCAAGGAATTTGAGTGTAATGCAAAATTGCATATTGTTTCGCTTGGCTTCCAAATGCTTTCCTGCCATGCTAATGAGGAAAATGTCTTTAAAGGATCAACAAAGAAATATGAGTTTGTACCAGAGAATTAGAATTTGGACGCAGGGTCATAAAATTTAGGTCATACAGTCCAGTGCACAGACCAGTGCTGATAAATTCTGACTGAGGTGGTAATCAGTTAGGATGAAAGGAAAATAAAGAATTAAGGAAAACAACAGTTTTCACATGGTTGTAGTGCACCAAACAATTTCTATACTCAGATGCAATACAAATAGCTTAAAAGAAAAGGCAACCTGCAGTGTGATAACCATTTAGCCAAATGCTCTGAAAGCTGAAGGGCAATGTTCAGATCCTTTCTGTTTTAATAAATAATACTGGTATGAAACATTGCAAAAAAAAAGAGGATAACCAGATGAGACCTATATTTGCTTAAAACAAAGAGCTCAAACATAAATTAAGCCACCATATGACAGGCTGTAGAGTTTTCAGAATTTAGAGGTTGCTGTTTACCAGTATCATGCCAGAGTCAAAATAAGCCTACCAATTCCCAGAAAATATCTCTGAATTAAAATGCTGGGTAGAATCAAACACAATCCATGTCCCACTAATGTTTTCTTTCCTTGTATGAGTGTTTCTCCATATCACAGTCTTACAGACTGGGCCTACAAGTTTAAACATAATTTGTAACAGGATTATGATGCAGCATTGGCTAAAGCTGATGAGATTCTTTTCTGCAAACAAGGATCTTATCAAATAGCAGAGACTCAGCCAAAACAAATATTAAAAGCATATAATTTTCAGAATTAAATACCCACATATTCAAATCATCTTAGTCTTTTTAAGCAATTCTTGCTTAATAATAATAAAAAATAATTATTTCATCTTAATTTCAAATGTATCTGTATGAAATTACCTTTCTATTAAAAAAAAAAAAGGCATATAATGTAAGAACCTCCTGAGTTCTCACCATTGGCATACTAGCAGTGCATGGAAGTGAAGAGAGTGTGTGCTGAAGACAGAGGAGCAGAGGAGAGTTTGTTAAATCCTTCTGTGATGTGGTCAGAAAACAGTATTATGATAGGGCTTAGTAAGACAAACAGAAAGTGCTCTCAATCCTAAAATCTCGTTTTAGGACTAGGTCATGAATTGCCTCAGTTTCCCTCCTTGCCAGAACAAGCTGATCTGACAGGCTGTATTAACTGTCTCTTTATACTTCCTTTTTCCCTACAAAGACTAATGGATGGAATTGCTATTTTCAGGTTCTACTTTGTTTAGACAAAATAGTAACATTTCAAAATCACCACCATTCAGTCTCTATTCCCATTTTCATCCATGTTCAAGTCCCCCAGGGGTTCAGGAGTTCCTGTAGTTACCAGTTACCATTACAAATGCTTCCCTCAGGGGAAAAGTCTGTATAGTTTGGTTTTGCTTATATTTCACCATGATCTTTTTAAGTTCCACACACGTTTGATATCTTCTATCTAAGAGTTCTCTAGGGTCTTAAATTGTGCCAATGGCTAAGATATGGTATCAGTTTGTCTTATATGCTCCTATATGCAGTCTGCCAGCATCATGAAATAGATCTCCTACCCCCAGACATCTACATAATACAGCATCACTTTATCTCACGAAACTGTACCTTGGACCAGCCAGCTGGTGTTTAACTTCCAGTATTCCCAAAATGGACAAGCTGTTTTGTAGCAATAATTTGATAAAAACGACACAGATCAACCTGTCAAAAAAAAAAAAAATCCTCCACACACATGCAAAAAAAAGTCTGTCACTGTCACCATGTAAAGACACCCTAAAGTGAGTTAAATGTAAGACATTGCCAGAACCTAGCAACTGGAAAACAGAGGCCAAAGGTTTAAAGGTGTGTTGTGACAGGCAGCTGGCGCTGGTCAAAGGCACAGCCAGACTGCTGCCTTGCTTTGCCTTGCTTGTTGCTCAGGGAGTAATTTTTGACAGAAACAGTGCTATGACTCACTGCAGAAGGTGCTATTTATCATAACTATGTGTAGAAGACTGAGGATCCAGTTTGAATAAAAAGTCTGATTTGCATGTTTAATGTATGATAGTTTATATTTTAAGTTATTAATGAGTATGCTATCTGAAGAAAGAAATTTGCTAAATATTTAATGTTAAACAAGCTCTGGATAAACAAACTGGAACAGAAGAAATTTCTGAAGTTGCAATCGCAGCATTTTTAAGCCATGAGTTTATCAATATTCAAATACTTGTAGGAGATGTTTGGGAATCCAAAACCGCATAATGATCTTACATTTTTATAACTCCTTTAATTCAAAAGGATGTCAAAGTGTTTAACAAACTACAGGCAAGGACCATTTCACCTATCATTAAAACAGACATGGCTGCAATGAGTTCTGGAAGTGTTTTAGCAGCACAGAGGATCACTGAACAACAATACAGGAAAAGAATAAATAATGCTGCAACTTCAGAGACTCAGGATCAGTAGGGATTTAATCCTCAAGGTTTATGAACTCATACAAGCATGTCTGCAAATTTAGGTCCCCACACAATTAAAGAAAACACAACCCACAATAATTTAAGCAGACTGAAGGCAACTAATCAAATACACAGAATATTGTGGTTAGCCTATGACTGTATTTTGAAAAGCAGGATGAGACTGAGCTCAATATTTCTTTATTGAAACACAGCTTTTTCTCTCAACGGAGAAGCACCTTGGTAACAGCCATATTCTGTGGTTCTGGTCATGATGTAAAGCAAATAATAATCCCCCCAAACACTTATGCTTATCAAATCATGAAAAGGCTGGCCTCCCACCCTTTATTCACCCCCAAAAAATTTATTCTTTGCATTACTAGTCCTGATGGCAAAATGTCCCCAGGATGTTAGTACATAAACACTGTGATTGCTCAACGGCCCCCCAGCCCTGAAGTACAGTCCTCACAGTCAGCTGGAAAATGTGAGACAAAAAGGGCAAAACCAGGTTGAGTATTCACAAACCATTGCTCAGAAGCAGTTTTGCTGAATTCCATTGGATTTGGTTCACTGTCTAGTTTGGGTTGACCTTTTGCTGTTTGAGGTATTTTTGATCTTCACTGATTGGCACTACAGCTCTGTCTTTAAGACTACATGAATTTCTATTTAAAACCCAAAAAAAACCCCAACAGTAATGATGAAGTATAAGCACCAACTTCTTCAACCTTTGCCTCAAGTAACATTGACAGAAAACTAAGTGGAAGGCAATCCATCATAATACACCTCCAATTCAGTTTTAATTCTAGTCAGTCTATTTTTATCTCAAAAGAGATTCAAACATGGCTATCCCTGCTCCTCAGCACTGAAATCTGACCAGCTTATACATTTCACTCAATGATACTCAAACTGAAGAATTCTGGTGCAGTCCCCTGAGCACAGAGCACACCCTTGAACAGACTTCTGAGAGAGACCAGTCCCCACTGGGCTGAGATGTCAGGTTACTGTTTTCTTAATAACTTTCCCTAGTATCCTGAATCTTTCACTCTGCAGTGCCCCCTGTGCCACGTTCCACAGGAAAACAAAATCCATGCTCTTGTCTTGGTCCAGCTACCCAACAGTATTGCCTCTGCAGCACTCTCAGCAGAACTAGATGGTGAAAATTCAGTCTCTTCAGGCTGAATTTCCGATCCAAGTGCTCTAAGCACAGCCTTTCTGCATAAAAGGGCAGTCCTGACAGAAATCTGTCCATATGCACACAGACACAGCCTGGTTCTCAGCTCCCATCAGCCAAATGCAGATAATGGCAGATAATCGGGATGTTCCACAATGGTCAAGATTTTGTGAAGTTAATTGTAGTAGAGAATGTTCTTTCTGACTGTCCACCTTCCCCTTCCAACTGGTAATGCTCAGCAAGTATAACCCATGAGAGAAGTAGAGAAAGCGGTTACCCAAGTGGGAAGAGGCAACCCCCGTCCTGCCCCCAGGTTTGTAATTTTATAATAAATTGGCACTCTGCTTAGCCAACCGAAGAACCGATGAGTACCTGTCGCTTCTTAAACACACCAACACACCCGCATAGAAAGCCAGAGTGAAGTACCCTGATATAGTTTACTGTTCAGATGAGTTATATAACAGTGAGTCAGGCTTTTACTCTGCCCTGCTGTGAAAAAGGGAAAAAAACAAACAAGCAAAAACAAAAACAAAAAAAAAAAACAAAACCAAAAAACCCCCGCAACCAACCAACCAAAAACCCCCCCAAAAAAAACAAAAACAAAAAAGCACTAAGCCTAAATAAACCTACGAAACAATCAAAATAGAAAATTTATTTCCAGCGATATGTGTGACAGATGTTTTGACCTTTACATAAGAAAGAAGGGCCATGTTTAAGTGTGTAAATCCATCTGTTGTTTCCAGGTGGCAAAGGCCAGGTCATTCCTTATGTAGATCTTTCTCAAGTGTGTGGGTGCAGGCACACACATTTCCAGGAGGTAGAGTGGCATTCATTTTTAAAACCTCCAAAGGAGACAAGTAAACTAAAGAGCCCACTTAAACAACTGCTATTGGAATTTCACTGGAGGGCTTCTTTTTTATGAAATAAAGGCCTCTGATAGTGATAGATATTGCCTAGGCTGTTTGTAGAATTTTTACACCTTTTAATTAGCTAAGTTGCTTTATGAGAACTATTTTAAGTCATCTTCAATAATTCTGTAGACTCCACATTAAAATTAAAAATTAATAAATAAAACAACCAGAACTGAAAAGACCGACATATTCAAATTGCTACCTCAATTTGGCTGTAGTTTTGAAAGTCATTATCTGATATAACTGACTGATCATAAAAAGTCCTCTTCTCACAGTTGAAAGTGTGTGACTTCAAAAAGTGCTTACTGATGTTGGAGCTTGATCTTTCAGCAACATTTTTTCAGCATGTCAGTGATATGGTACAATTAGTTCCTCATCAAAAAGAAATACGGCACCTCAGAATTCCAATTTTATTATTGCAAGGGTTTGATTTAACATCCTGCATACCTAAACACTGTCAGGCAGCTGGGAGAGAATATGTTGCATTAAGATCTATCCTTTTTATTAAAAACATATTATACCTTAAGGGAAGTATGTTTTCCTATAGGGATTGCTCCACAATTTAATTACAGCAGACTATCCTCTCATTTTATGAGATTCATCGGAGCTCAGAAACCACAGTGTGATTTGTATCAGCATATCCTGCCCTGGCAGACTGGAATGGGTAGTTATACTCTGTTCAGAAAAATAGTGTGGTTGGCAAAAATTCTTTGGACAAACTGCAGAAATGACAGTACACTGTTGCCTCTGCAAGGAAACATACATCATCCCACTAACAAACTATTCCCCACCAGAAACGTCTCAGAAACATATGTTGGCTGAGGGAATAAAGCATTTCACTATATCTTTTTCCCTATAGAAGTCAGGCAACTGCTTGAAATTTCCAGAGGGGCTTTTCACTTTTGTTTTGTTTGTAGTTTGTTTTTGGTTGTTTATTTTGGGGGGGACCACATTTTTACAGTAATTTTATTCAATATATATTTAATATGTTTCTTGATTTTAACTTCCTTTAAGCCCTTTAGTTGCATAACACACAATATTCTCATTCGCACAGACACACAAAGTAGGTTTAAATACTGCTGGATAAACCAGCTCATTTAAGGAAGCCTTACACTGCTGCAGTCCTCAACTAAGCACAGAAAGTAGATAATTTAATCTGGGGAGTACAACAAAAATTGAATCAAAGTCTGTAATTGCAGAAAACACGCTTCTACTTAGCATGGCATCCCTATCTTACAAAAGGGAACTGGCTATATCCTTATCACAAGCTCATTAAGTAGAGTGGGGGAAAAGGGACTAGCTGAGAGTGGTAAGAAAGATTATGTCAGTGACATGCTATTTCAAACACTTGCTAACTAAAAAATTGTCATTCTTCTTTTACTGCCAGGCAACACCTCCATTAAGACAGCAAATGGTTCCAAAAATAAAAGCTGAGAGATCTCAGTCAAGACAATCTTAGCATCTCGGTTGTCTCATGGAGTCCTGTTAGTCCTGCTTTTTATTCCTCTAAGTAGTCCTTAGTGCCAGCATTATCAGAATATCATGAATATATCAGCTATCTTCTTTACTCTTTAAAACAAATTTCCAGCCTACACATTTTTGAGAACAAGAATAAAACATGCCTATCACGCAAAATAACATTACAAAAATGAAGAGCATAGATTAAAAAAAACCACAAACCTAACAAACCTCAAAGCATCATTTTAAAGATATCACTCATGTTTTATGGTATTCTTGAGATTTGTTAATGCTTGAGATATGTAAAATTGCTCATTTATTACCTGTCTCATCCTATTGTCAGCTATTTTTATTGTCAAGTCTTCATCTGGTAGTCACGTGTCAAGAACGAATCATATGTCCTTGTTTAACCATATCACAACTGACAGATGTTGCTGTCTTCCCAGAAACAGTACACAAGGAAATGCTCTCCTGCCCTTGTTTTCCTCAAATCATGCAAGCAGGCTTGCAGGAAGGACTGCCTTTGCATGCCTTCCATCTCCATAGTGAACACAGACAATATTTTAAGGATAGACCAAAAGGAAGAAGATAGATGCCACCTCCTCTGAAGCTGGGGTTCTGAAACACAAAAGGATACAGCAGGTTGTTGTATGGGTAGTCTTCCCATGAACAGTAAACAAGTGCAGAAGAGCTGTAGAGAAACAGTGTTGGCTGAGGGGAAATCCTATTTGTCTTGTTCTCCAGGAGCATAGAGAACACATGAAGTGCATAAATAACCCCAATGTCCTTTGGCAAGGGGACACTGGGTGGATGGAGGAATTATCAAGCACAGAGGTTGTGACTGCCCTGCTTGAACAATATATCAGGTTAACATTGCTTTCATGTGTATACTCTTCCCCTAGAAAAAGCAAAAACCATACATAATGCCTGAAGGCAATCTGGCAAATTTTTAAAGTGATCCCAAAGAAGAGGAATAATTCTTGGGAGAAGCTCCCATTACTTTCTTTCCTGCAGCAATAGCACCACTTCTCTGCATCTGTCTTTCGAGGGCTATCGGATCCAGAATCTGGTCTCCAAACAATTAAACTGACAGAGGGAAAAATGACAAAGAAACTGCACACACAAGAAAAGGAAAACTTTGTATCTGAGCAGCTGTTTTGGCAGCGTAGGTGTTGAGCCACAGGCTTCTATCAGTGAGGTCTGTGACATGGGATTTCTCTGGGCAAAGACCATGAGATGATTTATAATTTAAACTTGCATTATTAAAAAGAGGTTCTGCCTCTTTCGAAAGGTGCTTGTGCCTGTCAGTCATTCCCTTGATTTTACAAGGTACTGGCCTAGTTGGAGGCCAAGTTATTAAAAAATAATCTTCTGTGTTGTTGTAGTTATTGAACTGATGCTATCAAAAGGACTCCGTGATTTATAGCATGTGTCTTTAGGAAGGCTTTATTCCCCCCTTCTCTCCCCTTGATGCACATTTAAATTTGCCACTCAGTAAGGTTCCATTTCTTTCCTTGTGAGAATGCAGATTCTTGGGGTAGCTACCATTCATTGCAATCTCAACTCAAGATGAGTTCAGGCTGTGGTACATATTTCCTGTTTGGAGTTTTCTAAAATCATTCTCATGATGAACACTTTGGCAACAACACTTCAACCTGGAAATGCTTATGTAAAAACCTCCATGGTTGGTTACACTGTGCTTTCTGAAGCTTTGAAAGTAGTATCTGAATGCCCCTGGCAGTTATTCTGCTTTGTTTCCTTTTGCCACTTACTGTAGAAAGGTCACATGCTTGTTGGGGAACATGGTGCACACACAGCTGTGCTGTCACTGGCCACTACAAGGTCTGCATGGGAAACAGTGCTGCTCTGGCAGCATGACACAGTTAACATAACAAAAAAGTCTATGAAGTGGAAAGGTTTATTGGGCAGAGTGGTTATTGTAGCTTCTTGGGTTTGGGAGTCTGATTAATATATTTGCATAGCACCAGGCCATGGGATGGCTTTATAAAGCTAGTTCAGGGCATGAAATACAAAGATGTTGAGCAGTCCAAAGAACCTCAAAACTCACTCTCCGTATGTCCTCAGCATACAGGCTATATGTGGAAGGGACTCAGCCATTTACAACCAAATCTCACTCTGCATTTGAGAGCACAGCAGGCACTTTAGAAGTCAGATCAGGACCTAAAACACCTGCTCTTTGACTCTGTCAGACCTCCACTTTGTTCAACACATACCAAGTAGAGCAGCACTCAATACATAGCGATACTTTAAAGACAAAAAAGCAAACCAGAAGTATTAAACTTTTCTGGGATTTCTGCATTTTGAGGAGGAGAGCAACATCTGCAACAACTCAAGAGAGAATTGTTGTCTATCACAGACAGAGTCAGATAAGAGTTAGAGGGCTCCTGAGCTCCTCTGGACACTGCAAAGCAGGACGCCCAGAGAACTGCTGATTAACAGCATTTTACTCTGCAAGAGGCAGTACCTCCTGGTTCCCAGTTTCTGATGAGTTCCTGTGCCTGGGGAGCTGTTGCCTTTCCTAATGAAAGCTGGCATGTGCTCCTGTGCAAGGCTGAAGTCTTATTAAACTGGTAACTATGCCCTCTCCCCTTTCCCCTGACTGGAAGTACAGCTATTTGGCAATACCTTGATACAAGTCTACATGGAGATGAAATATTCACAGTCAGTGTAGAGAAACATTTACTTCCAGGCAGTGGCTCCTCTGATCCAGTTTCCATCACTTAGAATGAATCAAATAATTTCCTATACTGACATTTCTCTCCCCTGATGATAAGTGGAGTCTAGAAAACTAGCACAAATCCAGATATTGTAGAAATCTGAAATTTGATGATGTGAAACCCTCATCTCCCCAGGCTTTCTGCATAGTCAGTAGAGAAAGTCATACATCTTAGAAAAGTTTCTAAGTTAGGGTCATACACTGCCAAGCACTGCTAAATATTTCTATGGGAGGAAATAATCTAAGCCAAAGAAAAAGAAGCGAAGATAATCTTTTTTGAAGGAAAACAGAAAGAAATACTAAAGAAGTACTACAAAAAGAAACACTTAAAAACTAACAGAGGACTGTGCTAGGCCTTAGGAAGTTCCTCAGGAAACACTTTCCGAAGATTTCTCATGCCTTTGTCCTAATCCCACATCTCTAAGTCTTGCTGACTTAAAGACCAGCCTGCGATATCAGTACGAAAAGAAATCTCAGCGGTTCTGCCACACCAACAATTAACCCCCTACTCTATTAAGTTCAGACATTCAAGGTCGATTATCTCAACTGGAAATAGCTGGCTCATCTTAAAGATCTGTTTTTTAAACTATTTTACAATATTGGGATATGCAGTGACAATTTGTGATGCAGGGACCAAAGCTTTTATCTTTTTCTTTTCTGTCACAGAATGCCTAACATATAGGTTGTATAGTGATGTTCATGTCATTCTCTTTTTTACATCTGTGGCCCAAGAAATCTTCCCGTCTTTTCTGAAAACTTGAACAGCTTCACCATGAAGAGTGTAATGTGGTCTCTTTCCAGCACAGCCTATATTTGAATCTCCTCAAGGAGATGGGAAATACAGAATTTAATTCTTTCAGGCTGAAACAGAATAGAAATTTTTCTACATCTGGCATAAAAGCTCAAAGAGGTTTCCCAACTCTCTTTGCTTGGGTTTCACTGTCTCCAGCAAGCTTCAGTACTCACTCCCAGCTCTGTGTAGATCTGCAAAAAGGCAGAGAGGCCTTTTTTCCTTTGTCTTTCCTACCTCACTTCTTTAGACCTCCTGCTAAGATATCCCCTCTCCCTCCTATTACACCTCAGGTTGGGGTCCCAAACCTACACTGCCTCCTGCAGCTCAGCCTAATGCCATCCTCCTGAGAGGGATACCAGGAGAGATCCCCATGGGTCCCTTCCAACTCAGCATATTCCATGATCCTGTGAGTCCAACTCATGTGAGAAGCCACAGAGTGAGGTGGCACTGCAGCCTATAACAGCAACCAGCAGACCAAAAGTAGCACACAGGGACAGTTGCTCCCAGTTGCAGCCTTCCCTTTCCAGCACAGACAGGACACTGCAGGATCTGCTTGTGCAACAGGGCTCTTTCTGAGTTGCAAGGGAAGTCTCCACATCCAGGCAGGTGTTTCCACAGTCCCCGAGCCAGCACAGAAAAAAAGAATCTTCTCAAAAATGGCTACAACTTTAAAAAGACAGAAAATGTTACAGTAAAGTGAGGCAGGTGAGAATGAAACCATACGAAAATTAGGTTTTGATTTCAGGAAGAATCAAACATAACAAGTAAAGTGGGCCCTGAGAGCTTCTGTCTGTGGGGGTGGGTGAGCATGTGGAGAGAGCGAGGGGATGAGGAGGGTGAAAAGGTGAACACTCCTGTCTTCCCCACTGTGCTTTCTTCCACACCCTTCATACCTGAGGGAACACTTCCATTCCTGTGTCCATAGAAGTTACTAGAAGAAGCGAGCCAGACTGTTCCTCAGTAGTAACTGCCTTTAACAAAAGGACATCTCTTCCCTACAATACTTTCACTTCAGGGTTATTTTAATCTGAAACTTAACAGAATATAGAAGCCATTTTGGTTAGAAAACCTAAGTGGACTAGAAGCATGACAGAGGACCTGACGACAGTTCTTGTCTCGGTCTAAAATCTTCAGTCTGCCTACTTCAACACGTTTTAGATACCAATGTCTATATCTGAGCTAATAATGGTTGATGGATTTGGGCTGGAACCAAAACCTGTATTCCTTCTCCTTGTCTAAGGTGACCAAGAATTTCTCTTCAATACCAATCGCTCTCTAACAACAGCTTCAACAAGCTCATATTAAGCTATAACTAGTTTAAATTATTAAAATATCAATTTAACGAAACCTAACAGTCTATTAAGTATTCTTGGAAAGTTCAAGGAGTTGTGCAAAGACAATGTGGAAGAAAATCTGCTTGGGTCATAAAAACCACTTGTTATGCCTAAACACATTATTTATGTTATCTGACATCATAGAACTTGCAAAGCGAATAAAAATCTGACCCGTGATCTTCATTATGTCAGGACTCCCTGAAGTGTGTGGATGTAAATGGGGTAAACATCATCTCTCCTTTCCCAAATAATTCTTAAGCTTCATTTTTTTCCTGAATTACACCGTCTATTCACTATTGTGGAACTGTATTTCCTCACATTCATGACAGCAGATGGAAAACACAAGGTCAGCACCCACCCCAAACCATTACAATTAATTGATTTGAATGAACAGTCTGATTTTTCTGCCTTCATTTTCTGTATAGGGATGGCTGAGTGCCTGCTGAACCACAGTGATGCCCAAGACCCAGAGAGATTTGGTGGGTAAAGCGCACACTGCAGCTATTATGATGTTCAGGAAGGGGCTGGATAATGCTGAGAATCACTTCTGTCACACGGTAAATCAGTAGAATGAACAACTATCCTTTAACTTAAGCTCTATAAACCCACTGCTTTCACAGAGATTGGAGGGTTGTTCTTTGGAGGTATGGGAAGACCCCAAACCAACAGAAACAACAACAAAACAATCTAACACCCACACCCCCCCCAGATAAATCACTTCATTTAAAAGGCCTGCCTACATAATTTCTGGAAATGTTGTTTGCAACAAAGAAGCTGTGCATTGTCAGCACAAATCTGCAAAGCTGTTTCGTACAAACGATCACTGTATCTTTTTTTTTGTTTGTTTTTTTTAGGACTTCAAAACTGTTTGATTCCTCCCTTTATACCTCCAGCTGTGCATTCATACTCTGAACAGGCCATTGCTGCTACTGTAAATTTGGAAGCAGGTAATGGTGGGGGTTGACCCTCTGAACACACGTTACAGCATAGCTAATGGAAGCAAACAAGAAAGCTCTGAGCACAACAGCTACAATATACAAAGGGGCTGATGCATTGCTTATCTGAATACAAGGCAACCTTTCTACTGACTGCAAGTGGCTGCTGGCACTTGTGAGCCAGCAGGCAAGAAAGAAGCTTTCTGCAGAGCCACTCTAGCATTGGAAATCATTACAAGATGCATCCACTAGCATTCCAGCTGAAGAAAATACCATAACTGAAAAAGATTTTTACAGTATGACATTCATATAAAGCAGGACTAATTTCAGAATTACCATTCACCACATTGGAATAAAATATTCTTTTGAATAAAGCTGTGATGTTGTAAGAATTATGTATTTATGAAATGTCTAGTGATGAAGGAAAGATACAGCCTAATTTAGCTAAAATTAATGCTTATTTTGAAGAGAATAACACAAAAATAATTGAAAACCCAGTAAGATGAATATTTTTGAAATTTAGAATACATTAAAAAAATCATACAGAAAGAACCTCAATATTGGATGAGGTTCTGAAAAGAAAAATATGTATCTCAATCTCTGCTTTCACTAAGATTTGAAGAATGACTTGTATGTCATTGTCACTGCACTGGACTGAAGGGGCATCTCAGCAGCCACATACTTGTAAAGCACAAACATGGGGAATATTTTAACTAATAGTAAGTAGAAACTCTCTTGGCAAGAGAACTTATCTTGCTTTCGGATCTGTTTTGAAGCTCTTTTACACCCAGCTTTGAACAGTTTGAAGAAATAACACAGTGTAGAGGGATATAAGGTTCCTATGTTTCCATATTGTTTGGACAAGGGCATAAACATATTAGAATCTGCAAAGCACAGAAGGATTAATGGGAGCAATGAAATGCAGCAGATTGTTAAAGAGTGGAATGTAGGACATGGTTAAACAATACTCATCCATTAGTACGTATTTTAAGTCAGCCAAAAATTCAGGGTAATAACCACATATCTGTGTTGTACGATGCCAGTTAGACATTGGAGGACACAGCCCTGAAAACAATGAGTTGGTTCAAGATGAGGTCAGAGATCTCCTGTTCATGAACTGTGACCACAATATTACTGTTAAAAGTCCTAATGAAGTCCTTGGAGGCAGAAGGAGACGAGTGGTCTCAATATGGGTGAGAGCAGTTGGAATTTATTCACCTATTTCAGGGCATACTTCATGGCAGATGTAGAAATTCTAGCATTACCAAAATGAATAAGTCTGGAGTACATGACACTGAATTAATTGGCTAATTTATCTCAAAAAGATCAAGTTCTTACTAAGAAAACAAGAAACCAAGGAATGCAGTCCTACTGAAGTTGTTTGCTGAAAGGCTGCAGTGTGGGTTCAAGCCACAGGAGGTTTATAAAAATTCATATCAAAGGACCCCCTTGTTATATAAATTTTTAAAATGCTGAAGTGAAAAGATGTGCAGGTGGTCAGAGCAGATGGTACAATGGGATCTTGACTTCTAGTGCAGACCTCGAAGAGGAGAGTTTCAGTGAAGCTGAATAAACTATTTCCTATCAGAATCTGTCCTGTGCTAAATTAATTAACTTCCCGGAATTAACTTCCTGTGCAAATTTTTACTCATTCCTCATGAATTTTCTACAGAGTTCAGATGCGACTGACATATCTGATAGAGATTAAAATGTGTTGGGTTTATAGTCTCTCTTGAACTGCAATTTAGGTTATATTAAAATCTTTGCTTATTCTCTGTTCAGCCAGAAAGTACCTGCTGCATTGTTAGTGGTTCTCCACTGCTTGTGTTATTGTATCATGAACAAAACATTGCTGCCCCAATGACAATAATAATAGTAGCTGTAGTGATAACAATTATAGGTCATTAAGATTCAGTTCTCAGAATGATAAACTTTTTAATAATTTCAAATACAATTTTTTGTATTCCTCACTATTATCTATAACAAAATAAAATAGCTTAAAGCTTTTTCCTTACCAATTTGACTTCTCACAGTGGATGCACACAATGGTTAGTTACAAGAGACGCTCATTAGTGCCGTACTGTTGGCAGTGATCATTGGAGCATTTGTGTTTTTGCTGCAATAAACAATTAGCAACTGTGCTAAAGATATTGAATGTAGGGGAAAAATGTAACAAAGAAGGGTCAAGATATTAAATTTTTGAGAGACTCATAGGCTGATTAATGACTTCAGTGTTACAACGTCATTAATTGCCTTAGTTTACACAAATTGGGACTTATTTGTTCATGAAGACAAAGGAGCTTTTTAGGAGGGAGGAGCTTACATAGAGTCATGGACAAGTCTCCAACATTAGGCATGCCACTAATCTCAAAATGCTTATTTTTGTCATAAATATGTATGTCCTGTTTTCTGAGATGACAGTAGTGGCTTAAATTACTATTTTTAAGATTAACAAAACTAGTTTCCTGGTTTCATTTTCCAGCCGTGTATGTGAGATACAAGTCAAAATCAGTGCTGAGCACAAGCATTGCTACACCCCAAGCTGTTTTTCTAGATCTCCGAGGTTCACAGAATGGTTTGGGTCGGAAGAGGGCTTAAAGGTCATCTAGTTTCAACTCCCCTGCCATGGTCAGGGACGCTTCCTGCTGGACAAGGTTGCTCAAAGCCCCATTCAGCCTGGCCTTGAACATTTGCAGGGATGTGCCAGCTTCTCTCTGTGACTTGTACCAGTGCTTCACCAGTCTGAGTGCAGAATTTCTTTTCAACATCTAATCAAATCCTGCCCTCTATCAGTTTAAAAATATGTACTATTGTCCTGTCACTATTTGTCCATATAAAAAGTCCTACTCCCTCCTTTATATAAGACCCCTTTATGTTGAAATACATTTTCTAGGCATGCAAAAATGCCTTCAACTGAAGTCTAGACACTCCAGTCTTTTATCCTTCTCTTTACAACTGATAAGCAACACAGTGTTCCCTAATCATATTCTAATCACCACAGTGATTTTCATCCACACCTCAGTTAGAGGAGGCTTAGAAGATTATTTCTCAATGATCACATGTATAATCTCCACATATAAAGGAATGGCAACATTTTGGGGCTAATCCAACCTTGTCCAATGATCCTCTTTTAAGGGGGAAGGAGGACTAGCAGATAAAAATCATGATATACAGAAGCAAAAAGGGCAAACTAAAGTCCTCTTGAAGAAGAACAGAAAGCCAGCTTAAAAAAAAAAAAAAAAAAAAAAGAAGAAAGCCGAGAAACTTAAAAAGCAAGTTTTAGTCCATTATTCAAGAAAAACCCAATATCTGGAAATAAATTAATCCCTTGGTCTTAGGTTTCTTAAAACAAGATTCTAACATTTTTTGTGCAGCAGTAGTCACAGAACACATATACTGGCTACACTAATCCTAGTAAGATTTTATGAAGGAAAAAAAAAAAGAGCAGGTGTTTTGATCCTATACAAAAAGGAGCACTTTCTAACTATAACTTGATACTGAAGATTCAAGAAAATTTAAAAAAGTAAAATGAAGAAAGAGGGAGAGAGGGAAGGAAAAGGAAGGAAGGAAAATGTAAATACACAAGGTTGTAATAAGCTCATCCTGCAGAAAAGCTCATTAGTGCTTTTTGGCTACAAGTAGTCTATCAACCTTTCCTTTATAAAACACTGTGTGAAGACAACGTGAAGACCTCCTCTGTTTCCCACCCTTCTCCCTCTACCATGTCTCCAAAAATTAAGTTTAGCATGAACATGAAATTCGCCTATGTTTTCTGGAAAAGTCAGGAAGCAGCTTCCTCTGAAGCCTATCAAGAGACTGGGCAGGATACCACTTTTGAGCACTGAGCCAACAACTGCCAGTGAAGCCTCAGAACTCGAATTTCAGAGCTGCAGGTCATCCCAAAAGCATGTGCCTTCTGCTGGGCATGGGAGCGAGGGACTTGAGGCCAGCTGTGCACCCCTTCTCCACCGAAGCAGTGCCATTTGCCAAGCTGCAGTGCCAACTGAGAGGCCTTTGCAGAGGAACTGTGCTGTTATCTCTGCAAGCTGCCAATTCTCTGAATTCCTCATTATCTACGCATGCAATCCAATGGGTGCCCAATGCCAGCTTCAACTACAAATCACCACATTACTAGCAGCAGGGTAAGTATGTGCCTTGAATGCACACAAACACAGCATTATTGACAGGCCTCTGTTTATGCTCCTGTGCTGTTCTACTTCTGCAGTCGCCACTGCTATTTGTAAAGTTTGAAAATCCAGAGAAAACTATTTTTCCGAGTAGAAATTGCCAGCCTGCCTTCTGCTGCCCCTGCATAAGCACCACCAGTTGCACTCTGTCTTCCAGACTGAAGCACTTCTCACTGGTATTTTAATTAATACTTATACTTCATATTCTTCAGAAGTTTTTGGAGTGCTGTGTTAACATGAATAAATGTGGAATGACCTCATTCTTTAACTTAACCTTGCAGGAGGACTTTTCATTGAAATGGGACTCGTTCTTGCTCCTGTACATAAAGTTCCAAGGCACGTTATTCCCCTGGGTCTCTCCTCAAGCTGAATTTCAGCTCTTATCTCTTGAATAGCACAGGAGTGAGGTAGAATTACTTGCTATGAAATACCTATATTTCTTCTGATTTTACAGTTCACAGATGCTCCCATTAATTATATGTCTTAAAAGTACATGTCCCTAAGATTAACCTGCAGAAATGTAGTTTACACACATACGCAAGGTTTCCTTTTACCAATAAAATCAAATCAATGGAAATCTCTATCTTTTTTCATGTCAGCAGTTAACTAATGGACACCTCACTGACTGCCTGGAGGATGATTTTCCTTGTCTCTGCTTCTCTTGCTTCCCTCTGCATTTTACTTCTTTTAAATTTTCAGAGAATCATTGAATTGTCAAGGTTGGAAAAAACCTTTAAGACCATCAATTCTAAGCATTCCTGTGGCACTGCCAAGTCCACCACTAACCCATGTTCCCAGGTGCTATGTCCAGTTGTTTCTTGAACACTTCCAGGATTGGTGGACTAACCACTTCCTTGGGCAGCCTGTTCTAAGGCTCTGCCACCCTTTTGGTGAAGAAACTTTTTTTTTTTTCTTTTCCTAATATCCAATTCAATCCTCCCCTAGTGCAACTTGAGGCCATTTCCTCTCATTCTTCCTTGTTACCTGAGAAGAGATCCATTCTTTTTTGGCAGTGTATGCACAAAGAGAGACTCAAACTCTTTTGCTCTGGTATCCACACTTTTCTCCCTCATGGTTTTTGTTGGGGTTTTTTTGTTTGTTTGGGATTTTAACTGAAAACTCTATGCTACTTCTATAAGCTTCTAAATAATAACATTGCAAATGAAAAAAAAAAAACCAACAAAAAAACCCCCAAAAACCAAAAAACCCCAAACAAAACACAAACAAACAAAACAAACAAACAAAACCCAGGAATAATCTTTGCCACAGCCACTCAAAGTCATGATGTTAACCAACAAATACCTATGTCTTTTAGGCCTTTTTCCATGCTAATTTCCCAGCTTGGTACTAATGCTGCTTAGTTTTACTCCTAAGAGCAGGAAAAAGATGTCCTGATAGGAATTAATTACGATGCAGTTAGGACTAATAGCCTCTATAGCTCCATTTATGGACCTCATAACACTTATGGCAGCCACTACACGCACAAAAAAATGTCCCCCAAAGAATCCAGAGACAAAAACAAAGCATCATGGCACGTAACTATTCCTCAGATGAGAGCTGCGTAGATAATCTTTAGCCTTTTTCCATGTTGCACAGTGAGTACGATAGCCATTAACAGTCTTCAACATGGGAATATAACTTACTGCATGCTAAAAAGTGAAATTCATATGTCTAGTTTTCAAGGCGAAATTTTATTAACAGGACACACCAGCTCACACTCATCCCCTTGTCAAGGTTTTTGCATACATGGGTGCTCAATAATCAACATATCCAAAATGAGCAATTAATGCAATTGTTCGTTCTGAAAAATAAGAAAATGGCCTATTCACAGGCTTGTAAAACATCTTTGTTTAAGAGAAGAAGCCAAGTAAACAAAAACTAAACAAATCTCAAGTCATGTTGTGGAAGCATTTGTATCTGAATTTCAGATTTATCAATTCAGATTAGGCAAGATTTTTTTCAATTTGATGTGAGGTCTAAGAAGTCCAACCAATCATCATCTATTTGATACGCTTTTCTGAGAGATGGCTGTGGATAACATGGAATGGGTACTGTTATCACATCCACGCTCATTCCTTTCCTCATTAGCAATGCTGTTTTCAGAACTCTCAGCCCGGTTCTCTTTTCCCAGAAGAGATAGGACAGTTCCTTTCTAGTTCATTTTCCCTTTAACCCACCCCCTACTCCAATAGCCTTTCCCAGTGCTTTGTTCCCACAATCTTATTCACCTCTGGAACCCAGGATATCTTCCCATCTCCCTTCCCTATTCTTTCTCCTGGAATCAACATCACAGAACAATTTCATTTGTATTTCTGAGAAATCATGAATTATTTCTGTAACTGACAATATAATGTGATGCTCCAATTTACAATAGCTCCCCAAAACAGTGGGGAAGACAGCCCACAGTATGACCTCATTACACATTACATATCTTAGAAAAAAAAGATTTTGTGAAGATGTCAGAGTTGTTCAATAATTTTTCAGTCATGACAAGACATGAATTTAACCTTGATAGCATTTATCCTCTCTATATATATTATATATAATATATATTTAAGGTACAATGAGATGTGAAAGCAGCAGAGGGAAAAAAAAAAAGGCAGCTTCATCCTACTGAAATTTTACAGAATCTGCTTAATGTTCAGGTTTCCATACATTAGCTCCTGGGGGGAATTCTGCCTGGAATCCTCACGTTTGTAGCAATCAGAGAAGTCTCTGTGGGTCACCCTTGCTGAATAATGCCCATATCCCTTTTCATTTAAAGCTTGCTTATATACAGATTCAAATTAACAAGAAATCACCTGATTGGAATTCTAGATACTTTTCACTGGCTCTATAACAAATGGGTGAATTTGGGAAAATACATAAACAGCAGTTGTAGGCTGCTCTACATATCTGATGGAAGAATTAACTGTTTGTGTAGAATTTGTCACAGATTACTATAACAGTAATGGCAACTGCGTTTCAAACAAACTGAATGTCCCAATAAATACATATTGTTGTCTGAAAAACATATAAACCCACCCAAGAGACACCTTTAAAGGGGCAAGAAAAAGACAGAATATTTAAACAGTAGGACCAGAGATATTATAAAATTTCCTTCAAAGAGGCTGAGCCCTACTAATGAAAACACATATACACACACAAATCAAAACAACAGACTGAATAAAAACATGCAAGAAATCCCTAATAATAAATCCTTCCTCCAACAGGGACAAGAAATTAACAAAGTGACCAATAAATGATGAGGCAACAAAAAGTACACTCAATGAAGGTGCAAACATATCAGAGAGCCAAATTAAATTTTTATACCACTATTAATATGGAAAATACCATAGACATACATGCTGCAGTCCATTTGACTGTGAGAGGGTCCATATGAAATTGAAATAATTGTAGAAAAAGTCATAATACAAATGGACAACATGAGCAGTAGGAGCTCACCAGGACCAGATGGTGTCCACCCAGGAGTTTCAAGGGAGCTCGAGGATGAAACAGACAAATAGCAGGTTATAAATAGTAATAAAACTGTGCTGTTACCTGAAGACAAAAAATGGGGTATCATTAGAAAATAAAATAAAATCAAGTCTGGAAAAAGATGCCAAAGGAATAAGACGGAAGTCAGATACCTACACGTTGCCAGTTAGTAAAAGCCTTAATAAAAGGCAAGGGTGAATAGAAACTCAGGCAAATATGATCTATTTCGAAAAAGACAACATGCCTCTTCAAAGAGTAAGCAACACCTTAAAAACACCTATTGGTGTTCTCCATGTTAGATTTCCATAGAAATCTAGATACAGATCATATATAACCTATTTAGTCTTACAAAAACTTTCCAACGATGTCACTCACTAAAAGTTTTTGAAGAACTAGACTGACACATGCAAGAGAAAAAATCCCAGCTAGATAATTGGCTTAATGATGAGATGAAGAAGATGTAACATGACTGGGTCTCAAGCAGTGAAAGAAAATCATCAGTGGAATTTCACTGGGACCCCTGCAGTTCTATATGGTCGTAAGTATAGCCTCCCAAAGGGGGCAAGTGGTGAGCTGACACAGTTTGCTGACAATACTGCTATTAAAGGAGGAAGGACAAGACTTGTGAAAAACTGCAGAAGGATATTATAAGACTAAGAGGTTGAGCAATAAAATGTCAGATGCTGTTCAATATAACTGAAAGTACAGTTAGTCAGACAGAAGAAAAATAATCTGCACTCCATATTTAAAGTGATGGCTGCTGAGCTGAGCCTTGCAGCTTTCAAATGCGATAGACAATGCCATGAAAATGCCTGCTCAGCACTCAATAGCAATTGAAAAAGAAAAATCATGGTTAGAAACTATTTCAAAATGGAGAGAATAGAATGGAGAACTTCATTATTCCATTCAGAAAATCCATGGTACACCCATATCTTCAATGTTGTGTATCCTTTAACCTCAGAACAAATATGGCATATGTGCACGGAAAAAAAAAATAAATCAATGGAATATGAAAGGAGCAGGACAGCTTTTGTACAGACACAGTTAAGCTCACAGTCTCTGGCATGGAAATTCAGCAACTGAGGAAAGGTACGAGGAAAAACTTGCCAAATCACGACTGCTAAGAAAAGAGTGGATAGGAATGAACTGGTTTGTTTTTCCTCTGTAGAATCAGAACTAAAGGCTTCAAATTAAGGTATCAGAAGACAGACATGCCTTTGGATGCAAAATCTGGGTTCAAGAGGAGGCAGACCATAGAGAGAAATCCACTGACAGCTACTAAGCAGGAGACAGACTTGGCATACAGAGTTGCCTGACTGAAAACAGTGGAAGACCAGTAAAAATACTGAAGGGAAACATCCCATCATTCCTCTGCTTTTACTCTTCCCTAAACATTTGCTTATAGGCTCCTACAGAGTCAGAATAGAGCATTAGATAAACCTTTGGTTTGACTCGCTGGGATTGTTCTTTATGTACTTAAAGCTTCAGGATACAAGGCATGTAACCTGAAACATATTACTGTTTTCCCCTGTGTATTAAATATATTAGAAGTGAAGAATAAAAAGTTATTGTAACTTCCTACTGTACTAGGTCTGTCCCATATCCAGTGCTCAACCAGAAGGAACACTGAGTTCATCTGCTGCGCTTGCTAATCTGCAGTATTTCTGTCACATCTAAGTTTAACTATTAGCAGAAGAAATATATGCTTCATCTATTATTTTTGCATGGAGTATGTCTGAACATCTTCCTTTATTTTTCAGCTAATGCAATGGTTATTTAGTACACTGCAAAGGAAAAAAAACAAAAACACACAAAACAAAAAAAAAAAAAAAAAACCCAAAACAAACAAAAAACCAAAACACTAGAGGATAATGGCTGAACTAGTTTTCAAAAACAGTTAGACAAATAAAATATTTGTATTGACTAGATTGCACATTGCAGTGCCTGGAATTTAGCAACAGACAATTACAAATCATGAGCAATATAGAGAATACAAAATTTAATTAACAAAGCTAAAGATGGGAAAGAAAGCACATTGGTATATGTAATGTGGCTCTCAGCTTCAATATTCAGCAATAAAATATCAAGTCAATGCTTCGAAACCAATCTGAAATGAGTCAAAAACAGAAGCAACATAGTTGGAAGGTTATATTTCAAAATATAATTAGTGTCAGAATATTTCAGAACTGCTAAAAGCAAATAAGTCACCAAGTTCAATACAAAGGGAAACACACATGACAAAGAAGTAATTTAGAAAAGGAAATATATCTCATTATTTTTATTATTTAAATCTAATCATCATCAGATTAATTTAGAGGAAATTAAATGAAAGCAAAACACTACATCTTCATATTGCCAAATAATTGATGTCAAAGAAATTTTAATTTACTGGAAACAATCCCTTCTGTGCAATTAAAGAGAAAAAAAAACCTTATTATGTATGTTAAATAGCAGTTTTCACTGTAAAATATAGCTCTCCAAAGATTAGCCATGGTTTAAGTGAACAGCCACAGAACAGGATTTCCTACGTTCTTCACAAAATTAAAGACAACTCTGAAAAAAAGGTCTGCGTGAGTATATTCAATAGGAGTACCAAATTGTCATTTATTACCGTATGTTAAGAGATCTTTTGGACAATACTAGTATTTTATTGTACAAAACACTGAGTTTCACTCTCAGAAAACATCTCTTACAGCACAACTACTGGGTGGATGCTCAATTGAGGACAGAACCCAAGTATTTCCACAGCATTCCCACAGAGCTGCAACTCTGAGCCTCACTGAGATGTCCTTGACATGACCAAGCAAGAAGTACCAACTCCTTTTGGTTGTGACACACAAAGTGGCTCCTGCAGACATCTGAGCACCATGAGAACCCACTGGCAATGGCCCAATTTTCAGTGCTCCATCCCAGACTAACCTCCTCTGAAGAAACTTCACAGACACTTCAAGAAACCCCATCAGAGATAGGGCTGTTATTGACAGCTTTCTTTTAGCTGCTATAGGTTGAATAAAATAGAGATGGGCAAACATTCACAGTTTTTGATGTGTGCTTGACTTCAGAGAAAAACATCTCGTCTAGAAACATTCCTTGGTGATAGAGAGACCAAGGGCCTCTTTCTTTCCAGTCAGCCAGAAAACGTGTCATCCTTGCACTGTCTTTCAGTTGTTTTACTGCAATCAGGAACTACAGACTAATGTTTATGTGTAAGAGCAAAAATAATAATATAAGCTTTATATTGCTTTGACCCTTCCAAATTCAGGCTCAGCTTGAGGTCTGGGGGCAGTCAGACCAGTTGTTGTTTTATCCAAACTAGTTCATCCATCCCTAATCAAGAGATCAGCTGTGTTGATCCTCTCGTATTCAGTGCACAACTTCTCTGTGCTCCATAGAAAAATATCTCACTTTAGACTATGGTCAGTCAAGAGCATTTTTCCATCAGGAATCCACAGGTGTCAGCTCTCTGGCTTTGTTCCACATGAAAGCTAATTGCATATCCCTTGAATGACCACTTAGACCTGTGCCTCAGTCTCTACTAGGTTGAGAATAAGCACTACAGCACAGAACAAGAGCAGACTCACCTAACAATCCTTCTGTGCTTCCTCCTATAACTATGTCTTCCAAACACACTGTTCCCATCTTGAAGCTGAGCCCTCAGTCTTCCCACTTCTACTCCCTCCTACCATCCCAGGTATTGCTCAGCCTCTTAGTCGTATAATATCCTTCTGCAGTTTTTCACAAGTCTTGTCCTTCCTCCTTTAATAGCAGTATTGTCAGCAAACTGTGTCAGCTCACCACTTGCCCCCTTTGGGAGGCTATATGTATGACCATATAGAACTGCAGGGGTCCCAGTGAAATTCCACTGATGGTTTTCTTTCACTTCTTAAGACCTAGTCATATTACATCTTCTGCATCTCCCTTCCTACCTCTCCTCAGGTCTCTCTCATCTTAAACCACTGGGTGGCTTTTCAGTGTAACAAAGAGCTGGTTCCTGTCCCAAGACTTCAGACAAGCTAACTAGAGGAAATGCATTAGCAGCTGGGAAGAAGGGGAGAATACAACACCAGTAGAACTACACAGCCAGCTGTGTGCCCATGTGAAGGGGTTCAGCTGAGTGGGGCTTGGCACCTACAGCAGAAGCACAGAGGACACCTGCTCTGGGTGACAGATATACACCACAGCCTGTTCCAGGGTCCTGGTGTCAATGGGACAGTGTGCCAGCAATTCAGTACAGATACTCTTATTTCTCTGGTGTTAATCAGTATTCAAAAGACTTGTGCACACAGATCCATAACAATGAGAACATCACTCTCCTTCACCCCGGGTTTAGGCTTAGTTGAAGAGTCTGGATTTAATGAACTCCCTGCTTACACCTTGCAGGGAAATCCATCAAGGGTTCCAGTTCCCTTTGGAAGAGGTAGCTGGTTTTGCTTTGCTCTTGTATGCCTGCAGTTCTGTACAGAAAAGGAAAATAAACAGGCTTTAAACCACTGCTAAAAAGACTCTTTTATGGTTGGTGGCAGCAGGTACACAGAGTAAAAGGGGACTGTGCCCTTGGCACGCTTTCAATTACAAAAACAGGAGAGGGTTTGCTACCAGGCCTTTGCAGGAGACCTTGCCATAAAAATTAAAACTTTCTGCTTTGCATAGTTGTGCCACTGTCAAATTTACTAAAACAAGCAAATTTCTAAGCATTTCTTAGGAAAATGTGACTAACAAAATAGGAACAAGCAAGAGGCAAATAAGAGTGCTGGCTATGTACCTATCTACTTTATTGTGACATACACAAACAATACAGGCAAGACTGCCAAAGAACAGTGGACTTAAGTTTTTTAAAATAATAAAAAGACAACAGATAAGCTTCTCCAGAAAATTTACTGATGAAGGAAGTTCTTACAGTATGGTGGGCTCTTTATGAAACCTTATGATGGCTCCAGCAAAAGGATGGATTATTTTAGTGCCGTGAAGGTGGAAAGAAGGAAAAAGACAGCCACAAAGCTACCTTGGGGCTACAGACCCTGTGAAAGCAGAACACTGTTGTATTTTCTTTTCTGCAGCAGAGCCTAGGGAGGCCCTACAGTTGTGTTTGATTTACCTGATTTCATTTAGACATCACAGGCATCCACTGCCCTTGAACAAGGGGCATGTCAGGTGCAGAACTGACAGCTTCCATGGACCGTCTGAAATGTGTCTTAGAGCTTGGGCTCCTCAAGCAATTGCACTGTGATAAAAAATCATGCCTTGTAAACTTCAGCCCCAAGTAGCTGCTCATAATCTGTTTGTGACAGTGTTTGTTTTCCCTGCTGTAATTTTTTCAGACAGTGTCAAACTCTATTTACTCACATTGTTGTAGCTTTTGCAAGACTTAATTTTAATTGAGATTTTACTGTTCTGAGGTAATTCTACACCATCATTCAAAGAACATGTGCACAAATATATAGTCAGGTACATTTCCTGTAATATTGGCTCCACTCAAATTAAGCTTTAGGTATTTTTAATGGTAAGAGTACTACTGACATGTATTTATGGGCAGAAAGGCATGGTACAACCTACACCCATCCAAAATAAATAATTTATGCCATTCCCCAAAGCTGCTGTTTAGTTAATCACTCAGTGCCTGTGCTTTTATCTCTTTTATTTTATTAAGCTCTGATATCTCAGTCAGTTTAGCAAAATACCAGTAGGTGGAGTAATGGTAAAGCAAATGTCGTCTTCAGCTATTTATATTTATAAACAGCCATTTTTAATATCTTTGCAGGGATTTACATAAACCAGTTTTGTATATATATGCCAGAAACATCTATACATAAAAATGTATATTACTTACATGCACATACTCAAATACACATAGATTAAAAGAACATAATTATTACATGATGAAACTTTTTTCTTGGTCTTAAATCTAGTATTCCATGCATTGAGCAACAAGCATTTTGCAAATTATGTTACAAGCTTGAAGCCCTACATTCCCATACACTTAAAAAAATCCTGATCAGTGTCTGAAGAGAGTAGTGATGCGCTGCAATTTCCACTTTGGTATTGAGGTCAGCTGAGATTTGAGAGACAGCTTTGGTTAATAATGTCATGTCCTTGCCAACCTGCAGTTGTGTAGTGTGCCCAAAGCCTTCAGTACACTCGATAGGGGCATCATTAGCATGGTCTTTGTCCTGTGTCAGGGTGGAGGATGGCTGTCATGGATGAATGGCCTTATGTAAAGAAAGGGTTTCTATGAATCAGCTGCTAGTTCTCCTCTCTACTGCATAAAATTCTCCTAGTTATTCATCCGGACTTCAGATAAACACTAGTAACTTCCAAGAATTCAGGTAGGCAACAAAGCAGAGCCTTAGCAAGTGCATAAAAACCTAACAACACTGCTGCAGCTTGGTCTCCTAAAGCAGCAATTTTAAGCTCAAATTAAAGGCACTCCCAAATGTGTTATCAAAATATAGAAACTTTGGGAAATGAAACCGATATGCACTGAAAGAAATCTCATTTGGACTGCAGCCTGTAGTTCAGTTCAGGCAAAATTCTTACCAAAGGCAGATACAGGGGTTTTTTTAATTTCTGATTAAACAAGCAGGCACAAGCCCCTCAGTCACTATGAGAAGAAAACTGATCAGTTATTATTAATGTCTTTTCTGAGTCACTGCATTCTGATAAGAAGTGCAATACGCTTCTTCATAGCTATCTCAGGCTGATCTCTGAACTATAAGGAAGACAATATATTCCCTAATATCAGTGTTAATTTTATAAGTAAGAAGACTGAAACTGAGCTTTGATCGCACGCAAAAAGTAAAAACTTGGTCAGGTTATCATCATCATTCTACAGCCAGGAGATTTATAAGAAAAAACGTAGACACAGGAACTTCATTTTGCTCCCAGGGATCATATTAAATTGCAAATACCAACACAAAAGTTAAAAAAAAAAAAGAAAGGACAAGATTACCTCTGTAAAATTAATATAGGTCTAAAGAACTGTAAATATCAGTCTCATTATATGCACTACTGAGTATAGGTAAGGTTATTTCCCCTATCACCATTTGCTCTGTGCAACTATGTGGAGATTATTAATATTAAAGACACTCATTCCCCCCACCAAATCCACAAGTTCAAGAAAATAATTTCTCATATTAATTTTAAAATACTGAATCCATTTGTGCTACCTTTTTCAGGATTGCTCAAGCTCATAATATTTTTACTGTGATTTTGTTTGTAAATTGCTTATGATTCTTTTGGGATTTTTTTTATCCTTTTTGTATGCAGTATTCAGTAAGCCAAAAGAACCTGTGTTCTTGCTCCTGCCAATGCAAGCATTGCAGGATGATCATCTACCTCCCTATTTTTCTCTAGGAGAAAAAGCGAATGGGCAGAATAACAGATATTTCAAACTAACCACCTATTTTCTGTCAGATAAAATATAGTCATAACCCTGAAAACAAACATAGCCTCAACTTATATCAGAGAAAGCAAGTGAGCAGAAGATGAGTATCAAATATACCCCAATCATTCAATAAAAAGAGCTAGAATATTAAGGGAGTAATGAATTAGCATAATCTCAAGAGATCACTCTTGAAATATCTGACATGTTTTGACATGTGCGGGAAGAGTAAATGATTTTTGAAGTTGAAGAAGAAAGGAACATTTTATAGAGCTGTTGCCTCGTTAGGGTTGTATTCTTCGAGCTGCTGTGCCCCCCTGGCAGCCCCTGTAACCTTACCAGTGAAAGGAGGCGCAAGCCAGGGCACACCCTGCACAAGACATGAGATGGCCTCCACCACTGGCCCCCTTTAGCAATCATTAAAAAAAACCCAACAAAAAACAAACAAACAAAAACACCACAGAAGAAAAGGGCCCCCACGAAATACAGGGCAGCACACGCAAGTGCAGTCACAGCAGAGCCAGCTACGTAGCACAGGGTTGGTGCAGCCTTTTCTCAAAAGGCAACCCCACTTCACCCCCTGCACTGCTCTTTGTTGGCTTGGTCATTGGATGTTCATTTCTTCTTGCTTTGATGCAGTAAAGAGTATGACTGTCTTTGGGGGGGGAAAGGGGGGAACACACAAACAAAAAACAAACAAACAAAAAACCAAAACAAACAAAAAAACACACAAAAAAAAGAGAAAAAAAAACAAACAAAAAAACCCCCAAAAAACCCAACAAAACTAAAAAACCCACAAAACAAAACAAAAAAACCCCCACCTTTTTTAGCAGCTGAGTGCATGAAATTCAGTTCAGCTTGGGAAAAGGGCATGTGGCAGAAGTAAGCTCATATCTTACACGTTTATTCTTATGCTGCCTAGCATCTCATACATCTAGCACAACAGGAACTACTACCTGAATTTCAGACTTGTCTTTTTCAAAAGAGACAAAAATGTCTTTCTTGCTCTGCTGTCCTTGTTTCTAACTCAGTTGAGAATAAAATTGTTTTCTGCTGAAGCTTTCATTCCTATCTCAGGTGGATTTAGACCAAACAGGAATTCCCCCAGTTTTCAAAATGATTACTTATTGCTACTCAAGTGTGAGTAGTTGAGAGCTCAAAAAAACCCAGAAATAATATTTTGAAAAAAAAAAATCTGCTCTAATTTTCTAATTAGTCAATGTACTTGTTCCCTTTTTCATTTTTTTATCCCCCCTCTCCACTTCATTTTCAACTAGAATAGTTTGAATTTTTATAGATTGTCTTGGAGAAGGGCACTGACACTTCCCTATAGTCTGCTGTCTGCTCACAAGGTATCCTGTCCATGGGAGGGGGGAGGGGCGGGGGGGGAAATAAAATTAGTGTTTATGGCAAGGGCCTTGTCCACTAATAACAAAAACAATGAAACAGATGGGTTTTGCACTAATCCTTAATCTGACTGAACAGTTTTCAGATTAGGTTCTAGTTTGTCATTCACAGTGACACATAGTATAATGTTTGGAGGTCTGACATGAGCGGGTTAGGGGATAATTAAATGTATGAACTTGCCCTCTTCATATATTTCTTAATGTTTCCAAGTCCAGGGACTCCCTTTGCATAAATCTGCTCTGGTGCTGCCTAGAAAGGTAAGCTTACAACATAGTAGTCCCTTCTGCTGGTGCTATTTCATAAAGCTTCATCCTGTTTCAGTGCCTGCAAGGTGCTGTATCTCTGTGTTATGGTTTGCAGCATTCCATGCATCATTCCCTGGGCTCAGAGCCATGGAGAAGAGCATTTGAAAAGCAAAAGGCAAAAGGGAAGTGGGTCTTAGTCAGATTTGCTGTGAGGCAGAAATCAAGGGCAAGTCTGGAAGCTCTTGACAGAAAATGAAACAAGAGAAAGTGGTGACAGAAGGGCATGAATAAAAAAAAAAAAAAAAGACAAAACAAAAAAAAACCAAAAACACAACACTTCTGAGAACCTGAATATACTGCAGGTGAAATCCAATATCTAGCAGAAATGCTGTTCTTCCCTACAAGAGCTGTAAAAAAAAGTAACAAATCTGCATGCAAATCTTAGACTTATAGATTAATTCAGGTTGGAAGTGACCTTGGGATGTCATCTAGTCTGACCTCTGGCTCAGAGCACGGTCAGAGTTGAATCTGTTCCCACCATGCATTTGTGAACAGGCACATAATGAATACTATGTCGTCAATCAAGTGTCCCGGCTTAAGAAGAAAAAAGCAAAAATAAAATATCAGGTGTTGCCTCCTAAAGTAGCTTAACATCTGCAGGGTAAAGAACACATCCAGTACTAACATAGGTATTCATTACACAATTGATTCAAAGCACAGCTTTCACATGTTAGCAGCAGCCTTGTTACAGCTTTGCCTTATCTGCAGCAGCACTAAATCTCAAGTAACATGCAGAAAAATGAACTATAGTAATGCTTCAGTGGTGGAGGGATCAGAGGAAACAAAGAAAGATGTGAGGAAAATGTCCTTAGCATCTTCCTAAATTTTCTATACAGAACTGCAAAATATGCTATAGCAAGAAACAAGATTCCCCACAGAGTTCATGTAAATGAGAGGTCTAAAAATATGTGCTAGATACCGGAGGATTTGTTCATTATTAAACTTGTATTGTGTTTACCTGTGTACTGCAAGATTGAGGAAGACTTAATTGCATGCTATGTCCTTGCCCTCTGACCTTCATGTTAATTACATTTTGCTATAATAAGAAATAGATGCACCATTTTCTCTTATTTCCCTAGGACTGAGACAGTTATTAATTCCTAATAAGCTAGCTTTTTCCATCTGCAGAAGGCTATATTTTCTTTTCATTGCATGCACAGTACTCCCAGAAGCTTTTAATTTGCATATATTGAAGATCACTTCACCCATTTAACACTCCCAAAGTAAACTTGCTTTCAGCCACTATGTGGCTGTGCTCTGGGGTTTAATCTCCTTCTGGTCTATAATCATAACACCCACAGAAATCTGCAGGATGAGGAGGAGTGAGGGGGGGGTGTGTGTATATATATATCCTCACACATATACTGTGAATGTGAGTGTGCACAAGGAGTTTGGCTGCCTGGTGTCTTGCCTGAGGTTCATTTTTTGCAAGGGTTGAATGTAAAGACTGATCTTCAACATACTTCCCACTCTTACGCAGAGCTGTTACTGCCATGTCGTGTGACTTAGTTTCCGACCAAGATGAGGTTTTTTCCTGCATCAGTAAAGATTCTTTTTTCTTTAATCTTTAAGAATGTTCTTTTTACTGTAGATGGGATATAATTGAAATCATATTCTACTACCATCCTCACTTACTAGCTTAATAGTCATCACATTGCACAAATTATTTTTAATACCTTGAAAAATTCATTACGTGAACAAAAGATCTTGACATAAGTCATAAGATTTTTTTCTTTTTTCTTCAAATGTGAAGTTAATAAAAAAGGACTCTAGAATATTAAGGTCTACTTCTTAAGCCACTTTTCTTCCCATTTTAAAGAAGGGTCTTTCTGCTTATTTCCAGCAAATTTAGACACTAAGCTCTGACCAAAGATATCATTAAACCAGAGGATTCTAACATGCCTGAACCTTACAGGGGAAAAAAATTTTAAAAAAGGACTTTCAGAAGGACTTTTGTTTTCTTTGTTAAGAGACTGAGCACAGAAGGCAGCAGTTAAGCCTCTTCTCAGAATTCAAGCAGGGTAAAAGCAGTTACTTATAAGAGGACTTCTGTCCTCAGAAAAGTCTCTGCCACACAGGCAAATAAAAATGGATGCGGGAGAAAAGAGAAAGTATTGCCTATGTGTTGGAAGCATCGTGCCCTACTGGAGCATGCAGAGGTGCTGAAAGGGTTGAAAAACAGTTGTCACCCGCACAGCTCAGTTTCTCTGAACTGTCAACACATCCTTTCTTCCTCAGAGTTCAAGGTGGTTCTCCAGTGCTGGTCTACTCAGATGGGGTTATGTCCACATGTGCTCTGACTCCTCACTCCAATGAACCAGAGTTATTGTCAGGCTTCCCTGTTGCTATGAAAAGACTTTCTGGCTCTTTTTATTTTTTTTTCCTCTTCTTCCTACTTTTTTCACAGTTGCACTGCAACTGGATTTGGAATTCAAAAGAATTGATCTGTTGTAATAACATGGGTTTGGGATGAAGGAGAATTTATGTGATTATCATAGAGAACAAAACAGCAGAGTAATGGAGAGATCCATTTATTCTCCCACAAACATCATCTTCACCAAGCCTTTCCCAGTACAGGAAGCCATTTTAACATAGTTTCGCATTCCCTAGTCAGCTCTTACCCTGAAGAGAGGTTGTGATCAGAGGCAGATCATCACACACAGCAGGTTCACACCATCATCAGGAGGGCAGAAGGTACCTTAGATGATTTTATTCAACATCAGCCAACCAGAGCAACCAGGCTGGGCTCTGGCATGGCACACCAGTGCACTCTTGGAAAAAGCTTTGTGAACAATAGCAAAGCCAAGAGAAAGACCAGGGATAAGCCTCACGTGAGTCCCCCATGCACATGATGCCCCTTGAGCTGCGTTTTCATGGCCAGCTCCTTCCTGAAGGGACACTTTTCCTGGTCAGATACCACCCAATCTTAGGAGAGCACCTGGGAGGAGATGGGCTGGGATTGATCCTGTCACCATTCCCTGGCAGCACAGCTTATCTTGCTGGGAGCTATAGGACAGCTGGGTCAGGGAAGGAACCCACCACACCCCCTTCACCCTCAGGGTCCCACATCGTCAGAGCTCCCTGCACTACTCCATCTCACATTAGTCTAAAGCCACCACAAAATGACCAACGTCAGGAATTTAGTCTATGTTAAGAGCAGCAAAGGAGAAAAGAAATTTATCAAAGGTTCTTCCCTTTTACTGTTAAATCTGGTTTTGCACATAGTGTAAATACCTAAACCTGCAGGTGCCTCTTTGCAGGGCCTTTTTTTTTTCTGTTTAGTCAAAATTTTCACAGATAGTTACATCAGTCAGAAATCATTTTCTACAGATGGACATAACTCATTATGTCACATCTTCTAACTACTTTTGATGCCATTTTTCTCAAGTTGCTCTAATTCATCCAGTCTATTCAACCACTGTAAAATTATCCTTTCCAGGAAGTCATGGACAACTGAAACAAAAAACTGCTCCTCCTTCCCAAAACAGTGCACCCTCAGTATATGTTTGACTTGAAGTCCAGTGTGGTTAAACATGTCTTAGTGCTGTCTTATGTGAACTGCCACTCTTCACAGCTCTCAAAGTTTCATGGGCATGGGTTTGTCTGACTTTGCAGATCAGAAGTGGTGGGGAGGTTAAATAAACTGAACGTATCTGAAAATTATTGTCCTTTGATGCATTTGACTACAACAAAAACCTCCTCTTAGATATAAAAGAAGTTTTTCATTAAAAAAACAAACCAAAAACCAAAACAAAACCAAAACCAACAACACACACTAGTTGACTGATTCTGCAAGAGCTGTGGAAATACTTCTAGAGCTCATTTTAGTAAGGGACTCATGTTTGAGCTGTTTATCCAACTTTGCTCAGCACCCCAATTTAACATGAATGGTTAAATAAATAATGGTAAAATAAATAAAATAAATAAATAAAAAATGGTTAAATAATTGAAAACAGTAACATCCCAGGCATGTAGTAGAGGTAGGGCAACGCAATGCATTGCAAGATCCTGTAGGACAGTTAATGGCTGCTTTCAAGAGACAACAAAAATAGTAAGTGTTGGCAGCAAGAAGTTTTTAAGACATACAGGAAGAAGTGACAAAATCTAGTCACCTCTCCAGAGTTTGTATAGAAATAGAGTAAATGAAAAAGAGTAAAATAATGTACATCAAAAAAGAATGATACCTTTTTTCACTGAAAACTGCCTTCTAGAAGTTTTCAAAGTATATATAGTTTCCCATTTAAATCCATGGGTTGACATTAAAAAAAAAATCATTCTACATGTCTCTTTAAATCACATGACATATACACTGGGCTTTTAAACCCTATTTGACTGCTGTATGTATACTGCACATTTCAGAGGAGCATCTAGCAACTTAACGCGGTAGGATCTTGAAAATTAAGTCCTTGGCCTTTCTACTGTGACTTCCAGTTATTGTCCAACATAGTGATCATATTCTCATATGCGACTGAATTCATTTTTTTTCCCCCACTAAAACTGATTTCTGTACAACTGATCAAACTAGGTACACTCAAAGCAGTTTGTTTGATTTAGCCTGCAGTCCAAAATGATCTCCAGAAGGTTAGATTCAAGAAATTTCTAATAATCCATATAATTTTATCATGGAAAATTAGGCTGAAGCTACCAGCTCTAATAAGCAAGAGAATAACAAAATTTCGTATTTGATACAACAGCAGCACAGCAAGTAATGAACACATGAACACACGCCTACAGCTGTCATCTAAGCCCTTGGTTTTACTCCTTGGTTTGGGGTTGACTTTTTTTTTTTTAATTCATTCATGGGGGGCATGAAACTTTGCAGCTGCAGGCCTCAGCACCAGGGTAAGAATTGCATAATGATGCCAAAATTGTTTCTACCTTTGTCATTTACTGCACATAGTCTTAAATCCAAACTTGGTTGTAAAAGATTAAAAGCAAAACAAATGGTCTTTAAAAGCCAGATAAGCTAAATTGTTACAGATTATACACATCTCAGTTCAAAATCATTAATGGCTCTCAGAGTAAGGGATTAAGAGACAAAAATAACCTAATTAGAAACGATTTACAGTAGGGAGTTGAATTATTTGTGCTCAGAGCAAGGCAGGATTTGATCTGAAGCACATGACAATGCATTGGCAGTGATGATGATGATCAGGAATGTAAACTAGTACAGCTCTGCCCTCAACCAATCAAAACTGTGTGAAGAATAGCTGAAAACAATTTGGATACTATATCTTGGATAAAATGTCTGAAAACTTTGTTCACTTTGCCTTGTCTGAAAAAAAGGAATGGTTAATTGTGAGCTTTCAGATATTGCCTCTGCTATACCTGTAGTATGCAAAGCAGTGAATTTCTACAGCAACTTTCAACAAAAGCATGTATATTTATAAGCAACCCTTATGTTAGGTTTGTGAAGAGAATGCTGAATAAAAGGTAGGTATACTACTGGGGTTGGATGATTTCTTAGCCATCAGCAGGGAAGCTGTAAAATAATTTTGACTGAACTGAGCACTCAAGGGTAAATTCAGACTTCAGTTACCCATGTGTAATGCCAGTGATTTGCATTCAAGAAACTGTGGGTAGAATTTGGCCTCAAGGAAATAACTTGTGTTAGTGCCATAACCTTTGTTTTACAGGGAGTACAACATTTGACCCAGAGGAGAAATATACCTCCTGTAAACCAGGTAAGCAAATGGGCACAAACCTGCTCAAGACAATCCCAGCATAAATCCAAAAACATCTCATTTCCATTTAAAAGCAAACTAACACTGTATACAAAAGAAATCTGCATGCTTGTTCGGATTTTGGTGTTAGAGAGGGGTTTGGGATTGCACTCCCTGGATGGGTGACTAAGGTCTGTTTCTTTCATTCCAATTCATTTGTAATTACCTATTGGATGCTACGGGTAGAATCTAAAGCATTTGTCACTAGGTTTCTTTTGTGATTAAATTCTCCAGTAGTCTGCTTCACCCATACATGGCTACAACAACACTGCACTGTGCTAGTATCACGATCTCTGCCTTGGTTAAAAATTTGAGTGGTGCCAGAACGTTTTTGCCTTCCTGATCTTTTCCAGCTCACTTGAAGCAATTGTCTATATTTGTGCAGTAGTAACCTGTTTGAAAAGTACACCTCAAGTGGAGGAACTCAGTCCTGCTGCAGCTCACACCACAGTGTGGCACCTTGTTTTCCCGTTAACACCAGAGCTGTTCATGCTGCCTCCTCCTTCAGCAAAGGGAAAGCATCATCCATGCCCTGGGGTATGCACAGGATACTGTGTAACATCCAGCTGTAGAGTTCAGTACAGTCTGCTATTTCAGAAGAATCTATCTTGCATCCTAAACTGCAACAGAAACCACAACACAAAATTGTGCTTGTTTAAAATAGGATTTCCATATCACTGTCATCAGCCTACCAGTAATATTCCTACCTAAATATTATTTAAATGTGACACCATCAAATAGGAAAAGGGGGGAGTAGATAATATATTATCGCAAGGATAGGATTAAGTTATCAATACCAAAAATGTATTTACAAATGCATGTTTAACTCTGTTTTAGTGCAAGATCACTTAAGTTTCTAGCAGTGTCTATGCTTCCACCCTTATTTTTCTAATCTGCATTTTCATAGGTTGAGTGTGTTATTTTCAGTCTGACTTATGTCCATTGCATAACACAGTAGTAAAAAAAGCCTTAAGAGCAAGGCTGAGGAAGCTCAGTGTACTCTTTGCCCCTGCCCATAACCAAGTGGCAGAATAACTTGGTCAGAGGACAGCCAAGCTGCATCAAATCTGTAGTGTATTTTTATGGCTAGTTCTGGCCAGAAGGCACTGCATGAAGATGACATCCACTGCCTTGTCTTAGTGAAGCTCCATTAGGAATGAGTAATGAAAATATCCCTGTGGGCATGCTTCCCCTTGCTAGTACTCCGTCCAGAATTCCAACCAAAAATTCAGGTGGTATTCCTGTGTTTCTCTATTAGCAACAAGTGAAATGCTTGTCTAATTATGCCAGCACTTCCTCATTTCCTGTGGTTAAATCACCTGTAAAAAGTAATTCACTCATCACTCTCTAGTTTTTTTTCTAACACTGCTAATCTGGGCAAACACATGACATAACTGTCACAAGGATTTTATACAACCTCAAATGTGCACATCTGCCTCCTTTCCCAACTCCTGACTTACAGGTAAGCCCTCTGGTAATAACACATGGAATAAGTTGGTAGCCCATTGTAAACACAGGGAGGATTGTAAATGTTCCAAAGGGCTGATATATTCAAACCAGTTTGACTAGAGTGAAAACAGATCTACTGATACCATCATGTTTTGCTTTAGAAAGATATCTGGACAGTAAACAAATGGACATTTTACCTTAATAGAGCTAAGCAGCCATGAATAAGGGGAAAAAAACCCCAATATTTTTATTTTCTTGTTCTCTCTGGACTCACTACTGCATTACAAAAAATTCCTGCCAACCAACCAATCAGAAAAGCCCCCAAAACAACAATACTTCAGTCTTTCTACTACCATGCTAGAGAAAAAAAACAACAATAGGGTATTTTCAAGTTACTGTGAGAAAGACCCCAAACTGCCTCTGTTACAACAGCCTTAATACTTATATCAATATGTTCATGAATGACTGAACTTAGGGTAAACAGAAGTGAAGTCTGCATTTCAAATTCAAAACCAAAACACAAAACAAATTTTGCATAAAATTTCAGCCTTAGAGGCTAAGTAGATGCATATTCTCCTGCTAAGTTTCATTCCCCAGCCAAGGACATATCTTGCTTTCAAACTTAAAATACAAATAAAAAGAATCTTTTAATGAATTCAAGCCATAACCATCCAGCCCCTGAGAACTGAGGAAGCATCAGCTTGTCTTGTTTACTGTATTATAAAGCCATAATATTCCCATTTGAAGGAGATGCATCATCTGTGAAGGGACCATCTAGTTCATCATTCCAGAACATGAGCATCTTTTCCAGTTTCACTAAGGTGCACAGTTTCTCACAACATGCCATGTAATGCATTTCTGGAGGGATCAAAAAAATTAATCTACCACCAAGAATCCTGTCCTACTGAGACAGTCATCTGTCCTCCACAAACAACTTATCTTTGTGCTTGCAGAGGTATATAATCCAGTAGGTTTATTCTCTTGTGTAACTAAGCCAATCCCATGTGTTTCACAAGCAGACAAGGATTGTTGAAAACACAGTTTCAAGCAGAGCAGGGAGCTCCACCTTGCCAGACTGACTGGTCTCCTCAGCATGCAGCACTGATCCCCAGGCAGTCATTTTTAAGTTTGGCTACAGAAGTTTCTTCATGTGTGAGGAGGCAAAAGCATGCACCCACTTTTTCCAACACATTTTCTGCTCTGCTCCTGCCTTGAGAGCCCAGCCTGGGGGGCACCTCCAGCACGGGGCAGGCAGCTGCTGCCTATAATGGCGCTAAGGGGACACTTCACCTCGGCAGACTCCTTACTCAGCAAGGCAAATGAGCCCCAGATGAGCTCTGGAAGGTTGTAGGTTCTGGAGTTGGGTAACCTTAAACTGACAGGGGCACCTTTGCTGTGTAGCCTGCTCACTCAGTGCCTGCAGAGCAGAAGTTCTCTGAAGTCTGTGGGTTTCAGCATGGCTGTTATTATTCCATACTGGTTATTGATAGTTAGGTGATAATTAAGCCTGAGACTAATCATTTCAAGACCAGAAAGGAAACCTGTATATCACTTTTATCCAATACAATAAACACAATTAAAAGGAACTACTGCTGTCTCTCTTAGTTTTCACCCAAATATATCAGCTGTCATTCCTTGAGCTTTAAAGTGATTGAATAATAAACCTGCACAGAATTGAATTACTTCAGTAGCAAGTTGATTAGTTCCCACATCCAATAAAATGTCTGTGGTATCTCATACATTTGGCATTTAATGTTGTAATTAATAAGTCTTGATCATGTGCCTCTTACAGCCACAGGTCAGTGACAACAGCAACATTCCCTTTCTCAGCAGGAAATTGAGCCTCCCAGACATTTTCCTAAGACACTTACAATTACGATAAATTGTCAGATTTGCTTCAGTCATTTTGAAAACTAGTTCAAGTATATCTTCCCAGGTAAAAGCAGTGCAAAGATATAAAACAGAGTTAGTTGGACATTTTCTTTTTATTATTATTTTTTGCAAATTGCATTTTGGGGAGTATCCCAGAGTTTTTAGGATCATTATAGATTTCCAAGTGAAAGACATGCTTTGAAATGAACTGATCTCAAGTACATGTCTTTCCAACTTAATCTAGCCTTTCCAATAGAGAGCCAGATACCAAATCACTTTAAATCTGTGTAGCTCCATTGATTTCAATGGGTACATGTTCAATTTATTCCACACAGGGATTTATCCCTTTAATTTCAAATATTTTAAAGGCAATGTTACAGAGACATTTATATTCTTTTTCATGATGTATGCAGGAGGTTAATTTTTTAGAACTATTTTATTAAATATCAGGACTTTTTTTGCTTCCTTTTTCCATTTATCCTGTCAGTTTGCAGGGCAGATCATGAAAATAGTAGGGGACTTACAAAGGTGGAACAGATAGAGGCATTTTTATGAGTTATCTAAAACATGCGAGATCTAGTCTAGATTAAAGGTTGGGGAAAAAAGGAAAGAAACAATGCTATGAAACCAACATTTACTATAGCTGTTCCTTTGACACCTGCTTTTTCCTATTTGTGAGTTTACCAAGGTCACCTTGCTTGTTGTAAATGCAGTTTTAAAATAATGCCCTGCTTATCAAAAATTTTAAATACTGATGGCAAACTAAGCCTATAAGTTTATAACTCCTAGTAAGCGTGAAAGGATGCAATAAAGGAGAGAAAACCTTGCACCTAAACCCTCTGATGCAACATGCCAAGGGGAGAGGAGGAGGAGGGAAAAAGTCATCCTTTATGTTGCTTCCTTTTCCAGGAACTTTATCCAGTTACACTGCCTGATCAAGAAGTGTTTCCTCTGAATCGAAGACAAATACTTGACACCCCTAATTATCATTCTTTCTGCACATAACATTTCCAGTCTCACCCTACTGTTCATCTATGTAAGTCTGGCAGACATGACACATACACCCCCCCCATCATGGCTTAGACTCCCAAGATATTTCTAATTTTAATAAGCAATATAGTTTGGGTCCTCTTCTGTTCTAGTTTTTTTGCTTACTCTTTGGGGAGAGACTTTATCAAGGTTTTCTTTCTTTACAATGACAAGAACTAGAAACTTATATCAGCTGCAGCTGAAATTTTTATAGTCTGTGTCTGCAAGAGCTGGGATGTTAAGACAAAAAGCAAGATGAAATATCATGAGACGTGCTGTTACTGCAATAAACAGTAAGAATTTCTAAGACAGCATGATACAACATAAAATAGTCATACTTTCCTCAAAAAGACGAATCCCCAAAGCTTCAGGAAATGTGCTACTAGTCTTCAAAGTTGTACAGACTTAAAACCTTATGACAGAGAGCTGACTGCTCTGCCCAAAATCATAGTCAATGAAAAAAAAGTCAAAATAAAATAAATAAGAACCAAAAAAACCTTACTAAGCAAACAAAAGCGAAACAAACAAGAAAAACATTCAAGGTCTTTATCACCTGCTGACTGGGAGCAAAAATGTTGTATCTAGCTCTCAGCCTCTTGCTTCAGACATGGATTCAATATTCCCCGATAAAATGTGTTACTTGCTTGAGGAGGCAACCACAGGCACTAGAAATACACTGAGAAATGACAAGTGAGGAAATCCAAACCCTTCTATCAGGAACTAAGTTGCTGCACTCTTGCACAGTTCTGAAGGACATTCACACCTTTCTTTCTTATGTGAACACCACCCAGGAGCATGTGAAGTCCTCTCAGATGTCACACGCTGATGGCAGTAACCAGCCAAAGTTGGACATACCAGCTCAGGCCCAACAGCAATGGATTATTGCCCCAGGCACTGTGTCTAAGGGAAAAAAAACTGCTCTGCCTCTGGTCACTACACAGGAGCCATGGTAATCCCCTCCCTCTATTCTTTAGAATTGGCTTGTGCAAAAGCCACTTATGACAGTACAGGTATGTCCTCAGGCTCCTGTCTCAGAGAACACCAACATTTAACACAGCAGCATGTGTATGGCAAACCAGGGTTTGCGCAGTTTTGAACAGACAATATTTAAAATACTACACAGTCAAGTTTGTTTTGACAAAATTTACCAGTTCTGAGAGTGTTAAAAATTACCCCCTTTCTCCTCCAGATTCTGTAATAGACTTATTGCTCCAGAAGTAGTTGATGTACTTTATAAATTTCAACAGTAATTTCTTTAGCAAATTAAAAAAAAGTAGATAGTCTCACAAAACACTTGAAAAATAATTATATTTGTATTACATAAGAAAGATCCAGAAAATTTGTAAGAGAGTGAAACTATCTCCTTGGAAACAGTCAGTAAAAAAATGTGGACTCCAATGTTAAAGCAATTCAAAAGAAATTAAAAGAAGAATATTTAGGACAATTTTGAAATTATTAAAAAGGAAATGAGATAAATATCATACACCAAGTACAATATAGAGAGCATAAAGAGATGAAATTTTAAAAAGGGAAAAAGAACAATAACACAAAACCCCCTTACTACAATAGCAGAAAAGCGTGAGTAAAACCCTCACAAATCTTTGTTCGTGAAGTCTAGCCGTGATAATGATGATGAATAGCAGAAAAGCATGAAGCATCAGTGAAACCCTGATTCTCATAGGTAAACAGCTTGAGTGATAAGATGGCACTATTTTGACCTGTACAAATTGCACCCAGAAGTGCAATCAAGGAAATTCCTATCCTTTGTTTTTATAGTATGCTGCTAATTTGTGTGATTCTCATTAAATTCATATGATAATGCAGGCTGTTTAATATGTCTTGTTTGCAATACACAGAATGTGGGAAACAATTTGTTCATGCAACTAACAGGGTCTCCATCAACTGACTCTCTAAATATATTGGTTATTTTCTATTTAAATAATCACCCACAAGTTAAATGATTTCTTGAAAACAACAGCACAGCATGAACTCATAATTCATCAGGTTTAAAGTAAGTGTGGGAAGTAGCTACTGAGAAACTTCAGCATTCAATCCTCACTGGCTGCTCACAAGGACTCCCTTTCTTACATAAAGCTTAATTCCTGCTATCTCTTAGACGCCTGTACTTTTCACAACAAGCTTTGTCTATGAGAAGTCATTTGAAATTCATTTCACCCACACCAGGGGTACCTTCATCACATCAATCTTCACTTCCTGCTTTGTCACAAAAACCCTGACTCACCCCTATTCACCTCATTTGTCTGACTCACTGACTTAGCAGGGACTGGCAATTTTACTGTGACAAGCCTATTCAATGGAAATCAGAGTGCCTTGCCTAACCTAGATGCTTTATACAGGAAAATATCTTATGTCAGACAAGGAACTGAATTTTCATTTCCTTAACGCCACTCAGGCAGGCACAGTGTAACATCCAGTCCAAAAACATTTGAAAATTCCTTTTTTTTAAAATTTTCCTCTTAATCCAGGGAAAAATGAAATGCTGAAATCACACATTTTCCAAACTCCTTCACATCACTTTGGGTAGCACCTAACTTTTATGCCCCTGCTGTCATTCACAGTGCTCCTTAACAGATCCATCCTTTTCTTTCCATCTGTCCTCCGCAGATCCAACCATTCTCACTTCTCACACCCAACTCAGTCATCCCACCAGGGTTCCTGGGGGTTGGAGTAGCCACGGTCAGCAACTGTGGCTGCACCTTAGCCTGAGTTGTGGCTCTAAGTTAAAAATGGAGTTACAAATCTTGGTCCCAGCCTGCTGGGAGAGAAGGGAAAGCTGTTAGCCCCTGCAGATTTAGGAAGAAGACTAGAACAAAGGAACTGGAGTATGAAGCAAGCTATTAGAGGTACTTGTGTGGCAGGGAAGCTGATGTCCTATGGGCTGAACCTCGGCTGGTTGCAGCATGAAGGGAAACTAGCACAAAGAAGAGGCAGGAAGGATGAAGTAATTGCTGATCTTTACAAGCCCTATGTAAAATACCATTCATAATGGTGATGACAGTCACTTTCTGCAGATAGGCACAAAGGGCTTTTTCTTCCATGGCACTCTGACAGTTTCGGCAGGAAGAGAGAGGTGGCTAGTGGATGTAAATTGTCAGTGATCTGTCACCAAAGAGCAGATTGCTTTTCCCCTCCTGAATTTTCCCTCCTGAGTTAAGATTAGTCTCTATTGAAACCTAGGGTTCTGTTCATCACCAGCCAGCACCTACAGAGATGAAATTCCTTTATCAGATCTCTCTAAATAAGTAGTTGAAGCTCAAATCACTCTGACCTTAGGAAGAGGAGGAATGGTGGTGTTGCCAAATTCTAAAGAACAAAGCAGGCTGCTATGTCACAAATTAAAACCAATGCATTCACAAGGGAATTAAGGAAAATAAAATTAAGACCAGTAATTTATTTACAATAAAACTACTTCAATTACTCTGTATTTAGCCACATGTACAATAAGAGAAATGAATCTGAAAAGACTCAGATACACATGAAATGCTGCTGCACAGTACTAAGAATTTCTGAAAGCAAGGGAAAGTCTCTTTTGTTTTATTTGACTTTGTTTTGAAAATCACTTTGCTGTTTACCCAGGTATGTCTTCTTTGCAGAATACAAAGATCCTTGTGGAAAACAGAAGTGTCTGCTAATTATTTCCTTCTAAAAGCAAAACAAGAGAATGAAGTGTCTTGTATCACTGAATTTGAAAAATACTAAGAAAGTTTGTTCTCTTTATAGCCAAATTTAAAGCAAATTATTTTGATGAGGGTTGATATAGAGGGTGGAGGAAACACAAGTTTCCATTTAATTTCCAGGTGCACACACACTTTGTCTTTAGTTGTCAAAAGAGAGCCTTTCCATAAGAGGCTACAACAAACAGATGAAAAAAAAACAAAGCCTCTGCCACGGGGTCTCTGCCCTGTTCTGTATTTGTGCAATACCCAGAACACTGAAGCTCTGGTTTCTAAACCAGGTATAAACAGAAGGAAATGAAAGTATAACATGAAAGAAATCAAATAGATGGGTAACTTAAAAGAAGGAATACAACTTTATTTATGCTGTTTAACCCTTAATTGTCTATCTTTTAATACTGCCTTTAGGAAAAGAAGTGATTTTATTACAGATCAGCAATACTTGCAATGGCCTTCATTGCAGTTTATCAAAGGTAACACCAACAGAACATTAAACACATTTATACAGCAATCATACTCTGTTACCAAATAGCTCAGTTTCTTCCTGTGGAGTGTGTCCCACTTTCACACAGCAGAACCCAGGAGAGCCCTGAGTTATATAGGTCAAGATACTGAACTTCTCAAAGTATTGACAAGGAATCTACTCACCTGTTCTTGCCAGGAACTGTATCTACCTTTGATATCTATTTATAAGCTCCAGTAAACCAAAATGTCTACTTGATCTGTAGGACAAGAATGAGAGCAAGGTGTCAACCCACCTGCAGGAGAGCTCCCCACTGCTGCTCCTCAGCCTGTCAATCCCTGCAAATAGACTGTCTCAGTGACTTAGACCCTTATAGCACAGCACAACTGAGATAAACTTCTCTCACAGAAGTTACCTTCTTATCCCTTTCAACAGAGCAACAACAACCACCAGGGAAAATGTCAGAAATTTTCCTGAACTGGTAAAATTCCAGCAGCAACAACAGAATTCTCTTGAAAGTGATACACCATCCACAGAAAAGAGATCTGATTTAAACTTACCTTGCAGTCTTCTTTGTAGAAGTGGCATAACAACATGTGGCAATCAGATAGGGTACTTAAGCTCAGATCTGTGCAAGCAACTAACCACGATGTGTTGTAATGAAGGAAGGAAAAAAATGCTCCAAGTACACAAACTCCATTTACATTCAACAGGGACTATTGTGAACTGATATGCAAGACAGAACAAAAGAGCAAAGACTTCCTACCCAGAGCAGAGTTTGTCCCACTTGGTATGATCAATGGATAGACATGTAAATCATTTTGTATTTACTTGATTATTACTTTTCAGTTGGAATTAGTAGAAAGAATTAATGGGATAGCAGTGATCATCTGCATATTTTGTATCATGATATCTTAAGCAGCAGTTTCAGGCTGTGTTGTGCTTTAGCTGCTTTTCAAAAAAAAAACAACCAAAAAACCCAAAACAAACCAACGAAAAGAAACAAACAAAACCACAAAAACTTGGAAACAGACAAGAGAATGAAAGTTGGCTGTATTCAGAGGGGTGTATAAATGTTTTTGTGAAAGTTCTGCAGGAAAATTGTAACACAACAGAGCTACAGAGTAAAAACATATCGGTATTGTGATTTTACAGTGTTGCATGCCCTGACTGACAAATGCATTCATGAGAACATCCAAAAGAGATGCAAAGACTCACTAATGTGCCTGACATCACCAGATGACTGCAAATCTACAGAAAGGAAAGGTTAAAGTGTCACAGTGGCTTTTTTAATTATTATTATTATTTTTCCTACACAGGAACCTGGCAGGGGCACTTATGCTGTTGGTACAACTGCTGATGTACAACTGACATGAGGTTCCAATGGAGTTATTCCCAAATCATCCATGTGCAAAGAAAGCATCTGTGTCCTGTTTTCACCAGACCAGAGTGCTAGTAAGCGAGCCGCCAAAGAAAGGAAAAGCTATAGCATCATCATGTTGCATTGAAGACAACAAGGCTATTTCAGAAGACAGCAAGCCTGATATTAGTTCATATTATAATCAAAACAAATCAAGCATAGACAATCTGGATCACCTCACCAGGCTTTATACACACAAGAGGAAAATTTGGTGGTAGCCAGTGGTAATATGATTCTGATGTGCTGTGCTGAATGGCTACATTTGTCATTTAGTATTCAGAGTTCCCAGATTCAAATTCTGCAATGTCCTGTGATTGCTGATTGTTTCTGGAGAAGTAGTCAACAACTTAGCTAAATAAAGAGATGATAATAAAGTAGGTTTTCAAACCACAGTTTGTATTGGATTTGAAGCATTTGGCATAGAAATACCAACCTGCTTGCAGCTGTTGCACTTGTTGAATAGCAGAGATCAACACTGGCACTTGTAACTGCACAGCAACAATAGAAAAGTGAAGATGTACACAAAAAATGTGTATATATGAGAAATCTGTTGCAGAAATAAAAATAAACTAAAAAAAACAATTACGAAACAGTTCAATGTGCACAGTTACATAAACACAGCCACAAAGTGTGTTGCACAGGTGAAAAAACCTGACAGATAAAGTGTAGGTGTTTCCAAAGAGAATAAGATTAAGATTATTACTTTGACCCTATAGCTAAAGTATAAGAGTATAACAAATGATAAAATAATTTATAAGAGAAATAAACTAAGGAAAGAAATGGAGATAGACGTACAGGAAATGAGACCAAAAGGTGACAAACGTAAGAAAGGACAAACCAAAAACCTGCACACAGATCTCTTAGCTGAGCAAATTTAATGAACATCTTTGAGTTTTCTGTATTAACCAAGGAAATGCTGCTGAACAATTGAGATGAAGAGACTTATCTGTTGAGCATAGAAAGAATGTTATAGGACTAAATAACACACCAAAAAACCCCCAAAACAACCAAACAAAACTATAGTAGAGGAAGCCAATGAAGAAATCAACAAAATGAACACAAATTCCTGTTAGGACCTGCTAAAGGGAGCTAGAAGTCTGATCAAATGGCTGCAGCACAAATACCTTAATCCACATTCGCTGATACAAGTCTTACGTTTTGACTGGTGGAGGCTCATATCATTTGTCTGGCTCTTTGGAAATTCTCAGTGCCAGTCTGTGTACTTCTGATCAGGCAGGGAACGGCACTTTTCCCACTGAATCACTAAGCCAATGATCCATCACCATGTCAGGGCTGGGAGGGGTTGGTGCTGCTGGAAGCCATGAATGTTTGGATTAAGAAACCCAGCAATTTCCCCTCAAAACAGACACACTTAGCCAGAGTATTTGGGCCAGTGTAAGTTCCACTGCAATCTTCCTACCTCCATTTTTGCTGTGGTTTTAATTGAAAGCTATTTTGCTTACTGTCCATCTCAGAATATGGACTAATTCTGCTGTGCCTTGCTGGACAGCTGTTGTGTTATGGCTCAGAGATAAGTGATGGATTGATCCCCTTGTACCCCACATTCTTGCTTCACTGGGGAACAGAATGTTTTACTTAATGTTTGCAAAGCACTTGGAGATCCTTAAATGAAAGGCATAAGAGCAAAAAATACCATCATCATTAGCTAGAAGGGCCACTGCAGAGCAATGGAAAGTATTCCTTTTTTTCCCCCTGCCCGTCTGGGGTTTTGCACACAGCCTAAGCAGTGCTTCCATCCCCTGCCAGCTCAGAGAGCAAGAGATCAAATCTGTGCCTCTGGCAGAATAGTGCCGAGTGCTAATTACAGAACTACCATATAACATCTGCTGCAATGCATAACTGTAATTCCTTGGCATGCACAAATACAGCACCTAGATGCTCAGAGCACAGTTGTAAGCAAATCCTGGCACCCAGAGTGTATGTGGCCCTCAAGTGAGTCTCAGCATGGATGAAAGGAGGCAGAGGAGCACAGAAAAGCACTAACCCCCCAAGCACTCCCTTCTCACAGAGGAATCACAGCTGCAGGCTCTGCACTTGCAGTAACACAGAAGCAGAGCCATTGAAGCTGCCATCTATCCCCTCCCAGAGCAAGGTCAACTACCTAAAAGAGCTTCCAAATAGACACCTTTCTCTCACAGCCCAGGGTCACCCAGAATTAATAGTTTGAGAGGCACTGTGAAGCCTCGCCCTGCCACAAGATGTCTCAGAGAGGTGTTGTATGAGAATAAGTCATCTGCAAGACTTCTTGTGGCCAGGCATTCCTTGTTGCTACCGCTAAATATTCTTTGCACCCTAAATAAATAAAATAATAATCATCAGCATAGATAAACCGCTCATTAAGAATTAAAACTTCTGTTCGTGTTCATTTGGAAAGCACTACTTCTCACGCTTAAAGTCGGTAGTTATTTCAAGCACTGACCAAGAGTCCTCATACAGCAAATACAGTGCTTGTTTCTAGGATGGGAGGGATGTAGTCCACATCCATCCAGTACTGCACTCTGTTTTAAAAGACTTGGGATGGCCTCTTTAAAAACTCATCCAATATACCAACCTTATAAACTGGATGATGAATCAGGACAGAAACTCAAGGAAAGTCATCAAATACTCTCTCATTCCTAGCTGATGTGCATGGATTCGAAAAAGCAACACTGAAGGTGCCTACAACTCTTCACCAGGGTCACAGGGAATAATTATCTGTTGGAAACTTTTTCTTAGTATGAAGCTTCTTTATGCTGCAGCCCTGATGTGTCAGAAAAGATGCACTTCAGTGCCTGCAGGAAATACATGTCCTAGCCTACTACATCTCTCTTTTCATCAAAGAAGAAACACTTGCAGCCATCACTGTTATTATTTTAAAGTATTATCGCATTTAAAGCATCAACATTAAAGCAAATCTGTAATGGGAACCAAACCCAGACCTTGCTTCGCAGGAAAGGAAGAGATAAATGAAGCCATTCATTCCATGGTAACAATTTATGGGCTAACGTGATAAGACCTGAGTACAAGAGGAAAAAAAAAAGATCCATAGAATGACTTCGCAGAAGCCTTGTGAGCAAAGTCTATAAAAAATGAACAAGTGCACTGGGCTGGCCTGCTAATTTCTTCACAGTATAACTGGAAATGTAGACACTTATCCATGCACAATAGTACAAGAGGAAGTGTATATGAGAGACCCCTCAGCCTGAAATGGATAAATGGAGATGAAATAGTGCTTTTGATGCAAGGCTAGTCAGAGAAATTGGAGTTTTGTACTGAGTGTCTTGGACTTGTTTTGTTTGCATAGAAACACCTTTAGAAACACATTATTAAAATAAGCTTTCTCAATGCCAAAATTGAATATCAAACAAGACTGGCATGTGTGTCCTAATATCCATGCTGGTTATAACATATTCATCTGAAAAGTGTAACTGCAAAAATCCCACCTATGAAATATGAGGACCTTACCAGCCATGTGAACAGACTCTTACTTCATTACACTGTCCGTGCACTTCAAGAGGAGGCAGTGTGGGGAAGACTGAAAAATTCCAGTGATAAATTGCAACTAATGGCAATTCAATAAAAAAAAAGCTTTCTGTAGTTGGTACAGAATGCTTACCTGCATTCATGGTGTTTATTATTTTTGCTTAGCAATTGTTATGTTCCCTTTGTATGAGGAAAAATAATATTCTTAAATAGGAGATCTTTATCAAAATAGAAATGTGACTAAACATTCCTACCAGTCAAATCAAAAGTACCTAGGAGAAATTAGATACCATCTTTGTAAGAAAAAAAAAAGGCTGTAATTTTAACAAATGTAAGTCAGTAACAAGCATGGAGAGAAAACGGTAAAATGCAGACATTTTCTGCTTTTCTGAGAGAGAATCATTGGTGCTTCTCAAACACTTCTGAGTTTATTCTGCTAACATGGGGGTCCTTTTTGTCTTTTAATATTAGATTTTGAGACAATCAACCACAGTGCTTCACTGCCTAAATCAGTCAGCAAACTAACATGACAGAAGTAAAAATAAAAAATAAACAAACAAAAACAAAACAAACAAAAAAACCCAAACAAAAACCAAACCAAACAAAAAAAAAACAAAAAAAAAACACAACAAAAAAACCAAACAAAAGCCAACCAACTAAGAAGTTGCTTCCATGAAATGCAGAGAAAGAATTTTATTGCTTCTGAAGACTGCTTATGATGGTACATGATAAAAAGGAAGAAAGTAAAAAGATCTTGTCTTACAAAAGAATATGTAAAAAATTAATTTGGAAGTGGTCATTAGGACTGAATAGATTCAGAGGCACTACTATATTCTTTAATTTTTTTAAAAGAAAAAAAACAGTGATATTCATGAAATTTTTCCAAACAGGCAGGGAGGAAAATGGATTGAGACCAGCCCTGACTGGAGCTGTTGGTTGACAAGAACATCAACATGACCCAACAATATTTGCTCACAGCCCAGAAAGCCACCAACAACCTGGGCTGCAGCAAAAGCAGTGTGGGCAGCAGGTCAAGGGAGGTGACTCTGTCCCTCTGCTCCGCTCTCACAAAACCCCATCTGGAGTGCTACATCCGGGTCTGAAATCCCCAGCGCAGTTAAAACATGGACCCGCTAGAGCAAGTCCAAAGGGATGCAAAGTTCATCCAAGGGTTGGAGCAGCCCTCCTGTGACAGAGTTGGGGTCGTTCAGACTGGAGAAGAGGTTCCACAGAGACCTTATAGCAACTTCCAGTAGCTAAAAAGAGCCTACAACAAAGCTGGAGAGACTTTTGATGAGGGTATGTAGTGACTGAACAAGAGGGACTGACCTTAAGCTGAAAGAATATAAAGTTAGATTACACAATAGGAAGAAGTTCTGTACGGGTGGTGAGACACTGGAACAGTTTGTCCAGAGAAGCTGTGGTTGCCTTGTCCCTGAAAGTGTTGAGGGCCAGGTTGGGTGGAACTCTGAAGTATCTCTGCCTATGGTGGGGTGGTTGGAACTAGATAATCTTTAAGGTTCCTTCAAACCCAAACCTTTCTGTGTTTCTACGATATGAAAGAAAATACAGGAAAGAAATAAAACCACTATATTAGATGGATGTGTTAGAATGAAATAAAAAGAAAAAAGGGGAAATAATTGTTTAAAGTATCTTGTAGGATCTCTGCTTGGCAACATGATGGCAAATCATTAAGTCCACTGACCATGCTTTGCTTGAGATCTTCCAGACAAAAGGAATTTATCCAAGTGTGCAGAAACTGTATAAGCAGCTTGACACTGATTCCTGTGAGCTGCTGAGTATTAAGGCAGATCAGTACATTTCTTAGAGTTACTTTAGTGAATTCTTGTTTTAGAGAATATAGAGAAAAGTTGAGAAGGTGAGTTGGTAATTTGGGATTTAATAAAATTTAAAAATTAACTGTTCTTAGCAAGTATTGATGACAACAAATTTTTCACAGTGGATTTAAAGAGGAAAGTTAATATACTCAGAAGAGATAGATCACATCCTCACAGGAATGAGACAAGCCTCAGCAAACTCTGAGGGGCTAACAATTCCTAAAAGAAGTTATAACAAAGGCACAAAACCAAACTAACCCAATATCAAGGAGGAACAGAAAATTTAATTAGACCCCTGTTGTCTAAAACAGAGGTTCGTCATTGACTTCATTTTAGAGGAAGCTACTCAAGATTACTAAGAATGACAATAAAAGAAGAGCTTTAGCATATAGGGTCAATGTGAAGCACAGTTTTCTAGCTAAGAAAATAAAAGGTAACAACAAATCATCTTAAAAGTACACTATTGTGAGTAAAGCTAAACAAAACAAACAAAAAAAACCACAAACAAAAAAAAGTTAACCTCCTCTTCATAGAAAGTGGATGCCCACACAGTTCAAGCACTGCAAAAGCCTTCTTTGCTGTCTGTCTTCACTAGAAAAATGATGCACAATTCATGTTACCAGCAAAAGGCTACAGAAGGGAATAAACAGCTCAGAGAGACCTATTTGTTTTCAGACTTTGTGAGCCTGATACACTTCATTTTAGGGAATTTCAAACACCTGAAAGTTCTTTCACATTAATGGTCAGTTTTCAGAGTCCCCAGGAAATGGGAAAAATGTAAGAAACTGGAAGAGATCAAATATAGCACATATTTGAGACAGAAAAGAGAAATGGTAGAAGGTATACATCAGTCACCTTAACCCAATATCTATAAAAACCCCAATCAGTACACTGAAATAACCTTGAAGAACTAGCAAGGAAACTAGGACATGAGAAATTGTGAAGAACAATACCTATCCAATCTATCCAGTATATTTTAATGGTGACATAGCAGGTCTTATTGTCTTAACCCTTCTGTGATAGGAAGAGTAGTAAATCCTGCACTGACTATGTGCTGCTTAAGAGGAAGTCACAGCCAGCCATGAAGGCAACCAAAATCCAGAGATCAACATGTATAACTCAGCCAAGCCACTCTCTTGCCTTCCCTGCCCAATTGCTTGTTCCTGAGGATTGTTAACTTGTGTGCTCTGTGGAACACTTCCTTAAAGATCTGTCAGCCCTGTTCCACTCCCTTGTGCTGACTATCTTGCTGAAGAGTTGAAAATCTGCTTTCCTAAATTCCATGTGCCTAACTTGACTCCCTGCCTGACCCATATTCCTCAGGGCTGCAACCTCCACCAGTGCATAATCACCGGAGCCCACGCTGCCTCCAATTCTGATGCCTGCCCCCCCTCCCCCCCCCACTTAGGTTTGCAAAGAACAGATCCAGTTGCATCACCTCTGGTACATGTCTGTTACCTGGGACAAGAAATTATCCTCCATGCATTCCAGGAGTCTCCTGGATTACCTACAGCTCACTGGTAGTTCTTCAACAGACAGCTCCAGGAGGTCAAGTACATGGAAGCACAATACCTTCTGTAGCTGGAGCAAGAAAGTTTCAATAGGTTTCCCTTAACCAGGTGGCTTGTATTTGACACCAACCACAGAGAACCCTTAGTTGCCTCAGTCTCTGATTCTTATCCATGAGCTTTGGACCTGCCCATGGCTGTTCGGCAAAGACAAACCTTCACGCTCAGTCCTCCTCTTGGCACAGATGGCAATCCCTCTGCCTCTCCTTCTGAACAGTCTGTAGCCAGCAGTATTGACATTCCAGTCATGGGATTTGTCCCACCAAGTTTACTAATGGCAACAAGGTCATAGCTTTCTAGCAGCATGGTGGATTCCAGCTCCTCCCGTTTGTTGTCCATTCTGTGTGCAATGGTGTAAAGGCACCTCAACTGGACTGTCAGGAACACTCCTTGATTCCTTTGAGATAATTTACTGATGCTTCTCCACTGGCTTTTATTACCTTAGAGGACCCACCTCACCCCTGTGAGTCTCCAAGTGTGTTCCAGTGCTATTCATACACTTGAGAATTAGTGGGTTGGAGCTGCTCTTCAGCTGAACTATTGATTTCACCCACAACACTGGCATGCCACACCCCCAGGCTCAGTCTGTCAAGCCTGATCTTATTTCCTTCCCCCTTCAAACCTAGTTTAAAGCCCTCTCAGTCACCCCTGCCAACTCATTAGCTGGAATCCTTTTCCCCTTTTAGACATGTGAACCCCACATGTCTCCAGCAGGCCTGGTGCCACATAAACCACCACATTGTCAAAGAACTTCTCAGGTGTTCACTCTCATCTAGTGCAATGAGTATCAGTTTTTATTCAATAGTTTCATGAGTGGTTTGAGTAACCGAACAAAAGCATTCTAACTGTTTAATATAAAGGTGGCACCAAGGTGAGAAGACAGCAAGCATGATACAAGAGACCAGGATTCAAAATTGTCTTGCATATGTATATAGGAGGGGCTTCTTTCTTTTCCATTTCTTTGAGAATGGCATTCTACACAGACAGCTACATTTCAAAAACCAAAACAGAATAAAGTTGCACAAATATGGCCTGGAGAGCAACCTGCTAAAACCCAGACAAATACACAGTATTAGAGTGGATCACAGAAAGAACATGAATCAACACTGTCATTCTCTAACAAAAAAAAGGTGGACATAGAAACAGGATTAGGGACTACAGCATAAACTGTACTTCTGTTCCCTAGCTTTCACCCATTTTGCTGTAGTAATGGGTTCAGCTTTGTGTATTACCCACCAAAAACATGTGGGTTGCTTGCAAAGATTCCTGAGGATCAGAGGTCTAAGACACATAACCTACAAGGAAAGGCTGAACAAATTGGGGTTGCTAACTGCAAAAGTCTTCAAGTATATTAAAGGCTTTTGCAGAGAGGGAAGGAATAATTCATTCTCCACATCCACGAAGGAAAGAACAAGAAATAACAGGTTGAAACCACAGCCAGGGAAATCCACTCTCCATCACCAGAATTTAAGAACAGGCAAGACATCATTTTTCAGGAAATGCAGGCAAAGTTTGTCTTGTCATTTTCTGCAGTGTCTTCCCTCAGGGCATTGTGAAATCCCTTTAAACCCTATAATCTATGATTTGAAGTCAGTTCCCTGCTCATTCAAAGTATTTACTAAGTCACTATATTTCCTTTTGCTATCCTGAAAAATATGGTGGAAACACTTTGAAAAAAGGTTATACTTTTTGGCAACTGCCCTAATGAGTCTGATTGTCACATATGAATAAGACAGTATTTTCGGTAGTGACTTTGGTCTCTAGTCTGTAATGAGACTCTGCACTTCTACTGTGACATTTACAATCTGAGAAAATTGCTCTGAGAATGGTTTTTCTTTCTTACAAAGGTGAAAGCACTGGCTCTTTTAACCTCTGGTAACCAAATGTCTGTTTGCTGCTGCAGTAAATAGTTTATAATCAAATGAATTTATTATTTTTCTTATTAACTACTTTTGTGTTCAATCTTATGGTAATCACCATGCAGTCCTGAATATTTCCTGTAGTCACAGGGATGTTGCCTAAAAGAGAACATTTTCTCTTTCCTATCATTTAGGTTGAAGCAATATCCAACTGCTTCATTTTGGTTGTCTGTTGGGGATGGTTTTTTCCCCCAATGTTATTCATATGCAGAATCCTAAGACAGGATTACCCAGAGCACACCACTACTGGCTGTCAAGAGATCCAGTAAACAAAACTACATCAAACTTACACAGAATGGAAAAAAAGAGCATACCCCATGTCAAATAGTCTACTGTATTGCTCCCCACTTCCTTGTTTGAAACTTTGCATTCACAGTTTCTAAATATTAATACTGTTTTTTGTTACTAGCATATTTGTCTGTACCATTTCCTCCGCACTCCCCTGGAAGTCATTTATATACATACTTGTAAAGATTTCACAAGTACTTATTCAAAACAGCTCTTTAGTTTTTCTTCCTTCTTGTAAAAATTAGCTCTCTGTATAAGAAGGAATAACTTGCCTATTATAGCAGATTCTGTACACACATGCTTTGAAAGAATCCCTGAATTTAATTGTTCTGGATAAATTCCTCACATGCAACGCCTTCTTAGAAGACGAAGAGAATATGCGATCAGTAACGTCAACACAAAACTTCTTCCAAGTACATCCTGCCCCAACTTTTCTGTAAGATGACATGCCTTACCACAGTTTACCTATGAATAGACACTATTCCTAAAGGCATATTGTACTAATGTATGAACAAATTTACTTTAAACTTTATAATCCTAAACATCTTCAAAAATACTACAATAAACAACAAAAGACTCCATTTAACCATAAGAAAATATTTTGTTCTATACAAAAGAAATGTGCTCTGATGATACTGTCAGTTATATGACAGCCATGACTCCATGATGGTGTTAACTTGGAATATTTTTTTACCCTCCCAATACTGAAATACAAGTATTTGGGGAAGAGGTCCTGAAAATGGCATGCTTTGAAGGATTTCCATTCCTTGTAACTGAGTAGCTCTTCAGCTGGTCATTCCTGCCAGGGCAAAAAGGACCATCAGGATTCAGAGACTGCACCTCCTGCCCATCACTTCCTAAAACAGTACTGCCATCAGAATGCCTCTACTGGAAAGAAAACTCCACTTGCTCCCACTGTACCTCATTTTATCTTGCAGCACAGAATGGTTCCTGGAATGCAAAGACATGAAAAGCCAGCAGGACAGCAAAGGTGCTGACAGCTGGGCTGAGATAATGTGAAAATTTGTGAAACCACTGAGTGAGACATGGTGGAACAACACTGGCAAATGGTGACAGAAGAGTATATTTGCTGAAAGGGTGTGCTTGCTGAAACAGTGAGTGACAGGATTGCCAAGGAGAATTAGATGGCTGGGTCACTGACCAAACAATGGGAAAGTTTCCTGGCTGTAAGATTACACATGACAAATGCTGGGATGGGAAAGGAATTTGCTCAAGAGGAATAGTGCTAAACTACCAGGAAATTAGGGAAGACAGCAATGGCACACACCTGTTCAAGTTGCAGGCTCAGAAAAATAAGAACCAACAATTTATTACTTGTTTACATAAGCAATGAAGCCAAAATAACAACCCAGAGACACTCAGATTAAAAACAATTTGCAATGAGTTTCTAGTCTCAAGAAACCGTACATAAGAAAAAGATGAAGATTAATCTGACTGCTCTAGGAATATACAAATATTAAACAGAAGGGAGATCAAGAATTGTCAGACTTTAACTGAAATAGCCTACATCCATCTTTACCACAAACCACTATCAGTTGTGCCAGTGCCAGGACATATACTGGCTATGGTGCTCCATTGACTCTTACTGCTCTCTAACAAGTCCATCAGTGAGGACCCTCTGTTGGAAGCTTTGAGAATGAAGATGTTCTGGTTTAGGTGCAAAAACTAGGCATTTTAGAGATAGCAAGTATATACAGAACCCATAGTTCCTTTGACACAGAGGAAACGAGGAAAGCTTTGAGCTGGGGACTGCGCTGGTGCTAGAGGTGGTTTGCTTCGTTAACCCCTCAATGATGGAAATAGTGGGTGATAGCAGAAAAAAATGCACGTTGAAACAGCTCAAGAAAAGACAACAAGAAATCAGAATTAAGATAAAATATGACAGGGAAGATAGAGAAAGAAAAAAACTAGGTGAGACAAAGATGCAAATAGGAACTGACAGCAGGGAACTGCTTGGGATCTTAAATGAGCTCAGTGGAAAGCAGTGTGGCACTCACTGGGCTGGAACTACTGAATTACAGGATTATACCCCCAGAACTCAGCACCACAGCATCCTCTCTCGCAGCTACCCAAGCAGCTGTAGATTTATTATACTCTACAGCTCCCTGCTTTTCTTAGCTTGTCCTTGTGAAAGCAATGAAGTCAATGCTGAATAGAAAATTAATCAACCCCTCCCTTTTCTTGTCTTGTCATTTCTCATTAAATCAGAGAGAAAATGTAAATGTTATTTTCTCTCCAGCAGTTGTTGACAAGTCAGGAGCTAACAGTGAGAAGACTTCATTCAGAGCTTTGTGCTCTTGCTTCTGAAGCCAGTGGCCTTCACAGGTGCTAATGGGAACTGTTTGAACTGCAGCACTTTTCCTTTCAACTGGTGCTGTGACCAATGCCCATAAAACACAAAGGAAGAACTGAAAGAGAAAGGCAACAGGGTGCTTTATGAAAGAATTTCTTTGCAGAGTTTAGCAATATTCTATTCTAAGCTCATACAAGGATAAACCTTTCCTAGCACAATTTTGAAAACTTGAATACATTCTGGAAACACAAATAGAAAATGCACATGGCTGCATGTGAAGTTCACTCCACATAATTCAAGAAAAACCTTGGTGAACCTTTCCTGTTTTTCAAGGTGATGAGAAGGGAGTTTGACTTACTCAGCCATCAGTGCATTTCTTTCTATCAATTTTTTATTACTGAGAGTAACTCTTAAAGTACTAAACCTACTCAAATATGGCAAGCAGATGGGTCCTAGGTCCAGATATTGAACAGAGAAGGTGCAGGGGCGATGCAATTTATGAAAGACAGACTTGTGCTCACCTTGCCTTGATCTTGCTCTGCTCCATATTTCATCAAGTCTTCTGCCACAGAGATAAATATGATACCACTTGTGTGGTGCTTCTACTTCAGTACATTATTGGGCTAGGAAAACTAAATTGTACAAGACTGGACATTTCATTCAGTTGGCTACCTCCATTTTCACAAAGGTGGGATCATACATTTAGGCATGTGATTTCAGACCAAGCATTCTCACATGCATTTGCTGTTCTAAGGAATTTATGATTTATTCAATGTCATTAGTCCTAGTCTCAGGAGTCCTGTTTGCATGATGCCCTGACTCTTCCTCCTCCTTCCCTCAAAGGATCACATGCTACAAAATGCTTTAAAAGAGGTAAAAATGTGACCCTTCCCAAGAAGAAATTCAACTCTTACAAAAAAAATGCCAGATTTGATTTATTGGAGTGCTGTCAGAGTCAACCACAGATTCCTGCAGCAGGCAGGCTTTTTAACAGATAAGGTACTTGGCTCCTCTGTTGTCTCTCTTTTGCTGTGCAATGCTTCAAGTACATACAGGCTATTGCAAAGTATACTTCTTGTGTCGTGGATCTTGAGCTTAAGGCAACCCCACTCAATTCAACAGGAGCAGATCCAGATCCATCACCTCATGCTGCCTCACACTGAGGATCATAGCCCCAGTTGAGATGTCTGACCCATTACCATCACGCCCCAGCTCATCCGTGTTTCTGCAGAACACTTCCCTTGACAAAACCCTACAAAGGGAAGCCTATTTGTTCTTAGAAATCTGAGTATGCCAGTATAGGGATGATGCTCTTGTATCTATCAGGATGCTCAAAATATGCCACCTGGAAAGGCTAAATCCTCCTCATCCCATTCCCAGCAGGTAGGTTCCCAAAGGTGATAGAGCTGGGAACCACACTCAACTGGGCAACTCCCCTAAGTATGGTTCCTGCCCTTGCCTACAAGCTATTTGGTCTTTTTCCTCTTTTCTATACTTCTCCCTAAATGTACAAAAATCTCTCTTCCCTCCATTCCTCCCCAGAGCTCTGGAAGGTCTGCTCCTGTGATGAAGCACATGAAGTGACATTCTGCTGCCATCAAAGTCAACAGCAAGATCCTCAGTGGTTAAATCAGAATTGGTATTTAGTTGAACTTTTAGCTTACTTTTAGTAGAGATTAACTCTACACTTTGTCAGGGATAGGGAGAGCAGGGAAGACAAAAATTTCATGTTACAGATACCAACACTATTTACACGTTGTTCAGTGTGGTAACAAGGAAAACTTAACTCCTATTTTCCTTCAATTTACACTCCCTCATTCCCTTCAGAATTACTTAATCTTCTATTGGTTTGGGTTTGGTTTGGGTTTTTTCTCCCCCTCTTTCCCATAACATCAAACCACTTTTAAGTCACCCTAAGTGTCCTTGAAGAGCAAGGCCCTTTCTCTTTCCACAGAATTAGCATAGCAAAGTTTCCTTTCCTGTGCAGCTGGAGGCACTCACTTAGAAAAAGGGAGTGGCTCATTCTCCTCAGCCAGCCAGTTCTCAGCCAAGAATCTAACAAAGGAAAATAACTTTTGTGTTTATTTCAAATATGATTCTCCATGTTGCATCATTTCTTCATGTTACCATGCAGAACCAATAGAGGACTAATTCCACTCCAAGAACACTAAAATTTTTTTTCCACAGTTTTTCTCCCTCTACCAAAGAATTGTACATTTGTAATTACAGAAAATGTATTAAGAACTGAACGTTGCAACTAGGAGTCAAGTTGAGGAAAAATCTTTCCTCTGCTCTTACAGTCTTTTCCACTGTGAGATAGAATACCTTGGAAGTCTATTTCCTCCTGGCTGGAAAAAGAAGGGATATAGGAGGGAAATAGAAGCTATGGGATAAACTGGGCTACTTACTTCCTACTTTAGCTACTGAAGGGATGCTACACTCAAGGGTCGGGAGGGAGCTGCAGGTCTCTGCTCCCCCTCTCCTTTCCTCTCTGAGCACTCCTACACCCCTTGTGGTAAGTGGTGCCTGCAGACACAGACATCAGGTCATCACCCACATGAGCAGGGTGAACAAATCCACAACAAGCAAGAGGAAAAGCCTCAGAGAAACCAAAGGTGAAAAAGATACTGAGGGCAGGCGAAGGACAGCAGTGAAGAGAACACTATGATGTGCAAGATAAAGTGAGAAGGATAAACTGAGTAATAATAAAGGGGGAACATGGATGAGAATAAGGCTCTTGAAGAAAAAATGTGAGATTGGGAAGAAGAAAATGAGGCATACCAGCAGATCATAAAAATGTTTCAGTGTCAGAGGCCTTTCCTTACTCCACACCCATTTCCCCCACTCCAGCCTTCTTTTGTGTTTATTTACAAAGTCATTACTGGAGGAAAATAGGAACATTTGGGAGACAAGGAGAAAAACTAAAGACCACAAAATATATTTTAAAAAAAGGGGGACCAAACATGTCTTTTTTTTTTAAAGAAGACAGCAAAAAAAAGCAAAACTTATAGTCCAGGAGTCTCCTTACCTTCCTGTTTAATAACTATTAGCATTTAGGCCAAAAACCACTCCAGCAATACAATGACACTGGATATTATCTACAAACTAAGGCTGAACAACACTTGAACAGGAGCTGGGCAGCTGCAATCATGATAGGAATTTACATGGTTGAAGTAGTGACATGAAAATTTTGAAGGTACTACAATGAATATCTTTATACTTCCTCTCCTACAGGCTAAGCAGCAGCCCATAGTTGCAGAAGGGAATTTTCCCTTTAATGGAGGAAAAAAAGAAAAACAACAAACCAAATTGGTAGGAGAAAAAAAAATCTGTTCTTGGCTCTTTTTTCCTTTGAAATAAAGAAAATAAAACACAGCAAATAATTTCTGTACTCAAGTACAGCCTTTAGTCAAACTCAGTTCTGTCTCCAGTTGTACAGTCGCACAAGGGAAATCATCCTCAAGCTACCCAGCTTATCAGCAAGTTTGAGAAAAGACTATTTGCTGACTGTCCCCTTTACATCCTCTCCCCAACTCGCTTGTGAAAGCAGCTTAGCAAACAAGAGTTGCAGAAAAGGAGTTCGCAGTTTACTGCAACAGAGTAGCAGTAAATTCTTGGCCCCTCCAAAGCAGCAGGATAAGCAACGATTCAGAGAACTACCTAGATCAGTGACTCCTGGACATTCTTAGTCATACAATATTTCAGGTTACTCTTAAAATGCAGCTTTTGGTTTTTTGAACATCAAGATCAATTCCATTGCTGTTCTCGTGGACTGAGATGGACATATGTTCTTGGATTTGTTGTACAAGCTATTATTGAATATGAAGAAACACTATGCCTCAACAAGCTATGAATTTGAGGTCATTATTGAGATGCCAGGAGTAACTAAAGAGATCATCAATTAGACAAGTATCTTTTCCTTATTTTGAAAGCAGTAAAGAATTTTGTTATGCTTCTCTGCACAGTAAGAGAAAGCAAATGTGTAGTGCAGTAGAAAACATCATAGCTGCTAAAAAAAAAAATCACTTTTCCTCCTTGGTTCCATATGTGCTTACGATTTGTCTCAAATTCATGGTACTTTGTCTTAATGAAATTTATTGTCAGTTGTACTAAAAGAACACTGTTACAAGTTACCTGTACAGACAGATGTCCCTTAAAAAAAGGAAATCAATCAAACTCAATTACAAATATTATCTAATATTACCTAAACTCAAAGTTTAGGTAATCAAAAAACGATTCTTTGTAGCCAGTTCATGTATACCCTGATGCCTTCTTCACAGTATTTTTAGTATGCAGTACAAAAGCTTGTTAATGCTGAGTGATATCTTTAAATATGAAAATATGTATTGAGATGGCAGATAAGAGTGCTACACCATGTTTGTCCTTGGATTAAAGGTTCCTTATTTGTTTGCAGTGACATGAGAAATGATAATGGCTCTGGAAAAACTGATATTGTTTGTCATGTCACAGGTCCATCAAGATCTTTCTTTTTTTCTGCGACTTTCAATACAAAGGGAGGCCTCAAATTTCATTAAGTCAAAGCTTAGAGACTTAGCCTAAACCTTAACATCAAAACAGTTGACAATTCTTGATAAGTCTTTAGATGTGGGAAGAGTGATGCATAATAAGCAACAGGTTTGGATCTTGTATTCAGGTTATAAATGACTTGAAGGTACAGTCCCATACAGTGTACATTAACATTTAACCTTCAAGTAAAAAAAAGGCATGAAACCTTATTATGCAAAAATCAGCTTGAAGAGCAAATATAGCAGTTGCCATCTTACAAGGCAAAAGGGGAAAAATTGGGAGATTCTGCATGCTAAAGCTACCATTCTCAATCAGTACAATATATGCCTGAATTTCCATTCATCTTTCAATGCTGGAAAAGAACACTCCAATTTCATTAACGCTGACAGAAAAAAAAGAGTAGTAGTGCCTCACCTGAAAGACCTACAAGCTGCAAGAGTATTAGGCAGGCATTTTCTTTTGGGTAGGAATATCAAAGTTCAAAAGGCAATTTGAACCACTGAATTTGAAGCCAAGAGAACAGAATTCATCTAAACAAGAAGGTTTATTGATATACCTGGAAGACCCTGTGAACACAGCATCCACTAACAGAGACAAATATAAAACCAGGAGGTTTTAACCCAAATCTGAAACGCAGCAAACACCACATTAAAAGCAAGTCATTCTGGTTTCCTGTCTATTGGACTTTCTGTTGCTCACTCTTTCATTTTCCAAACACCCATCAGCTTAGAACAGATTAGTTGAAATGAAGGCCAGGGTGCTTTGGCTCAATTTTGAGGCTGGCAACCTGAGGAGACAATTCCAGGGAACTGCCCAAAGCACTACCACAATCCTCACAGATTAACCTTTGGCTCATTAATACTCTTATCCAAACCCTCATCTGGACACTATTTAATTCATTCTACTAACTCAAATATGAAAACAACTTGTATGCTCTCCTTCCACGTGTGCTCTTGATTCTAATAGCAAGTACATCTCTAGCAAGAGCAATGTATTCTGTTCTAACACCTTGATAAGGGATTTTGGGAGACAAGGTGAAGAGTGAGCTTTGCTCTGCTTTTGTAGCCTCCCAGGAAGATAACAATACAAAATAAGAGCAATCAGAAAAGCATTATTCCCACTCAGCTAATGTAAAGTTCTGCATTAGCACTCACACACAGAAAGTGTGAAAAACGATAATGTGACATGGCACGAGGAATGATAATGGCTCCAGAAAAAGTGATATTGTTTGTCATGTCACAGGTGGCATGGCATACCTGTGGGGCAGGTACCAGGAGATGAACACACTGGACTACAGTCTTCTTCCACTAGGACTCCACAACCTTCTCAACCCAGTAACTTTTGAAGCTAACAAGGATGTCAGCCTGGGAGATATGGAGATACATGGCTTTGACTATGACTACACATTAGCACAATATTCTAATTTACTATACTCCATGATCTTCAGCACTGGTAGAGACATCCTAATAGAGCAATTTAAGTATGCATAAGGGCTTGAGAAGTATGACTCCATTCCAGAGTTTGCCATACACAGACTTCATTATGATGTACAAGAGTCTTCTCAAAGAGTGATGAATTCCACAATGTCCAGTCAACACAGGACCCCCATCCCTGACACTTTGTTTTAAAGTCCCTTTCTACCCAAGCCCTTCTATGATTCTGTGAAGTCAGTGAGAAAATAGACGTGTTGAAAGACTATGCTTCTGTTTATAAAGAAAAAAAAAATGTTAACTCACTATAAAGAAAAAAAGAGGAACAAGTTTTTCCATATGCCAAACAATAAAATGAAATTATTTCACTTTTAACAGTAATATCAATAACCAGACTATCTTCTTTGAAATAAGGAGGAAAAAAACAAACAAAAAGGCAAGCCCATGGAACACCAGTAGGAGGGTTATTTGGACTGTTTTCTGCACAAATTGTAAAGGTGTCAGGCACAGAATTCCACAAGCAAAATCCCACATGCTTTGACCTTACTGGAGATAGTCTGAACTTTGTCTAAAATGAGCATACACCAATCTGAAACATCTAGGCAGAATCAGATAAAAATGCACTAAAAAGTGTCTGAAAAAATATTATAGCTAAATAGATACTGCAAGAAAAACAATACCCTTGTAGCTGGTAATAATTGCACCTGGATGAAAAGCCAAGAAACAGAAGTTCCTTAACCCACAATTCCACCAAAAAATAAACCCTTCAAAACACGTTTTTCTATACTTTATAGTAGGTTATACACTATAATGAAAAAAGTGAAACCCAACTCCAATTAATCACAGCAATGTGGATAGAGTAATCTGCAGTCCAGAATTTATTCTTGATTAAACAGACATTTTGGATGTTTGCTATTCTTGTAATCAGAATTCAGGGTGGTAGCCCTAGTTTGTGCAAAAGCATCTGTGCAAAACAACTTATTGTTATGATCCCATATTTCACATTTTTAGGTTTAAAAGATTAAATGAAGTTATACAGCCTGGAAGGGAAAAAAAAACACAAAAAACAAACCCCACCAAAAAAATCCAAGTAAAGAAAAAACTCTCCAGAGAAACAAAAAAATACTAACACTTACACTAAATGTTTTTGTTATTACCTTAGTTGGGTAGGAATTATAGCAGTTATATTCATTTTATCTGCAGGAGACCTTTCTAAAACAGAATGAAGTAATAAGTGGAAAAAAAAAAGAGTGATGAGCATCTATTTATCAGGCTGACCTGAGAATATTACTTTCATTTGTTCTCCCTTCCTCGTTAAGAGTTGGGAACAGCTCTAGTTTGTGCCCAAGTGTCGATGACCCCTAACAGATGCTTTAAGTAACTGAGAACAGCAACAGCACATTAACAAAGCAACCCAGTCATCTTCCCTGCTAGGGATGCTGATGAATGCTGATGTAAAACTACTTTAGTCCCACTTCACCTGAGCAGCCCAGAATAGGATACTCCATGGACTGATCTCCTCATCTACTTCCTGAGCTCTCTGTGCCCTTGCTGCATGTTTGTGTTTTTGAAAGGGCAGAGATCTAACAGGGAAAAACATTCCAAACAGATAGGGGAGATAAGGCAAGATGCAGCAGCAATGATCAGGGAAGGAAAATTACTCATTCAGACTCGCAATGTTCTGGTCAAGACTTGAGGAGAAAAAGCATGTTCAAGTTGGGGCCTGATTACTGAGGGATTTTAAGTTATTTCGTACAAGGCCCAGTAAGTTCCCTGCCCAGTCAGTAAAATAGACAAGTAGTGGGACAGTTTCTGTGCTCAAGTATTGCCAGTCTGGGCAGTTTATTTCCCAGAAAGGTTCTCCAAAGGCTTGGCTTCAGAAGCAGTTTGCAAGGACCCTTCTTCCACCCTCTGATCTTGGCTGACTTCGACAACATTCAGGCTACCACACCAACTTCCCCACTGCACCCAAGGGCTAGATCTGCTGCTGGCATTTACAACAGGATTTGTGCTTCCATGACAACAGGACCCTCTTTGAAGAGTGAGGAACTGCTGAAGACTGGCAAGATGCCCCTGGCAAAGTAGAGCAGGCACATCTTGGTTGAACTGGTTAATCCTGAGGGAGTCCAGAGGCAAAATGCAAGCAAAGGGAAGGTGGGAACAGGAAAAAGCTATGAAAGATCATCTTTGATCAAGAGTAGATTCAGAACGTGAACAGCATGGCTGGACATGAAAGAGCTGAGAGTTGCGCAGGGCAAGAAGGAGGGAGTCAACAAGTAGCAAAAATCAAGATGCAGGAATATGTGAGCTCACTGCTGAATAGGGAGTTGGCCTATATAAAAAAAAAAAAAACAAAACAAAAAAAAACAAAAACCACAAAAAAACCCCAAAAAAACCCCCAAAAAACAAAACAAACAACAAAAAAAAAACAAACACGGAAGAGACCAGGGTACCAAATGCCTTCTTTGCATCAGACTTCACTGAGGAGGCCTGTTCTATGTCATCTGGGGTAAACAGAAGCTAGCAGACAGGAAAGAATTAGACTACAGAATGCTTGAGGAAGCCAAGTGTGTCCATGGAACAGGACAAAGTGTACCAAAGCATGCTGGCCAATAGTGCCAGGAGGCCACTCTCTGCAAGCTTCATAAGTCTGTGCTGACTTACACAGTCTCCAGTGACAAGAACCAACTCAAATGTTGCTACCATCTTTAAAAAAAAAGAAAANAAAAAAACCAAAACAAACAAACAAAAAAAAAACAAACAAAAAAAAAACCAAACAAAAAACCCCCCAAAAAACCCACAAAACCAAACAATAGAAGGCATCAGGAGGAGCTACAAGCCCCTTAGCAATCCTTAAGTCCCTTGAAAAATTATTTGGCAAGTCCTCATGAAAGATAATTCTGCACATGTGAATGACAGGAATGTGAGTGGGAAGTCAGCGTAGATACAAAAAATTGCACTTGAGCAATATGATTACCTGCTATGGTGAAAGGACTGGCTCTCTGAAACAGGACAGCATAAAAAGGAATTTACTTTTAGCTTCTAAAGATTTTCCACTAGTGGCAAAAAACTCTCAGTGACTGGGTTTGAAAGGGTGGTCTATGAAGTCACTGGACTAGATGGACTCCTGGCCAACACTTTAAAGCTTAATTACCAGTCAGCTTTTTGGAGATTTTTTTGTTGTGCTTGAGGGCTTTTTTTTCAACAAACTTATCATAGTTTGACAGTGGAGGTGTTAAATATATATGTATTTTAAATACCATCACCTGTGAGCTGGATGACAGAGGGACTGACCCCTGAGGCAATCTGTGCATGGCACCAGGTGGATGTCACTGTGACATGGTGATAGAAGGGGCCAACAACAAATTTCAGATGGTTCAACAATAACACAAGGAAGCTTCTGCACCTGGAACAGAATAACACCAGGCAACAGCAAAGAATAGGGACTGACAGACTAGAAAGTGGCTTTGCAGTGGAAGAGACTTACATAATTTGCAGCATAGCAAATGCCCCCCCATCTACTATCAATAAAAAAGCAGGGCTACTTCATACACTAGTTTCAACTTTTCATTCAATTTCCCAGCCTAAAAATAAGTTGCAGTAATCTCATAAGGTGTCAGAAAGAAAATGAATATCAGAAAGAAAATCTGTCATAATACAGACTAGAAGCAACCACAGCAATACATTTCATAGATGTTCTTCCGCTCAATTTCCAAGGCTGGTCATCTGAGCTAGTCAGAAAGGGGGACAAAAAAAACAACCACCCAAAAAAGCAATAAAAACAAAAATCTGATTATCCATGATGACCAGAGAGACGGTGTAGCAGATGTGAACGTAACATTCACCAGATGTCAAGTGGCAGACATGCTAGGTACTTATTTCAAAATAGGACCTTAGCCTACTTTCTTCTGTTGACACCATCACTTTGATAACTTTTCTATTACATATATATTATTTCTTCATCCCAAAGTTTAATCAACATTGATATTTAGATATTAGATTAAGCTGACCACTTGGCAGTTCATTAGCTCTACTAAGTTTCAGTAGAAGTGTTGTACAAATTTATACATACATTGCACTGAATTTTGCATCATAGATGATTTGAGTTCATGTTCTGTGAGTATGCTAAAAAGCAGAACTAGTATCAAAGTAGAAAGTGAAGAGCTTCCTGTTCACTTTGTAGTAGGTTTGCATTTTCAAACAGTGCATAATCATAAGTGAAAAAAGAATGGATGAAGTCAGCCAGAATTGCTTTTGTAAAACAACAAATTATACACAGAATTTACACTATAAGGACAAAGGAAAAAATAAAATGAAAAAATAGCAGGAAATGACAGGCTTTCCTCATTTTGTAAAAAAGAAAGTACAGCATAAGGCTTCCTGGAATTTCTCTCTATAAAATTTTAAGGCAAGTCTTTATGAAAGGCGTCCTATCGAACGAGAACAAATAGAGACACTTGATTTGGAAACACAGGGAAACTACAGGGAAAGCAAGTGGGCAAAATGCAGAGCATAGTTTCTAAGTTCTTGCAACTAAAACTGATTATAAGTACTTTCCACTGTAGGTACTTGTGCTTTCCTATTGTTTACAAGCCTAGCAATTTGAAACTTGAACACTACCTACATTTGAATGAGCTTATCTGCCCAGATGAACCAGTACAACTCCAATAAAGTAATACAGCCAAGCAATAGAGCCAAATGAATTTAGAGCCACTGGGGACTATCTCATGCTGTGACCATCAGAAAAGGATGGGGGCTTTTTTCCCCTCCAATTATTTTTGGAGGCTTAACCATGTCACTTCTGTGAATACCCTCAGAATTGTTTGGTAATGTTATTTGTTCAGGCAGAGACCACAACAAAACCCAGCAACACCCCCAGCCCTGCAGAGGCTTTGCCTAGCGGGGATGGCAGCAGAGGCCTCTTTCAGCCTCCCTGACAACTAGCAATGCAGGGAGAAGTGTTTGCCCACAGGCTTGGCAGGTGCCAGTGGAGGAGAACAGAGAGCGGGGGCTGACAGCTCTTGTCAGGCGTGACTCATTCTCTTCCCTCCCTCTCCACTCTGTGAGAGGTGCCTGGGTGGCATTTCATGCCCCGTGTGGCGTGGCAGGGTCACACTGTGGCATGGTACTGCAGCTGCAGGAGGCAGAGGTGGGAGAAGAGGGAAAGAGCTAGCTACTTTTGTGCAGCACAGCCACTCTAGTCACCCAAGCCTGACCCATAAGTACCTGGGCCTTCCCATCTCCCCTTCACCTCCCCTACAGTCAACCAGGAGCAATCATCTCTGGTGCAACCTCCTGCAGCTTTAGCTGCTGGGGCTCAAGAGGCAGCCATCTGACCATAAGCTGATTTGGTCTGGAACATCAGGCACAGAATTTGGATATTTTCCCTAAGTAAACCAAGCAGGTTTCTTCCCATTTTCATAAGGGTTTTGCAGCTTCCCAGTCAGGCATTTTTTAATGTACGCAGAGAGAAGTGCCATGTTTTTCCTTTTCAACAAAACATACATCATCTGAAACTTTAAAATGCAGTCACATACATTAATCATTCTAAAGCAGATGCAGGTCTTAGAAACCTTCAGTATGACTCCTAAAATCAGAAGTCATATGCAGGTGAAGACAGGCTTTTCTATCACAAAGACATCCATCCAGTTGATGGGCAGCACTACTAGCTCCCCTCAAAAGTCCCAGTCCTTTCAGTCCACTTGTGTTTCATTTCTTATGTATTGGGCCAAGCCACATTATTTTAAGCTTCAATCACTCACATCAATTCTTATTCACAAGTTGAACAGTCCTTTTAACGAAAGGAAGGTTTGCAGCCTGGGACACGCTCTGAATATTTAACAATCAGAATCAACCTGAGCAAAACCATGCAAATAGTTGAGGAAGCACTGCAATCTCCTCACTCTGTGTTCAGAGCAGGAGTTAATGGGAGAGCAGCTAGAAATGCTCCCTGAGCACCACAGTTATGAGTGAGCATGTGAGGCAGCAGAATGCCAATGCCATTGGGCAGGAGCTCCACCTGCAAAACACTGCTCAGATCAGAGGAGGTCAAGTTTTCACTTGGCAACTACATCTTCGGCCGGTGTGCCTCCCAGTCCTCAGAGACTTGACTTTAAGACCCAAGTCTACACAGCACAAGCCATGCTTACTGTATGACATCTTGGCCATTCTTGCCTCAGGCCTGTTTATCTCTGTTTTTCTTCCTTGCCTAAGGAATTGAACTAAATGCTTTCTCAGTAATGGGACTTTTGAGAGCTTGCTTTCAAACAACTAATAAAATTCAAAACAAGTCTTCCTGCTTTGTTTCTTTGGTACAGTACTCCCACTTCAGCTCCTGCCAAAGCTCTTCTCCCAAGGCAGACAAGAGTTTCTTCCCAACCATCTTTCTCCCATATATTAATTAAGCATTAGTACCAGGTCTGTACTTGCACAGGATTTCTCTTCACTGACCACAAGGTAATTGTATACAGATTTCCAGCAAAACCCTCTTGCTTCATGGGGTTTTCCCCTTCCACTGAAGGACTTGAAGTTCACAGAAGTTATGCTGTGCCTATGACATTATAATACACACATCACGCTGCAAATATTCTGCTAAAACTTAAGCAATATTAGCATTTATAATTAGAAAACTCTCATGTTACCATGTTGAAGAATTAGCAAACAATGTGTAATCCAAGGATTTTCTTTTTGCTTGGTCCTTTTTACCCTCTAGGTGTTACAATTAATTATACCAGTGTTTTTTGTTTTGCAAGTATTATTACAGTTAATGATGATTAGTGTAGATAATTTTGTTAGGTTCCCATTTTCTAGCTTAGGGGTATCTCTTCCGTTCTAAAGTGTTGATTGTTTCTTATCTAACTTTGAAAATGAGATTAGATACATTTAAAATTAGGTTTCTTGTATTGTCGAGCTATGTAGATTTATATGGTAATTTAAAATCTGATAAGCTATGAGTGGCATAAGATCATGCAATAAAGCAATCACAGCAGCTGACACTTCAAAGAATTAAACTGAGTCCTGTTTTAAGAAGAGAGAGACAAAAACAATATGCACCACTACATGCTGGGAACCAAAGCACTAGGGGGAACATTTAGGGCTAGAGAATCATTACTTAACTTACAAGCACTGCCCTCATTTTCTCTGCAGGACTGGACAGGTGCATCCATTATGTGTTATTTCAGGAGGAAGAATAAAGGAAATAAATGGCCAAATACCAGGAGCTGCCTAGAATGAGACAGACTTGCTGAAGATTTCTGTGATGGGACTTGGATTACAGGCTTCTCCTAATGCAGTTCGCTTTATGCGCTTTTGCAGAGGCATGGATGGGAGAATAATAAGGCAGGAGTGCCCCCTGCCCAGTGGATGCAGTTTCTTCTAGAGGAAATTCAAATTCTCCTCACAGGTAGGGCAAAGCAAAAATAACCCTTTTGCCTATACATTTAAAGGCAGCTTCTAAACCAACACTGGAAATTGAATTGTGCATAACAACTCTGCTCAGAGATACCCTCTTCAGCATATATGAAAGGGAAACAAGAAGTGAAATGGGTGCTTTTAGGAAAGGATGATGCTCCTGGGGGTTGTTAGGAGGCACATAATTTTGCAGGATGGGAATCTGCACACTGATTTTCTTCTTAGAAGTTGTCATTCTAGTATACGTTCTTAGGATGCTAACTCAGGGCTGTCATGTTGCAGATGAAAAGCAGCAGGACAGAAGAGGCTAAAAGTAGTCCAGAGCATGCCAGAAGTGTCTGAACTACTGCTGTTGCACATGGGAAACATGATCTTGGAGCCTACAAAGACCACAGCTGCTCTAAATAGGGCTGGGCAGCGCAGTGACACCATGCCAACATCACCCTCAGGCACCCACCCAGGTATCCTCCTCTCCCAGGGAAGGATACCAATTCCTCTCCTCCCAAAATCAGAGCTTCAGAGGCATCTGGCCTCAATAACAAGCCCTTAATTACATTATGGTATAGGCAAAGCATGGCATTAGGAGGGCAGACTGGTGACTGGAGAAGACCAGAGCCACAACGCATGACCTTCCCAGAACACATATCAGGGGGACTTTCAAAGTCTCATTATGATGGTGGAAGAAGGGATGGGTTGTGCCTTGTGTAAATGATCTCATTTTTAGCAAGACAAAAAGAAATGCAGATGCATATGTCCAGCCACTGCATTTGAGAGCAGCTGAGTCTCAATCTGAAAAGCAGAGCTGTGATCAAGTTGCTTTAGTTATGCAATCTATATTTTATGACCAAATTGTTATCATACAGTATTATAACCATTGTTCTTGCAGATTTTACATCTGAATACTAGACAATGCTGTATCATCAGACAGCTGAGGCACAACACATCTCTTTCCTGGCTGGACAGCATGATTATCCATCTAAAATAAAGACCATACAAACCCTGGATCAAAGTAGGTGGTGAAGACCCTTTACTCTGGCATACAATCATCCTGAGTTAGCAAGCAGAGCTCTCACAAATACCAAGATATTAGATTCATCTTTGTTTTTAGAAGAAAGATTTAAGGCATTTCTCACTCTCCTTTTCACTCAAGTCTCATGTGTGTCTTGAATAATTTGAAAAAGGGCCTGGAAATTGTTGCTGAACTGTGGAGCAGTCCATATGCTCTCCATTTGGTTTAACTCAAACAAAAATTAATCTAGTATCACAAGTGCAGCCAAAGAGAAAAAAAAAAATGAAAGCATCTTTGCCTGAAAGAGTTTAAATGCCTCCGTGCTGCTACCTCAGATAACTGCATTCTTGAGGTTTGAATGCTTCTTTCTAATAGCAAATGCTAATACAATGTTTTATCAGAGCAAATGCTAGACCTACCAGTTCAGATCTGCCAGTGAGCAACCAGTTAGCAAACAACTGAATTCTTGGTGTCTCCTGCACACTGCATCCCCTTGTGCTGAGCTGCTAGCACCACTGTATTTCTCCTCTAAGTAATACCCTTATTATTCTTCCTCTGATCACCTCTTGCTCCACCCTTCCCCCACACATCCTCTGCCTCCAGGCAGCCCCACTGCTCATTGTGGTGTAGCAGCCTTCCACCCTCCCTCCAAAAACCATCCTGGCAGCACAAGGCACTATATTCAGGCAAGGACAATCATCAGACACCTGCCTCCCACCTTAGCCTCTTCCTAAAACACAAAATACTGAGTGAGGAAATAAAAACAGTATCCTCCCTCATAGTCCCAAATAGGTTGTGAACATCCAAAAGATAAAACACTCCTAGCAGAAAACCCAGAGAAAAGAAGTAAATGTTACTCAGAAAGAGATAAGCCTCAACTCCTAAATCACTTAATGCTTTCCCTGAAGTTACAGATCTACTGTGTACCAGGGAAGGCAAATCTAGTCTGCTCCAAGGGATGAAAGCAAGGAGGGGCACTACAGGCAGGACTCAACTTCCTATTGTGCCCTTTCATCTTTAGCAATCCTTGTTTCCTGTCTGACACACCTGTGCTATACACTGCAGTGACTTTAATACCAGAGATCCACGCAGGAATTTTCTATGTCTATGTCAAACCTACAGCAATGAACCATTCTAACTCTTCCTGGGAAGTCTTTCTATCGCACTCCATCCCCATAAAACTCTCCTAATGGTGTCAGCTAAACAAAGCTGCATAAATCCAGTATAAATCAGCTGGTTTTCTCTAAGTCAGGCTTGTAACTCTTTCACATTGTGTTTTCATACTACTCTCAGTCAAGCAGCAAGTACCATCTGTTAATAAAGTGTGTTTTGGTATGGTTTTTTTTTGTGAGTTTCTTCTAGATTATCTCTGCATAACCAAGAGCAAAAACAGTTGCATCCCTTGTTTTGGCAACAGCTAGGCAAGATCCTTAGCATAACCAAGAAACATATACTAACACCACATGCTCAAGAATATTCATAATCATGCAAATATCTCTGACCCATTGACTGAGTTTCTGCAAATGAACAATTAGTTTCTCCTCTATAAATTTTAATAAGCATAGGATAAACCATCTATGATGTAGCTGTTAGCTTTCTCCTCATCTCATTATTACAGAAAAATCCATTTGGCATTTCTCAGCTTTCTTTGAGTATCTTCAGGAAAAAACTGTTCTCAGTATTCCATACCTTCCTTTTTAATACATTGTCATATAAAAGCGTGCATTCCTTGCTCCTCAGATTTCTCCACAGCACTTGAGAACAGAAAGTTGTTTGGCAGTTGTTATACTTCAGGATATTTTTCATAAGCAAATTGCTCACCATTCATCAGCTTTATATGGATCTACTAAAAAAAGGAAGTGCTTGCTCCACTTTTCATCAACACACAGATGCAACCTCATTATAGGTCCAAGGATGAGCAACTCTAGATGCATAACCAATTAGCATTATGGGGAGATCTGTACTTTGAAAACACAATTTACGCAAATAGCTAGGGAAAACTTCCCCATGGTTATTAATTAGAGTGGGTAATTAAGACTATTAATCTTACTGGTTTTTTTTTCCTTCTAATTCACAGCAATTTACTTGTGGGTAAATAACTGTGATCTTTTGGACAATTCTTCTATCAGTCTTGAGTAAGTTGCTCCTTTTCACATACAAAGTGCTTTCTCTAGGCCACCACAAGCCACAAGTAGCAGTGGGAAACAAAGCCCAAGTCAAGCATCAGCATCAAAGCCAACTGAAGTAATTTAAACTGCATCTGCCACGGGTCAATAGGAACCTCTTCACTGCCCTCACATACACTTTTGTCTGCTCAGCTGATCTCAGGCCATACAAAAATGACATGTAACATGGCAGAAAGGAATTCCCTAATTTTGTCAGTGTAGGGAGCAATGTGATGCATAAGTACACTATACTATGCCTTTAAGTCTGCAACTGCTGCCCTGGCATGGGATTCCTGGTATTGTGAAAGGAACTGCCACAGAACTGCTGCCAGTGTTACAAGAGGCTTACCACTGGCTTCTTTTATATATCTAAAGGACCATTGCAACAACCAAAGGTAAAATACCTTTTGCCATCCGCATTTAGCAAAACTTTTGCTTCTGGTTTGTAACTTTTTTTTTTCCCCAAAAAAGCTTTGCTCTTCTGTTGTGCTTAGCACCTTTCAGAAGCACACAAACCAATATCTGTCACAGCCAGCTGTTTTCGTCCTACACCTTCCCAAGAGAGACCTGATTGGGGATTTTATTAGCTAGCTCAAAATGCAATAGGCCAGGTGTAGAGAGTATATGGCAGCAGACACTAATGTACAGAAATAAACAAAATCTGTGATACTGCAGACTTCTGAGTAGAATTTTATTGCTGATACTGTACAGGCAAGAGGAGTGCACAAAAGGATATAACCGTGGAAACATCATTCACTAAAAAAGGACCAGAAAAGAAATTTGGGCATTAGACCTTGATCACCCAAACTGGCTGTTTTGACTATTTCAACAGTACCTCTCCATGGCACTGCCCAAGTACATTTAGAGGTAGAGCTCACTCCAGAGGTGATACAGATAGCATTTCACAGGAGATTGATTCTTTTCTCTACCGTTTTTTATTACTAACTGAGAAGGTTCATGGTAAAGGAAAACTCTTTAGGCTGCCACAAAATCTTTCATGTGATATGTTTCCAATTGAGAAAGCCACACAAAATATTTTATAATAAAGCAGCCTTGGGGGCCCAGAGGAATCCCAAGTTCAAGGACCACTTAAACACAGTTTTGGCTAATCTGCTCATGCTGTCTGGATATGAACTGGTGAACACCATACAAGCTTTAAGGTGAGGAACTAGTCCCTCTTATTAAGAGCTGTACACGCAGCAGGTACACTCATGCACTGTCAGGGTGAGTGACTATTACTCTTCTGTACTATTTACTCTTGGTGCTTTACAGATACATATTAAATCTCAGCTACATCTTAAAGGGTTTACACTCTGAAAAGCATTTGAAGTTTTGAAATACAATCCCAGTAGCCCCAAGGCTTTTTAATTTTCCTTTCAAGGTGTTGGGAATTTATACTTAGGCTCCTTGTTAAATGGCCATTTTTGACCCAATAGCCCATGGTGACTTCTTCAAAGCAAGCTACAGTCTATCAGTCAACTTCTGTTTAGATCACACATCATCAATACAATGGAATTTAACTGCTGTTCAGGAGCTTTTATAGTCTTTCATGTCAGTCCAGTTTTCAAGGGTACAAAACAAATGTCAAAAATCTTCAAGAATAATATTAATTTATATTTACCAACCATACACAAGTAGTAAGCCTTTCTGCTCTAGCTTTGTCTCCAAAGGGTAAAGCCAAAATAGCTTATAACCTGGGAATTAGCTACCAGAATAAATTGGTCAACACAGTAAACATCAAATTATTCTTAAGCTGTAGGATCATAACAGCACATTTAATCAATAAACCCCTGCTCTTGGTTTTACTCCTATAAAATAAAACTAGCCAAAAACCAAAAAGAAGCCAAAAAAGGAATATATTGAGGCTTCATATCTGGTTTGCTATAGGTCTTTTCGCCCCTAAAATGCAATCCTCAAAATGTCATGAATGAACAAAGGCTCAAGAAATAAAAAAAGTTTGGTTATGTAGAAGAGTAATATTTATAGGGCAGGAAAAAAAAACATTTGAGGTCAGACATATCTTTCAAATCATGAAATATAAATACATAAAGTGACTACTTGAAAAGAAAAAGCACTTAGGGGCCAATTGAAAATTAAAAAACTGAAAATCTCAAATTGCAGTTCTGAATTTTAGCCTTCAGAAACACTCTAAACTTGCAGACCTCTGTATTACATGAAGCACATCCTTTCTAAATTTTCAAGCTCTAATTTTGTACATGAAATAAAAAATTGAGAAAACAACTACTCCTTTGGAGGATGCCCTTGCCATGCAGCAGAGCAATTACCTCTGCCACAAATGCATTAGGCCAGTGGCTAAAGCATCAACATAAGAAAGGGTTCCAGGTCTTCCTTTCCAGAAAGGAGGGGAGAAAACAAAAAACCAAAACCAAAACACCCAAAACAAAACAACAGCACCACCACCAAACAAAGATCCTGCTGCTTCCCTAAAAAGCCTCCACTAATCTTGAGGCTCTTTGCTAGGTGTTTACTGAGCCTAAGACACCAGTTGACTTAGAGTCAAAGGGGGGAAAAATAAATAGTTTTATGTTCTGTAAGTTCAGGGGTGAACCTACATACACGTGCATGCAAGGGTAAGCCCATCTATACCCTGTAATGGAAAAATCGCGAGAGAGAAAAACGATGGATAACTTGTGTCCTTTAATATTTCCTCAGATGTGTTCTATAGGTCACAGAAACACATCAAATGGCAAAGAGCTGCTGACCAGAAGGGTAGCTTCTTCCACTTCCAGGAAACACTTTCCCCACAGTGTGACAGGGCTTTTGTTGTTACTGTATTTGCCCCCTCTCCCTATATATTCTGGAGATGTGTGAAAAGGAATTAGAAAGGAAGACTTGTTACTAAAGCAGGGTAAGCATCCATTTTCATTCCCTCAGGCAAAGCATGACTACATATACTAAATTACTAGACAATAGGAAGTGATTTTCCATCTCCTCCACACCTCTTTCAGTGGATGACTCTTTAAGAGCATTCTTAGTGAGGATCTGTAAACAAAAGGTTTTAGGAAGCCAGACTTGGAGGTCTGCATGCAAATCACCACTCGTGGCACAGAAGGGCTAAGACATAAGGGTTGATCACATCCTCTGAGGCTTCCATTTGCTAGTAAAAGGCAGCTGTTTGTCCAGCATGCCAATTTTAAGTGGCTATAAAATGCACAGCTGGCTCTGTGCACCCTACTTCAAAGAAGGAGACCCTGCCCTTGCATCTTTCTGGGCACACACCACACAGCTCTGCATGATAAATTCAGATTTGATGAGAGAATATGCTTAATTCTCAGATAAATCAGTTTAGTCCTCATTTTCTTTGTGAGTAAAAAGAAATACTGGAAGTTCAAGTCATTGCTGGGAGACAGTGTCCCTTGCTGAGATAGTGAAGGCCACCTAAGTATCAAGGCAAATTCATTAGGAAGAAACTGCAAACTGAGTCAGCACTGCAGAGAGGACAACTTGTTCTCAGTGGAATGAAGGCCAGTTCAGTCAAAAAAAACAAAACAAAAGGGGAAAATTTACAGCTTCAAAAGGCAACTTACAGGAAGGCATTATACATCTCTATACAAACAAGTAACTGTTACATTTGAGCAAGTTCTTGAAGCCAATGTGTTTTTCTGTTTGTAAGGTCAGGGTAGATTTTTCCTCTCATTCAGGGGTGAAACTAGGACACTGCATCTAAGACTGTTTAGGACTAGGAAAGAACAACAATTCCCTTCAAAGTATGTCACTCAAAAGTAAAAAAGTTACCTATAAAAAAAAATTGTGTGTTCCTATAAAAAGTTTTCAAAGTGTTTGTTGGAGTAGCGTGATGGCCACAGATGCATTACAGTGATCTAGATTAATTGTTGTGTTCCCTTCTGAAGCTGAAAAATAAGTGGGTAGTTTTACACAGAAACTCTTTTCTTTTGCTGTGTTGTTACATCTCAATCTAGGGGGCAAGAGAACATTTCTGCACAAAATCCCACCCATATCTAAAATACCTTGGCTCAAAAATAGAGGTCTTTTGACAAGTAGACTGATCTTTTCAGTGTCAAATCGCAAGGAGAAATTAATAAGAAACAACAGCTGAAGACCAAGTAAAAACTCAGCATTTGCACACCTGTGCACAGGCGGTTTGAAGCACTGAGTACTGAGCTGCAGGTAAATCAGAGTAGTCACTAAGACACATTAACAGACAGGACTGTAAGAAAGCTGCAAAGTGCTTTTTGCTTTCAACTCTGAAATTTGAGTCTTCAAAACAAGCTGGGCTCCCACTTTATGGCTTGATAGTATTTTGAGATATGAACTTTTGTACCCCCACAAAATTAACAGAATCCTCCCATTGTCCCATGTTTACATCCTATTTTCCCCAAAAGGGGTGACTGCCTGGGAGGAATCCAGGATTTTTGTGCCAGCCATTTCTTCCCCACTAACCACTGCATTTGTCAAGCAGGAAGCAGCCTTGATTAAGTTATTTGTATTCCTTAGAGGTTTACTACTGCCTGGGCTCACTCTACAGTCCTCTAACCCTGACCAGGAACAGCTGAACAAATGAAAATAGTTCTGGCTGTTATATGTCATTAAGATATAATGAATGTCTTCTGAGCACAGAACACCAGCACATGTTTAACTTGTGAGACCAAAACTTTGCTGCTCTTTTTATTACAGCAGTCTCCCAGAAAGAGCTGAGAGTTTGCAGAGGTAGCTCTGATGCACAGAGAGACCCTCAATAGGATACTGTCCTAAGCTCCAGAAGTTTACACGTGTCTGTTGTTCCCTTTTAAGTCACACTCAGCTTTCAGAGATGCCTCCCAGCTGAAAACATTTATCAGGGTTTTATAGCATGAATCTCTACCCAGCTGTGTAAATCTTGGACTGGAGGAGACAGTGCATCAGACAAGTTTCATTCTGAACAAATGGACAGAGGGCTGGGCATAACGTGCTGCAAAGATACAATGAGGCAAAGTGTTTACACAACTGTCTAGGGCTGACTGCAGCTTCCAAAACTGACTTTCCACAATCCCATTCTTCTCTTAAGGATTCTCTGTCAAACTTAATCAGGTTAAAGATATTTCTAGCTCAAACTTTTGTTACCCGCAACAATGCAAAAAGCAGGTGTGTGCAACTGAGGAGGGGATTTGTTAAAGAAGCAAGGAAAGAACTTGGCCAGTGTTCTGATAAAAAAAAAAATAATAGAAATGCAGTGTTTTCAATATCCTGTTACTAAGTTTACAGGTTTGTCCTGAGAAAATTTAAGTTAAATCAGTAAAACAAGCAAATATGGTATTTGGATGAAGTAGACAAACTAGAGAATGGCCCTTCTATGCAATCCTGTGTTTAACTAGTTTGAAAATAAAAATCAAGTGATTTTCAAAATGCTTGATTTTTTTTTTCTTTATTCATTTCCGTTTTAAACAGGGAAAACAATGAACAAATATTATTGAAACTCAATGCATTCAGGGCAATATCTAATTTTGTAACCCATTAAAGGAAACTGAGGCAGAGCATAAGATTTAGAAACTGCTAAGCATCAAACCCACATTGTTAGTCTTCCCTGCAATAACTTTCACATATTTTTTCCCACATATGTCATTAAACGCCTTATTTCTTAAACATTACCATCATCATAATATGACCATTCATACATCTTCCTTTTTTCTGTCTACTCATTTTCTGAACTTGCTATCCTCTTCAATGCAAAGTTCTTATACTTAAAAACACACTTTTCTCTCTTGTCAGCAAAGCAAATTCAGTCTCTTCCTTCAAATCCCTCCATATAACCTACATTTCACTTAGATTGACAGTAGTGCTCTAAATACTGTCAGTATCACACCCTATCTTACAATTTTACTCTTATCTTGTGTATCATATTCTTCTAAAATCAGATTCTAAATTGCTTGGGGCTTAAAGTTGCCTCTCTACTTTTCTTTATCTTAAATCATCCAGAGGGCCAAGCTCTTCCCACCCCAACTGGTTAATTTGTAGGAGCTGTGGGACTGCTTCATAGCAGCTAGAAGCACAGCCAACATTATTTTACCCGGGAAGCAGCTGAGCACATTATACTGCAGTTCTGTGTTTTCTACTTCAGTGGAATGTATCACCGGCATAGGACAGGTTGGACATGGTATCTGGAATGCAGACCAAGGTCAGCTGGTGTTGCTCATTTTCAGTAAGCCATCTTGACCAAGATGGCAACCTGCTTTAATTGAATTTTGTTGTTGTTGTTTGGTTGTTTTTGTTTCTTTCCTTCTTTTTCCTTCCTCTAAGTTAGCATTAAAAAAACTATCTGGTGACTTTTAATGATGAATCTCACATATATTATAATGTCCTTAAATTTATACAAGCTGAAAAATCACACATGGTGATCACAAAATCCAAACAGCAAAGGATGCAATCCAGGCAAGTGATCTGAGACTGTAGAAAACAAGATGATATTTCAAAGCCTGAAAAATGGAAGGTGCATAATAACTTTTACAACAGTGGAGAATGGTAAGGACTATACATTCAATACTCTAAATATAAAATGGATACCTTCTGGAAAAGGAAAAAAAAAGAACCTTGATGTTGAATATGCTAAAATGTTAAGCTTTTTAATAAAGAAAGAAAAGCCTTTCTTGAGTGATAATTATATGGATTTAATGGAACTTCTCCCTGTCAAAACATTAAATCCAGCTCACCCCAGGAGTTCTGACTACCTAAAACATACATCTTTCTCTACTCCTTTTGAAGTATCAGTATATACCAGTAAGCTTTTTAATTGACTTTTTTAAATATAGAAAGCCTTCATAAACATAAAATGAGCCAATTTAAAACATTGATGGTCTTTGTACTGAAGTACTGATGAGATAAAAAGCATATCTGAATTACAGAAAACACAGATTTCTGGGAAAGGTACCTCTAAGAAATTATTAAAATAATTTCTCAGTGATTTTCTACTTCAAGCACAAAACAGACATTTTATACTGAATTATTGTTTCCCTAAGCCAAGGTATCACAAGGGTCTTGGTCTGATCTTGTAGCAAAATAGCCACATTTAGCTGAGGCACAGAAACAAGCAAGAGCAGCTTTTGAACACTGCAGAGCTCTTTTCATTACAACATGGAGACCTTCAGGTTCATTGCAAGCATCCACAGCCACAAGACTCCTAACATATCCTGGTGGAGGAATGGCAGAGGTCTGTGGTGTATGAGCGAGGCTTCTTTGCCTTTGTCCTGCTCTTAACCAGGTGCCTCCTGCAGGGGCTTGCAGAGAAGGGAGACAAATACCCTCTAAGAGCTGCTGGGAGCTGGTGTCACACCCTGGGAGGACCCCAGGCCAGAAAGGCATGAGCACTGCATGACACTGACTTGGCACAGGTCAAGTGGGAACAACAAAAATATCTGCTTTATAGTTTTTAAGAACTGGAATTCACATAAAATCCATTTTTCAGGATCATAGGAAAAACACATCTAAGTATAAATTAAAAAATAAAGGCCATCATTACTTTCGATTAAAAGACATAGCAGAGGTGATTAAAAGAAAAGAGGTATAATTGGGACATGCTGTTTGGAAAGCAGCTGGAATGCTGTGAGTAGAATGAGGACAGAGGCCTCAAAGTAACTGGGCAGCACAGAGCACCACCAGTCCATTGCCAGACAAGCAGAGCATGTACCCCCCAATTTCCAGCTCTGTATTCAGCTCATACTCTGCCTCATAGGAGATTTCAAGCCTCAACCCTTAATAACTTCAGGCTCTGAATCCCAAATATATCTACAACTACACTCCAACACAGATTCTTTGCCCTGCTGTGGCTGAGCATGCATTGGTAAACCTCAAGTGCAAGAATACTGGGCAATCTTGGAAGCTTGTACAACAACACAAACTCATTACCATTCCCTTACAGAATCAAACAGCTGTAAAGGATGCTTTATGAAGTGTCTACAGCATGGATCAATATCAGAAGCTTGCTACACCTTTGGGATTAGCTTACTTTCCTGTACTCATCTGCTCTTTTTCATCACATACTCCAAGCAAAGGACTCATTTCTACAGCATGGAGGCTTCAGCTCCTTCCTGTACTGGGGAGTTATGAATCTGTAAAGAAACCTTAATAGAAATACCATGGCATAGCAACAGAGGTAAGAAAAAAGCTAATCAAGACACTACATCTGAGATGAAAGGTACTGATCCTAAAAGAGAAAGTGAGTCAAGAAAGTTACAGTTAACATTCTCTTTGATCTGTGTATGATTTCTCCATTTAATTTGCTTAAGCTTGAAAAAGGTAGGCAAGGAAGAGAAGGGTTCATGAGAGAAATGGTTTCGCAGTAATCCACCTTGGTTTGAGACTTCTGAAAAAGCATTTACTTACACACTGTAAATCCATCTTTTAGACTTTTTCCCCTACAGTTTAACACAAAGTAGGGGAAAAAATTGATATTTTATATTTATTTGACCCTTGAAGTGCTTAGATCATCATGTTATAAAGGAGATACATCTCACTAAAGGTAAAATCTTTAGAATAAAATAGCTTATTTAAATCTTACAATGAAAAATTTACACTTAAAAATCAGGTCTGTATGACTCTGAAAACAAATACGTAACAGAAATTAAATGGACTGATATGGAAAAATGGTAATATGGACTACTTGGAGATACTGAAAATGCTGTATAATAGATCTGCATAGTGCTTTATGCTGTCCAGGGGACACCGTAGCCCCCAAAATAACCCACAGATCAAAGAACTTGGATGTCTGAGGGCACTGGGGTGACATTTTATTGCTGGCACCCATCCCTGTGCCACACTGCTTTGGGACTGACAGAGGGATTTGAGAATAAGAACAAAGTCCCTCAAACATCTCCAGCCCACCACTCTCTTGCACAGCAATCCTTGCAACAGCAGTCTTCCTCACTGCTTCACCACTGGTCCTGAGCTCTGGTCAGTGCCACAAGCCTGGGTGGTTTTCTGACAGAGAGTGAGAATTCACCATGGACAGAGCACTCTGCTTTGTCCTGACCTGTTTCCTTCAACTTGGCTGACTCCTCAGGTAGGAGAAATGAGCTGCAATACAGGACTGGGCCAACACACAGCTGCGGGGCATTTCACTGACACTGTCCCAGCATTGTGGGCCAACTATCCCAAGTACATTGAAGAAGCAGTAACTAGCTCTGCAGCTGGGGTACTTTGCTCCCTTATTAAACATCTTTACAGAGGAAATGACTAACAAGATCTTGTCAACTGTTTCTTCATATATCCTTTCGACAGCCTAATGTCAGCACAAATGGTACTATGAACATTAGGGAGGTACAATTTGATCCTCAAAGCCCCCTAATGCCTTTTCCTCCTTCAGCCTTCCAGACAGAGTGCATCATTGTGTGAGGTTTTTTCAGAGGAGCCAGTAAAAGCCGGTCCCACAGTCACATTAAAGGTCCCAGGGTACCTCTTGTTAGCCGAGAATAAGGACTTCTCCTGTGCTTTCTTCAGCCAAGCACTCTCCTTCCAGGGCAATGTGCTAAGTACCTGCCAGCTGCCTTCCATCTAGCAGAGGGAGCTGAATGCCTTTTTTTTTTTGTAATAAAGGCCATTACATACATCTAAGCTATTAATTCAAAGACAAACAGGCACTCCTTTGATGGAAAAATATGAGTCTGAGGTAGAAATGGGTTAATAAATGCAAAAATGAATCTTCTAAGGGTAATGTGCCACTGTCAAGTAGCAAAACAGCTGAAGCACAGTTATGACATCTCCTCAGGACACATAGTATTCTCAAAATGTGGGCAGGGGAGAAGTATTTGACGCCTGGCCTTACCACTTGTATTTTTAGAAGGCTACACAACAATACTCTGGCACCCCGAGGCATCTAATGGTTCAACAGTCCTTTACAGCTAGGTTCTGCCTCCTTTCTAAGGCACACAAATCCATAAACCTTCACTGACCTGTAGTGTCAGTATGTTCCTGCCTGCAGCCCTTTTTTTTCTGCTATGTTAGAAAGCCTGACGAGACTGCTTATTGAATTTCTTCCTTTCAACATCAAAGATACTAGCCATGCTCTCCAATTATTTAATAGATTCTACTACAGTGGAGATCACTGATTCATTTTCACTAGAGATACTCAGCCATTGTAAAGAACAATTATATATAATAAAAGCCTAGCTGTTCTCAAACCTTCTTTTATCAAACATATAGTTCAGTGATTACCAAGATAGGCAATGGTCTGATATCAATAATAAAATTAATGTCTTTGGTGGTAGTTTTATCAAAATATCATTGGTTTTGCTCTGCAGATCCCAGTACTCAAAATGCAGGAGCTCTGTTTCAACTGTCTTTTGCTTTAGCTGCTATATTTATTTCATGGTCATGCTTTTTAAGCCTCACAGAAAGGTGTCTCTGATTCAGCTTTTTGCTGCTTGGCAGTGCTGTCTGGAAGGATGACACAGGGAGATGGAAGACGCTGACTTCTGAGGCCATCCCTGTCACTGGGCAGCCTCGAGCAAGATGCTTTGTCTCTGTATTCCCATCTGTAAAACGTTCCTACTTAAATGCACACAGGGCCTGAAGATCAATTTGTTAATGGCTGTGCATTAACACCATGCACAGCCTTTTCAACATATAATATGTCCTAAAAATACTAACCCTTTTTGCCCGTATTCAGAGGTTACTTTCCAGACCAACAGATTAAAGTACTCTTTTACTAAAAATTTCCCTGAAATAAAAACTCAGTGGTAGCTACTTAGTAAGCCTCATCTCTCAATGGCTGAGGTGGCAAGTCCTCTACTTGAAGTAAAAACTTCCCCTAACCCTTTCTTTTACAACTGTGATAAAACTAGAAGCAAAATTGGAACAGCAAGGTTCACAGTGCTCCCTTGACCTTGTGGCATAAATTGTGAAGAGCAAAATGAGCATCCACCTTGTCCAGTTTTGTTTTGGACTCAGCCAGCTAACAAAGACTGTAGTACTGAAGATAATCACTGTCTTGAGCAGATGTTATATCCCCCATTGATGGAAAGCAACAGTACATGTAAAGATCCCTGCTCTAGAAAGCTATTGTGTCCCACAGGCAGTTTTCTTACATTCAAAAAAACCCCAAAACAAAAACAAACAAAAATTTATTTTAACTAAACACGATCCTCTACCTTTTTATGTCCTGGCATTCTCACCTGTAGAGCTACACTAGACATAACTTGTTTTTTATGTGTTCTCTTTTTCTGCCTTAAAAATCAGATTCAGGCTGAATGTGGCCACTTGCCTGTTAGACAGGAGATGAGCACAGTTCCTGCTGGAACAAGAATCGCAGCCACCACAGAGCCTGCCCAAAGCATGCACAAGGGTGAATCCTGGGGGCCACACACCATAAGGACAACATGCTTGTGCATGAAATAAATTTACATAGGGCACTTCAGCTGCCTAAAGCATATGCCATTCACTCCATCCCCTGGATCTGGAACCTGCTGGACATCTCTCTTCAGGATTTCCTATGCAGAAGCCTTAAGGAGACAAGCTTACTGGAAGGCAAGTATACATTAGTAGTGAGTAAATAAACAATGAACACTCTTCTTGGAAGAGAGAGTGGGTGGGTGCCTTTATTCCGCCAGATGAATTCAAGTCTCGCACTTAGACCAGAGCTCCACAGTCTGCATGCCAAGTTATCCTCTGGCTTTAGGCTGAAGCAGATCCAATCTTTCACAAAGCCAGGAAATCTTGGCACAGCATGGGGGGCTGACTCATTGTTCTGCTTCTAATGCAGCAAGGGTATAGGGGAGGTATTTAAGAATGCAATACAGCTCTGCAATTTTTTTAAATTTTTTTTTTTTTTTTACAAAATTCAATCCCACAGACCAAAGAGTCTACAGGTGTGATCATCAGTCAAATCCCTATGTTGGGACTCTGCATGGGGTCATCGCCTCTGGGAGCTCACGGACTCTGCAGTGCTGACATGAAGAACTTGCTGTGCTCTCAGCACTCCCACCCCCAGTTTCAGCAAAGTCAGTGGCCTACTTTTCCTGTTACTATCAACTGCTCCAGCTCTGCCTTATAATTGGAATTCATATCCTGAAAAAGAGCCTGCAGCTAACAGATACAGCAAATTATTCAGCATTAACCAGCATAATCTGCACTGGTATTCATGGTGCCTGTTTCCCACTCCTCCCCAGCCACACACAAGCTCTCTCTGTGGGCACAGAGGAGCAGCCACAGCAGCTGTGAGGGCAGCTAGGGGTGGGAAGGGGTTTTTTCTTGTCTACGTGGTCTCTACTTCATATTCCAATGCCACATGCATTCTTTCTCCCCACTAGGCAGCTGTGAGTCTTTGGTAACACATTACCTGAAATCTATTTTCATCTAGTATTCAAAACATGACTGTAAAAGGTTTACTGTTGTCATACCTTTAGATTACTTTAACTTTAGGAGCACTGTTTTCCTGCTCTTCATTTTTCCTGGCAATACACAGTGCTTCAATACACCCTGTAAGGTGAAAGATGTATAGACTGCTAGTTGTCAGTGCTTGCAAGTAGCCATTTAAAAGCAGATATTTTTTGTCAGCATTTTTTATTTGTGAAGCTTCTATGACAGATTTGGAAATTGAAGCCCTTGATTTATCTCTGGGCTGAAAACTAGACAGAGGCAAGGACACACTGAGCCTTAAGAATGAAATTACAAACATGTCATTACCTCCTTTAATCTGCTCTTGTTTCTGTGAAATTACTCCAGACAACCCAAAAAACCCCATGTGCTCTTACAACAACAAAAAAACTCATTTCAAGCTATTTTCTACCCATATTACTTGAGGCCACTCACTGTTCACCTGTGTGAAAACAAAGGCTGGTAAATACACTGCTTTTTAACATGTGTAAGGAGTAAGCCAGGAGATCCAACCAACATACTAAACAGTCATGTCTAAAACACCCCTTGCCCTTTTTACTTTTTTGTTTGATATTAAGTCTTGTTTGGCTCACAGGAGAAAACTGATAGTCACACTAGCACTCAGTTCAGGCCACATTTGGTATAAAATAACATCACATCTGGCACACTGAAACCATGACTGACAGACTCTGATCAAGACTTGTGAGATGGGAGTAGCAGGGGTTACTGCAAAGCAGAAGTGAAAGGCATCAGAGGAACTAGAGTGAGAAAGTGGCAAAAAGCCCAACTCCCATTTGCCTGCTCAAGCCTTTCCATTAGCTCTTGTTTTCCCACTGTACTACAGTCCTATTCAGAAATTAAAAGAATGACTACACATATTAATTTGTGTTGTTAGCCATGTGACATCATCCACAGGTGATTGAAAGGACTCATCTGTGATGAGAAAGGCTTGAGTCAGGGTGCAAATGGTATAAAGTATAGCCCCTTTCTTGAGGCAGTCCTTAAGTTGGTGCTGGCATTAGTGGCAACTCCCAGGTAAGCAGTGCCAAATGGAAAGTGGCAGCTGCTTCATCTGGGTGTATAAAGCTCTTTTCTCAGCAGACTGGTGTGTTTCCCATGTGAGATGTACTCCAGTCATCTTTAAGCTATTCACCACTTAGACAGGCATCCCAGTACCAAGGGAATGGATGGCCTTGGGTTTTGTACATTTTGCTGAGGAGAACATTTTGCCTCAGAAAACAGCAGTAACCATGCCTTTGTATCTTACATGGTTCAAAGTGGGTAAAGAAGTCACCTACTGTAGAAAAGATCTCATTTTTTTTCCAGATCTGGAAGAAAGCCACTTGGCCTGGGGTAACTCTAGCTTACACCTCCCAGCTCCTGCACTGCTACCTACCACATAGCTGAAAAAAAAGCTGTGCTGGGAAGGAAGAAGAGTGCATTCCTCTTCATCTTGGTCAGGCGGTTTAACTTCACAGAAGAACGTGTTAGGTCCCTAGCTGTTAACCTCTAGAGTTACTCTCACCATCATCGACCCAGTAAAGTTGTGATCTTGTTCTTCTGAGAGTTTGCAGTGGTGACACACAAACCCTCAAGCAAATGTGGGTGTCTCTGCAGCCACGTCACTTTACAAAGAGCACTCATGCCAGAACTGAAAATGCTGACACCAGGAACCACACAACCCCATTACCCTTCCTGTTAAATCTGCTGTTTGACCGGATTTCTGGAAAAGGTTCAGGTAAAAGGTTCCAGTACTGAGCCCAAACGAATAGCTGATTTATTATATGCTCAGTAAATTGACAAAGCTCCAGAGAAGGGTGAAAGTTCAAGTATTTCCATTTTAAAAGCAACTCCTGCCAACCAACACTTCACATTCATTTTAAGTGCATCTGTTTTCAGGGTGCAAAGACTCTGGAGCCACATCCTAGCTCCCACATCCACATGCTAGGCACCCAGATGCACCCATGCAGATTGAATGCAGAGCTCCAGAAAGTAGCCACTAAGGGTTAGACATCAAAACACATCACTGATTCTTAAGTCCCTTTACCAATCCACATCTTTGTCCTCAGATTCCTGTCTGTGACACAAATTCACTACCCACACTTTACCACAGGCCTCTTGTGAAAACAAAAGCAGCAATCTTCAAGAAAATTTGGATGCTGTTATGAATAAGGTTATGCACACTCACCATCATGCTGCTGAGTGTCTTCAGAAGCAAAAGTTGGAAGCTCTAACAAAGAGCATTTAAGCAGGAATAGGCTGGAGACAGCAGCAAAAAAAATAACCAACTTGTTCTCCTTTCCCATCCCTTTTAAAGAGTCAGTGAAATGGCAACAGCTGAGGCCAATGATAGATGAGTGCCAGGTGTCAGCAGCACCAGTAACACCAAAGTCCTGTGCTCTGATCAGAGAAGCCAATCAGCCCAATGAGTAAGTGATGGGCAAAACCTGTGTGGAAGGGAGAAGTGGGCCTTACCAGAGAAGAGAAATGGTTCCCCCCAATCCCTCCTCCCTCCCTGCTCCTTTAAAGAATAGCACTGTTGTCAGTAGATCAAGCTTCTTTTGGGAACTCAAATCTGTGATGGAATCAAGAGGGGGGGAAAAGAACTTGTTGATCATCAAGAACTAAAAAAAAGCTGTTTTATCATTAGCCAGTGGGGTTGTCTTAAAGATGATTTCTATTGTTAGGTACTTAGGCTGCAAGTTGCCTTCCCACAAAAGTTCTATCACTGTGGTATCTTTGTGATAAATGTATAAAATTGCTTCCTAAATTGACCATAATAGTGCAGAATTCTAGCTGCAAATAACTGCTTAGATCTTTCACTTATGAAATACTCTCTATTACACAGTATGCGTAGTTTTGCATATCAGCTATATAGTGGCATTCTCCTATGAGCATGTAATTTCACCATTTATGAGGTGTTTTACATTATTTGGGGATAGGTAAATTTAAAACACATTGTTGAAAAATCTCCATTTTGGAGGCCATCTTTTAAGATGAACACATCAGACATCAGTGCTTGGTGTTAAAATTAAATCTTCATCTGCTTAAATGTATGGGTTATGAGTGCAGCAGAACCATTTTCATGTCAGTGAGATGAGAATCAACTCCACAGAATGGAAAGATTAATCTGAGATATGTTTTCTTGTTTTAGAATTTGTGATTGACAGACTACCTTATTACTTTTCCCTTTTTTCCCCTTAACTTTAAGAATATGTAATGAAATTAATCACAGCCTGGAGGAGACAGTTTGAAACCTGCTAAGAATTATATCTGTCAGTGCAAGCTTTACAACTCACTTGGACTAATTTGCTGCTGGCAAATATATCTTTGTCACACACTTCTGTAAACTTTGCATTTGCTATCTTTTGAGCTAACCATGTAAACTGAAGCACTAGTTTTCAAGTATGAGAGTCTGATAGAAGTGTTGATGTAAGGTCTTTACTTGGCAATATCTCCAATTAAGATGTACTGTTGTAGTCTCTTGTCTTCTAGTAATGCTTATTGTTTAGTCCACATCAGAGGCACAGACAGAGTAGAAAAAAATAATGTTGCTATTTATAAATAAAATATGGAACAGCTGAAGTGGAAAACCAGAGAAATTGGTCTGTACATGAACTTGTACTTTATGCTACCAAGTATCAGGAAATATCTTTAAATCATTTATATTAATTAACTCACTAATTTATCTTTCTTGAATGGATAAAGAGGATTGCATTACATTATATCCAGACTATCCAAAAATTTTATGAAAGTAGCAAAAGCTACAGGAAGGTCTCCAGTAGTCTTGCCACTTCATTATCTGTCACTCCTGTCAGTTTCCTGTAAGTTACTGATTTCTATTTGAAACAAATACCAGGAACAATATCCATGCTATTAAAACTCCTGTGCTAAAGCAAAACCTTAATTACAACCTCCTATTCTCTTGAGTCAAGATACTGACACATCTGACTGTCACACAGCCCATCTGTTTGCAAAGTTGTTTTGCTTTACATTGCTGAAGACATGGTAGACAGTGCAGCAGGAGACGAGTTGTCCTGCGGAGGATGTGCTTTTCCACTGTCAGGATTCAGAGATGCCTGCTTATTTGTAGACTAGGTACTGCCATTCCAGCTCTGACAGCTATCTGAGTTGGGATTATTAGCAAATTCAGTGCATCCTGCTGAATTCAGTTTCTTTCTACATCAGTGGTTGTCACAGTCATTTGCTCTCCTGATACCATCTAACATAAAAGCAAATCTAATGGGATTTATAATATATGTTAAGCTAACGTTTTAGTAAGAGGAAAAGGCTAATTTTTAACATCACAATCTTTTGGTACTTTAAAAAAGTAAAGCCCTAAATATTACCTCCATTTCATAGATGAAAAACATGGACTAATACCAGACTTGCCCAAAACCAAGTGAAACCTAGGTATCTTCATACTGATTTTCCTCCTGCCAGTTAAAAGGCTCCAGGCAAGAGAACAGCCCCTAAAGTAACTCCTCCCTACGCAAACATGTTGACAACAAAATATATTTGCATAGGCACAGAGAGAGTCAGAGACAAAAGGATTTTTCAATGATCCATAGGGCATTTGAATAAATATTTTTAGAGGTATCAGTATATATATATCTCAAATACATTTTGAGATCAGATAAGCTGTAGATCTGTATTCTCTAGCCAAATCAAGAGGTTACTTTTGGCACATGCACACTGGTAAGTGAGGCAATTCTTGGCCTCATTCATCACAGTTCAAGTCCCATCTCAGATACTGGTTTGCAAAGACTGTTTCATCTGTGTGGATAGACTAATTCCTTACAGCAGGAAGCAGTAAGAAGCCCAGGTATTTCCAGAGTCTATTTGTGTTTAGAAAACAAGCAAATAAAGGAAAAATTTGCATCCTGTTTAAATCCTTCTTTGTTACCACTGTTCTTGGGTTTTTTTGTTTTGTTTGTTTGTCTTGATTATTTGTTTGTTTGTTTTTGTTTTGTTTTGTTATTGGATCCTTCCTGAAGTTATGTGGTACAAATAAATTTAGGAAAGAACTGGGAGTATCAAGACGGTAAGGGATGACCTCGAGATTTTTTTTCCCCACTTTTATTAGTATTTTTTATCAGCTCATGGGAAAGTATTCTTGTGAAGGGTCTACAGGAGTCTTACAGTGACACTTTTGCTTCTGGTTTAAAACCTGGTTTTCTGTCAAGGAAATGCTGCTGTAATCCTTCCTGTCCAGCCAGATGAAGCTGCTTGATCAGTCCCATTGAAAAAGATTTAGCTGGTTCTTGGTGCCAGCTCGGTACCCACAAGGGAGTAAGTTTTTCATAACAAACTAAGCATTTGAGTGGCTGTTTGGCCAGCAAGGATATCTGGGTTACTCACACCATACCAGGCTCTGCATTCTTCAGAAAACAGTCATTTACATTTCTTGGAGCTTAGCTGTGCCCCATATATTTTATGAGGACATTTAATTCCCAGACCTTTCCCTGCAGGCCCACATTTCACTCACAAAACAACTTCTTCTTAGGAATATATTCTCATGGTTTTCCCCTGTCATATTTTCCAAATCCTCCTGCAGCATATCACAACCTCCTACCGACCCCCTTCTTTCCCATGACTTTTAGTAAATATATAGGCCTACAGAGAAAACAAGCAAATACCTATTCCCTCCATTATTTTCAGATTTTCTTTTTCTATCTAGCTGTAATTGCACATTTTCTAACTTAAAACATGGACAGTTCACCACCAGTATATGACTGTGCCAGACATTAATCCTTTCCAATATCCTCCCACTCCAATTCCTATGCATTAGCTTAGAAACAAGCTATATCGTTGTCCCTGCTTCTTGTAAGAGGTCAGTGCATTAACATGCTACTGATCTTTATGGAGGATAAGATGAGGTATGGGTCTGAACTGTAACACTTTATGCTTTTTTTTTTTTTGAATTTTTTATGTTTCTGATGCTGCATAATGAGAACTCTGACATAAGAGGTCATTTAAAGGGATAAAAAAAAGAAGGCTGAACTAAACCTTTCTTTATTCCTTGCCCCAGGATGACACTACATCCAGAACTTTAGAAAAACAGTAATTGGGTTCTGTGCTTAAGCACATCCAGATGAATCAGGAATAATTTCACAGAGGTCTGGAGGAGTTGGGCTGATTTTAAACTGAACTGGCTTTGGTGTAACTCAGCCTCATTTCTGTGGTTCTCTGTTTCACCTTGTTTCATACCTATGTGATATCCTCCAAAACCTGTTAGTTATTACAAAAACTAAATCAAACCATAAATTAGCTCACTGGTTAGGGATATAGGGCAGCAAGGGCTTTCCTTTCTCTTCTTATATAATGATCCCAGTTTCTTCAGAATACTTCATTTCCATTTGCAAGAGAATTTCATGACTTGTACAATGAACTCTGCAGCTCAGGAAACTCTGACAATGGCCTTCACTCCTTTCTTTTGGCTAATTGTAACAAATTTCATTGGCTTATTATAAAGGAGATTACTTCTGGGAAGGAAATTCCTGCCTGAGGTATAAAAGAACGGGAGAGATTTCCAAGTTTTGTCTCTTGAGCTTATTAATAGTGCATCAAGGTTTTGCCTCTTTCAGTATGAATTTAGCAGAGAGATTTTAGAGTTCCTTTTAGCTATGAAGAAGTGAGAAAGTCTCTGCCATTGTCAGCAAGTAACTGTCTGTCATTCTTTCTGGCAAGCACCCGAGTAAGTGGGTGGCAGCTGGTGACAAAGGCTATGACTCCACTTGCCATTTTCTTATGAGAGCTGAAGCAGAGCTTTGGCCTGAAGCAATTGCTGCTGAGTTCCTTATGTCTCCAGTATGCTTTGAGAGGGGAGTTATGCAGATGTAAATATTTTTATCAAATATGCTTGTTCCAATTGAAGCTGCTAGTATACCCCAAAAGAATAGGGAATGCTTTAGACTGCATCCTCATTTCCCATTAGTTATGGGGAAAGGGTCTCTTGTGGCTTACAGGAACCACAAGCTATTGCCTTCTACTTTATTGTCGAGTACAGACTTTATGCTCAAGGTGTTGCCTGTAGGCGACCTGCTCTCTCTTGGACTCCTGAATTCAGTGTGGGTTTTTAGCAAGACCCTTTGTTCAGTTTGAAGGCCGCCTGTGAGTGACAGTGCAAGTCTTTCTGTTGGGAACCTGATGTGATGCCTCCTCAGTTCCAGCTCTGGGGACTTTAGGGCATATCAGCAGTGCCGAGTGACACTCTGTCAGTCTGCCATCATCTTCTTTCAGAGGCATTTTTCTCTCTCTGCCTTTGCTTTGAAATTCCTTTCATTCCCTCCCTGAACCTTTAACAGTTTTTGTAGTCTTATCTGAATCTCTAGCTATGCCCTCTTTCTTTAATTGTGATCCTCACATTTACAAGTTAATTATGAGATTTTTGGTGCTGGGAGAAGCATTGTATTTTCTCCTGCCAACACCTTTCTTTTTCTCAATTTCTTTTCTTTGCATTTCTTGTTCTTCTCCACCCTACACAGCCTATATAATTCTCTTCCCCCTATTTCAAATTCCTTAAAAGATCAGCATTTGTTATCTTTGTGCATTAAAGGGAAATACCACTTTGTCTGGTTTTGCCCTACGGAAAGGCAGGATGATCATGACTCATTTCCTGAATGAAAATGTAGATTCAATGCCCCAAGGGGCATTGAAACAAGCTTTGCTATTTCCCTCACACTTTGAAAGAAATAAAGAATGGTGTTGGCAGGGAAAAGTATGTGATTGGTGGTCCAATAATGGCTTTTCTGCTGACACACACACTCTGTGCCAAACTGCATCAGAGTCAAAAACAGTGACACAACCAACAGCTTCCTTCCCAACCTTGATTCAGCCACTAGCAGCTTCAGGTACCAATACTGAATCACTCTCTCACTTCAGTGGATAAGAGACTAGCTGTACAGAGTATGGTGGGAAAATCCAAAATGTTTTTCCCCACCCACAGTTTCATGTATTACAGCCTGCTTTAGAAAGCCTGAATTTGCCTTCTGCTGACAAACTTTCAAGCAAAGTTCTTGATCAGTGAGTAAACCTGGAATTTGTTTCCCCATGCCAAACAAAGCATGACTAGTAGCTGTTCAAGTAGAAACCAGACATTGAAAAAGAGAAAGCTGTGTCCTGAGACACTATGGGAGATAAAAAATCATGAGCTTGGAGAAGTAGAGAGCATAGAAGATACCTATTAGAGCAAGAAGGCATAGAAAAATACAGGAAGTGTTGTGTGTGTGTTTCTGTGCAGCTGTACCTGTGTGTTCATGAGCTCATCAATCTGAAAAATGAAAACCCCTAACTTACAGCCCACCACTAATATCATGCAGAACCAGAAGACCCTACATTCACTTTTCAGTAACCGGTGATATTAAACGTGAACTGATTTCTTACAATCCCAAACCACCCGTCAGAGAAGTATATGACCTGTAATTGAGACTCTCTGTAATGACCTAGTCACCCTCTACCATGTGAAATGACATAGATCTTAAAGAGGATTTTGTGTGCTGTGTAAGAGTTGCTGTTGAAGTGACATTGGCTTTTCCAGGCACCCAAGGGGTAGCTCTGGGAAAGCATACCTCCAACTTGCAGCTGTCCTGTCCCACAGGATTAATCCTCTCATACATAACCTCCAGTTTCCCCATGCAGACAGGAGGCTGGTTGGACAGATGCCCTGCAATCATGTGCTATCTGCATGAAGAGGACACCAGTCCTCTGTGTCAGCCTGCCCCGAGGGAATGCCAAAAACAGGCCCCAAGCAGACCCAGAGGCAACAGGACCACTGCTACACTTTTCTACAGCAGAGGCTACACCTTTTTACCATCTTTAGGCAATGAATTATTTTGAAGGTGGTGGCAGTTCATCTATGTCACCTCTTGGGTGGGTTACAGCCACACAATACAGCTGGCCATGAAGAATGTCCTCATGCACCCTCAAAGGCATGCAAAACTTGGATGTGCCTCCCCATCAGTAAAGAAGCTCAGCCTGCTTCCTGAAGCCTCCATTGGCTTCTTGTAGTTTTTGGAATTTAGTCCAAGGCCTTGGACATTATTTTAAAGGCCATATTTGAGTGTAGTTAAAAGGCTTGCTAGAGCTTATGAATGTAGATTATCATCAGTAACTTTATTCCTCTATCATGCTGAAGGTTTTACAGGGAGAATTTTCTGAAACTGGAACATTGAAGCTCATGGAAAGAAGGGATCATCAAAAACTCTACTGGTCTCATCCTCAAGTACAAAGTGCTTTTTAAATCCAAATGTCTTACATAAACATAGGGGAAATATGAAAAAGATAATAAAGAAATAAACTGCAATGCTCCATTGCACACACATTCCTCCATGTGGTGTGGATGAGAAAATAAATATGACGACTCTTAGTCATGTTGCTTACTGCTGTTCTGGAGGGTAATCTCATACCATGTTAGTGAGAGATACACTTGCACTGGATCTGCATGGTATATGCATATTGGTCTCTGAGGTTACTATTAGATGCTCTGGAAAGAATGAAAATGCACAGGAAAAATTACCAAATTATATAGAATATTCTACTTGTTGTGAGACAGGACTGGCGAATGCCCTGATCTAGAAAACCTTGCAAATTGTATTTTTTTTTTCTTTTCAGCTGCTTGTACAGTCTGTCCAACTTTATCTGTCAAGGGCCAAGTTCTGATTTTCTTGTATCTTCTTTTCTTTGTATTTTAGAAATTCCCACCTCTCTGAAAGTTCAGTCAACTCTGTCTTTGAAGTGGGAAGCACTGCTTGTTTGCCAGGTGGTGGCATCAGTTTTTGGGAAGCAGTTTCTTGCCGCTCAGTAGCTTTGTGATTCTGCTGGTTGGATCAGTTTCTTTTTGCATCTCTTTTAGCTGAATATTTAGCAGTGAACATGGACTAAAAAGAAGAGTAACAGGCTCCCCCTCAGGTCCTACACCTAGAGAGGGACAAACCTGTCTCCCATGTTCCTGGCATGTGCTCAGCTTTGCCTCCTCTCTCTGCTCCCTCTTTTCATCCACCCAGCTGGCACAGAGGATGTACTCCCCCGCAACACTCCAAGCAGGGGTGGTTGCTATCCGTACCAGCTGACATTAGTGCTAATTTCCTGTAAGTTGCCGCAGAATAAAGAAGAGGCCTCTTTCCAAAAAAATCTTTCCGGCTTGCTTAAGAACACTCTCTGTCTTCTTTTCTTCCTGTGTGCAGCTTGAAGAATCAATAAGGCTTCAGCCTCTTAGCACTGAGCAGCAGAGAAACTATTGCTACAAACTCAGCAGGAGGAAGAGCTAGGGCAAGCAAGGAGCCCAGAGATAATCAAAAGTGCCCTCCCATGGCTCAGGATGTTGCCAAGTGCTTGGAGCAGAACCAGAAGGCAATAGTTGCCTTGTCAAGTAAGGAATCTTCTTCCATATCTGCACTTAATTATCTCTGAATTTCACTAATTGCACTTACCTTTACTTTACACTTACCAACAGGGCTTGGCCAAGTCTTGTTCTATAATATCACTTTTGAAAAAATATCTTCATGTAGATGCTTGATGACTATTACAAGGGGCAAGTAGTCTCTCTTACACATCAGTGTATAATGTCATGACAGTCTGGTACAGAGATTATGTATTCAACAAAATTATTCTCAGTATTCAATGAAATTTCAGGCAGCCTTTACAGTTTAAAAGAAGCCTTGTTTGTTTTCCCTTACAGTATTCCTATTGAAAATCCCCACAAAACAAACAAACAAAAACCAAAAAACCCCAAACCCACAAATGAAAGACCAACCAAAACTAATGCACACAAAGCCAATTAAAAAAGTAAAAAAACCAAAACACCAAAAACCAAAAACAAAACAAAACAAACCCCCAAAAAACGAAAAAAAACCCCACCAAAACCCCAACAAACAAACAAACAAAAAAAACCACAAAAAAACCAAACCCAACCCCCCCCCCAAAAAAAACCAAACAACAAAAAAAACCCACAAACAACAACAACAAAAGAACCCAAAACATACATAAAAGGACTGTTGCCATTTATTACCACAGAAGTGGGGAAGAGGGCAGGTATTTTGTTGGCTGTTGATTAAAGAAAAACTGTTAGTTGCATTTACATGTTTGGGACTCTTTTTTTTTAGGGAATCATGTGAGGGACATACCAGGTTAGAGTGATAACTGTAAGGATCTAGCCTCAACCAGGGAAACTCACAAAGTACAGTTGGGGAAACTTTTAGCTGATGAAGAAAACCAGGAGAGTACTAAAATTACAGCTTGAATGCAGAAAACTATTCAGCCAGGGGTGGATTGCATGATTTGCTGGACTGTGTAATTTTGCATGGGAAAACTGTAGATTTCCAGCATTCCTTGCCCTAAATCATGGACGCGTGACTTTGAGGATCATGTGGAAATCTGCATTGTTGCTATATTTAAAAAGACTGTTATTGCACGTTAAAAGTTGCTTAAGAGGAGATATTTTGGTTTGGTGAAGAGAAGCAATAAAGAACAAATGCACTGAATCCAACAGCAACCTATATTTGTCAAAAGCGTGCTTCATTTAGGTCATAGGAAAACTCTGCCACCAGAGAGGCTCAACAGCACTGGTATATCCTCAGCACAGAGGTACCAAGAGGTGTCTCTCTCGGTATCTGAGACTCGTTTCTTTTTCATAAACACGAACCTGCTCAGAATCTCCTCTTCCCTGTGACATTTGTCTCTCCCCCTTTGAGACCAGTGGCCTTCTTGCCCTTTACAACAGCAACTCAAGCATGATAAGTGGTGTAGAAAACCTTGCATGAATTCTCTAGCTCCTTCAAGAGGGCTAATCCACCATTTAAGTCTCACAGGCTTAAATGCTTTTTCATCACTTGACCTCTTCATAAGGATGAATTTCTCCTACAGTGAGGACGGCATCCAACAGTTCTTACTTTGTCAGTCAGAAGAAACTACAAACAATACACAGTAAATAGTATATCAACATCAAATGAAATAATCAAATTTGTAATTATCTGTAAAATACCAGTGTCTCACAGATTATTTTCTTGGATTACTGTTTAAAATTTAAGAATTAATATTTTGAGAAGAATATGATTACAGCACTTCTAGTGGAAACAGCAAAATACAGTCTGTATGTACAGCCACTGGTCTAAATCAACTCCACTGCCAAACTGGCAAGCACCAGGCAATATATAAAATGAATAGACAATTCAGAAATGTCCAACAGATAACTAAAATTGAAATTTTATTTTTTTTCAATAATATTCATCAGACAATTTTCTGACAAGACTTTTCTGAAAGATGAAGTGCAAATGGGAACCCTGTAAGAATGTTTAGAGGAATTGTACATGACATTTTTAAGCGCCACTAAGTACACATTGAATACTTTGTAAGTATATAGGCATAGCAACATGCAAGTGTCATGTACCCAACATTACAATATGCATTTTGTCTGCTTAAAGTTATTCATGAGGAAATAAAATGAAGTAAATATGTCTTATCATAAGTGCAATATGTTTAATTCCCGTAGATTTTTTTACAATTGTTTTTCTGAACCATTCAAATGTATCCTTCCCACGGCCACAAATTGCCAGTGTAAGAGCAGAGTATACTGGAGCTCCTAGGAGAATACCCTTACACTGACCATGAATAGATGAAGTTGTTATAGTCCTTTCACAAATTATGCCTTACTATTTATTCTAGGCAACTTCCTGCTGAACTGAAGGTTTTTTGTAGTTATAAAATATCTAGGCTAAAAGTAAAGGATGCATAAGGATTGCTTTATAATTCTTTTGAAAAAGAGCTAAATAGCAACTCAAACATGCATTAAGGACTTGAGCCTTGTTCTCTTGAAATCAATAGGCATATTGTACTCAATTTTTATGGAAGTAGGATCATACATGAGTCCAGTAATCCATGAGCTCACTCTCTTGCCTCACTGTTTTGGCAGAAGCAGATGACTGAAGGTTATATTTGCATACTTTTATGGAAGCTATACAGGGGTACAAGCAAATCTGCTTTCATTGAAAGACGACAACTTGAGCGACTGCATATTTACTAACATTAATCAATATGCATAGAAAAGAAAGAGGAAATGATAAAGAAATCAGCCCAGCAATTAAAGATTATCCTCCTCTTTATATCTTTATATCCTCTTTATATCTTTATGTTCATCCTTACCATTTTCTTTACAAGTTACTACTTTAAAATCCCTGCCTTTAAACCTGTTATAAAAACCCTTTAATATTTCATTTTAGACTAATATGGAGAAACTTAGTATGTTTAGAAGAAAATATCATTAGTGATTTTCAGCATTATGCATAAGGGCAGGCTAATGCTCTCTGTAGTTTGTGCTGAAATGTGAGATCAGAGCTCACACACAGAGTACTTGCTGGCTTGACCCTGAACACAGGAAAAGTGCTAAAGTGCTGACCCCAACAGGCTTGGCTTTGCACCCGAAATCTCAAAAAAAAGAGGCAACAAAAATCCTCGAACTTTTGTTTAATAGTAGTACAGACTGCTCCTTTTAGACGAGATAGCTTTTTTTTTTTTTCCCCCTACCTCATTTCCAATTAGATTGCTGCTTTTAGCCCAGCAGAGAATAAATGATTTAAAACACAGAATGTGGAGGGCAGATCTACAGTAAACACAGAAGCCAAGAAGAACTTTCCCCTGCTCCCCCCCACCCCCATCTACTGCAAGGCCCTGGAAGTCCCATGTACTGTAAAGTCATGGCTTTGCACCTTCCTTCTGGTTGTGAGTACACTAAACACTGCACAAGAAATGAACACAGCTTGGCAACAAGATGATTGCTAGATGCTGGAAGAATTCCCTTAAGGGTTCCTGGAAGCTCACAAAGCTTGGAGCATCCTGAGGATGTGGAGTGATACGTAAGTGTGCTGTTAAACCATGTTTGTACCCTTATTTTCTCCTGAGTTAAAAGAAGTGCAGAGTGCTGGGTTAGATTCCTCGACAGCAAGAAGGAACTGTGCTAGCTTCTATTAATGCACTAGGTCCACTCTGAAAAACTGTGTAGGAAGTCTTACTCTCCAAAAGAGTTTCTACTCTGCTCTGTTGACATCAAAGGCTGCTCTATCCATTTAATCTTCCCCTACTGTTTGCAATAGTCCTTCTCTGTTCCCCATGCATTGTTTTTAATGTAAACATGCCCTGGTGATATTATGCTTAAGTAAGAGACAAGTCAGGATATCTCAACAGTATTGATATTGCATATTTAATTCAAAAGCTTGCATGTGCTTTTAAAAGTTTCTCTTCATACCTGCATGCCTTACTGGAAAGAATTGTGTTGCAGTTGGATTGCACATAATTATCTAGTGCTGACTAAATATTGATGTGTTATAGCAGTTTATTTTTAAGCTGCTTGGGATGAATCCCCAGCCAGTGTAAATTGGCCCACATTTAAGGCAACAGAGTGAAGCTGATTTATACCAGCTGAGGCTGTGTCTTTATGCCCTGTCAAAAGCTCAAACTATCCCAAAATTAGTAAAGAACAGGGCAAGAATTGTGAACGCAGGAAATAATTTTTTTCTAACAGAAATAAAATAAATAATAAAAAAACCCCCAAAAACAAAAAAACACCCCAAAACCACCCCAAAACCCCAGTGATTTGACTTCAAGACTAAACCAAAAATTCAGTAGTATTTAAGATGTACAAAACATCTCATAGCTAGTATTTAGACTAAGAGGTAGATGTCATATTCTAGGAACAGTATAGTGTGGAATGATGCTAATGGCAGTTTCTAAATACATTTATTTGCCTGTTACACAGGACACAAAGGAGGATTACGGCAATGGCAACCACAAGAAGGCTTACAATAGTCTTTTCTTCTTTTGCTATTCTGTATTATCTGTCATTTGGTGCATTTCCTCTGGAAGGGCACAATGGAAAAGTGTCAAGAAGTAAAAAGATCAGTAATACAAAACTTCATGTTTACAAAATGTATGCTTTATAATTAAAGGCATCCTCTGCACTTTAATGGAAGCATTTTTTACTTACAATTGAACATTACCTGGTGTTACTGAGAAAGTAGTAGACATTCCAGGTGAGGTGATTCAGCAAAATAGGGGTCAGAAGATGCAGCTCTCTCTCTTTCTCTGTTGTTCATGCTAAAAATAGCAGGGCATATGGCAGCATATTTCAGCATCTTAACATACTAGGTTCCCTTGAGGACAGAAAAAAAGAGGAAACTTGTGCTGTTGAGCCAGAAATAAGATTACAGAACAGCGTTGCCAGACAGAGTGCTGGCAGCAAAGCCATTAGCAGAGTCAGTGTCTTACTTTGCCTAAAGGTGTTTCAGTGATATTTAATGAGCCTCCAAGAAATGGAAAGCAAAGCTAGTGAGAATGAGGAGTGGTATAAGCATTTTTATAAATTAGTTGTCATTGCAAGTCTAGGAATTACACATATTGCATTAGGACATCCACTGCTTGTACATGTACCTTCCACTTTTTCCTTGTGACTGTTAGGGGTCACCCCCTGCTTGGAATAATCAAAATGCATATTATAATTACACGGTTTTCCAATATCCATACACAGCAAGTACAAGATACTTACATGTAAGTACACTGTATTTACCTATATTTTTGCATAGTTTTTAGTGTGTACTTTGTGCCACTTAATAAAAAGCATTACTTGTTAATATTGTTGTTGTTGTTGTTTGTTTTTCTCTATTAGCTTATTCAGTTAAAGTTGAAGTAACTGGGATTTTTGGTATGCTCATCACAGATTACCAGTTCCTAGGGGTGTAGAGATTAGACATTTGGAGGAGTCTGGATAAGTGGTGGGGGAAGCTGCAGCGTGAACATGAAGTTTTAAACCACCTCCTTAATTAAGAAATGCAATATCAGATTTATGATGCTAATTTAATAAACTTACCTTTAATTTGAACGGAATTGTAAAGGTAAGAACTCCGTTTTCCTTTTGGTAACACTTTACAATAAGTGGCACTAAATTACACTATAACTGCTATGTTACAGGGAATTACATGTAACTACACTGTAACTGTTGAAATAGCTACTGTACATGTGCGTACATGGTAACTTCAGTGCTGTTACAATCATGAATTACATAATTACAGATGATTCTGTCCTTTCTTTTCATTGAAATAGTTATATATATATATATAGTATACTGCAATGAAAATACACAAGATGTTAACTTTCATGTCTCACTTAGAAAAGTTGTTTTTCTTCATGTATTCCTTTATAGAGGGAGTCTCAGTGCAAGACGAACCATCCTTAAGTGATGTGGAAACTTTTTGAAGTGTTCTAGCTTAACCTCTGAGCCTCAAGTTAAACATCAGGTTCCTTAAACTGTCTCTCGGTTTGTCAGATGACACTAAAAGAGTGGGATGATGCACCCCCATCTTCTGATGCACCGCTTTCTTGTTCAAATCATGAGAATGTTCTTGAAACATTAAAAAAAAATAAAATCTACATCAAAAAGTTTAAAAATAATCAGCAATCGACACTGTAAACAGTACACTGGCAGAAACTAGTTACCTGGTCTTGAGAAAACTACTCTGTAAGTAAGTGTGGGAGAGGATGTCACATACATTTTAACAAAGTGGTTCCCATTCAGAGCCTCCATTTTGCACATTTGCTGGATACCTCACACCATAATAAAAGCATTTTTTTCAGAATGGGAACTTGGACAAAGGGAATGAACAACTGGCTTTTTTAGCCTACTTAATGTCGTTAGTGTTGAGCCATGATTCTGCTTACAAAAAAAGAGGGCTGCCTCGTTACACCTAGGGTAGTAATTTCAACCCGTGAAGACCAGACAGGTCTGCAAAGTGCTATCCAGGTAGAATGCTCTGTGTGGGGTTTTTCACACCTGCTGTTCACAGATGCAAAGGACATCACCAGGTGCAAGATAATGGAAGATCCAATGTGTTAAAAACGAACACGTGAGAAGTTTTAATTGAAAGCCAATGAAAAAAAGTATTTTAACAGTAAATTTTTTTAACTTTTTTTTTTTTTTTTTTCCCTAAGTTGCAATGCTGTTTCTATGCCACTAGAGAAAATGATTTGAAATGGTTACCACAAGGTCAATCCTCCTTTGGAAGGTCCTACCTGACGTTGGCAGGGTAATGGTTCAAGTAACAACCCTACTATTCAAGCAAGCTGGAGTTAGGAAGAATGAAAAAAGTTGTAAATGCCACGCAGGTGCGGAAGTCCACTTGAGCAAATAAGGCTCTCATCCAGGGAAGCACTTTTTTTTTTTTAAGCATATGAATAGTGCCTTATACTCCAATGGAACTTCTTTGATGCCTGAAGCTGACTATGCTCTTAAAAGCTTGGTTAAACTGGGCCCCAGGTCCTGAAATAGAAACTTGTAGCTAATGTAACTTACTGCTGTGACAAGAACCCATATTTTTGGTATTAAACTGAATGACTTCCTTTGCCAGCCTTCCACGTGTGTATGCTTTGAAAGACATGAATATCTTGTAAACCTATACTAGTTTTCAATGTGTCTAGTAGCACCTACCTGGTTCTCTCAAACTACCATATTATATTAACATATTATTGCATTTTTCCACAGATGGGTATGGAGTGAACTGTAAAAACAAGCATGCAATCACATCAATGCAGACTTATTTCTTTAAAATGTCATACTGTATATGATTTATTATGTTAACACTCAACCACATCATATTATTTATGTCTGTATATTTTGAAAAAAAGTGCTGCTTTGATTGACGTCACCCTTTTTTCTTAGAAATTAACAAGATAAATGCTTCAACAAAAACAATTAAAATACTCTAATATTGTCCTTAAAAGGTTTATATTCTTCTGATAAATAATCTGACACAGCACCTTTATCTTCCATTTTTACCATACTACATGATGTCATACTCCAAACTCTCCCTTCCCCACACAAAAATAAAATCCCAGGAGAAAGTCCTTTACAGCAGACCATCATGCTTTTATGCTTCACAAATACATCGACCAGAGAGAAATACTTTTTTGTCCAAGGTGCAAAACATAGGAGCAAAACAAGCTCCAACTAGGCTAACTTGCATTCTCCAGTGTAGAATCTTTTCCAAGAGCTGTTATGGCAACCTTCTCATTTCATTGGAAGAGGAAAATAAGCCAATGGGCTTACAGTGTTTTGTTGTCATATTTAAGAGCATGTGATTTTTCAGCTGTCAATTACACAAAAAAAATTCAGAAATAATCCAAACAGAGACTTTCACTGTGGAGCTAAAAGCATGGCAGGAATTCTCTATCATTCACGGTGACATAAGTTTGTACCTCACAAAATGCATAGACAGGAATTTAATATAAAGAATTAGTCCATTTACTGTATACACAAAACATATATCTTTTGCTTTAACACTTCTATTTTTTTATTTTTTTTTCCTTTTTTTTTTCCCTTTTTTTTAAATTTTTTTTTAAATTTTTTTTTGGCAAACCAACATAGAGAAGCAGCTCTGGAACTGCCAAATTAAAAACTGAGAATTTTAGCAACTCAATAGTATTTTTTAAGGATAGTAATCAAATGTGGTTGTAATTTAAAACCTGAGGCTGTGCACTGGTTGTTAGCTTAAAACTACCTTTCCATATAACATTGTGCTTCCATTGTATAACAAAGAAAAAATCAACAAGAACTAGAAAAGTTTGCTGCTGAACAGTGCTAGGACATACAGACAAAAATACTAATACATGTTATCTATTCAGAATATTGATTTGAGTCATATCTAAAGGGAAATAATGGACATTAGAAAATGCTTACGTGTGACTGACTTAGCTACTGCCAAAAAAACTTGAATATGTATCAAATAATGTTTAATTGAATTTATTATATGCACTATATACAGATACTAAAATGCCTTGCATTTGTGTCCCATGAACACTTCAATTTGAGTAGGCAGGTGAGTTCATGTTTAGCAAATAAATTATAAAAACATAAATTACTCAGAAAATTCTCTAATCTTTGTGATTCCAAAAGCCAGTAAAAGGGTAAGACAGATTGTTTCAAACAAAGCACTATTATCTAAGTTTGCAGGATCTGTATAGCTATTCAGCACGTTTTCACCACTGAAACATGGCGTTGCTGTCAAGGTACCATTTAAATCATTACAAATCAAAGCAAAACAAAACAAAAAAATTCACTAGACGGATCTTTTTTCTCCACCAAATCCAAACATAAGGGAAACTATACTAAACAGATTTGAAATTGTGTTTCCAAGGGCATATGTTTCAAAAACAAGTTGTTTCTTGAATTATAGATAGACATGTATAAAACATTCTTTGTAAACCTCTAATCTTAGACTTAACATTTTCCATAAGTAAAGTAGGACTTCACCTAATAGTATTCATTATGAATTTTGTTCTATGACATACTAGTAGGGACATGATAAAAGAAAACTGAAAAAGAAAGCTGCATTAACATTTAACAATGTAGAAAACTTGGATTAAGATGATGATTAACATTGTTAAGGCTGTATATTCAAGCACTGTATGTTAAGAGAGCAGTGGATATGATTTTTAGGCAATAAGAAATGTCCTGTTTTATGCATGATACTGTAATTATAGAATGATGATGTCAACAGCTGATTGTTGGCATAAACTGGCTACTTATAGCAGGTATATGAGTTAATAAAGATAGCAGAAGATGGCAGAAATGAATTCTGAGAAATGATAGCCAGTTTTCTCCAGCAGTCAGCCTGATAAGTAAAACTCCAAGATTCTAGCTCTGCATCTAAATGAAATACTCTTTTTTCTCCTCTGCATTGACTTGGCTGCCTTCTGCATTGATAATGGCTGTGTCGGCATCAGGTGCATCTTCAGCTCCTTTTGCTTCGTTTGTTAAATATGTTCCTATAGGAATCAGTACAACAGGAAAGAAAGAAAAAAAGAAGAAAGATTAGAGGGGTTATTTTCAGCTTTATGCTGCATTATAGGAAGTAAATTTCTAACAAAGCTCCAATTGTTTCATGAATGGACAAATATTTTTACACAGCTTTAGTGTACATCATAAAAGGATGCTCAACTTTCCCATTTGCCTACGAAATATTTACACTATTTCTACTGATAATGAACACACACAAGCTCTAGTATATCCACAATAAATTAAGGAAATATTGTAATAAAAATCCACTTTATCTTACTGCAGTAATAGGCAATATATTCTGCAATCCTAGTATAAGTGATAAAATCTTGGTTATTTCATGAAGTAATTACCCATCAAAAACAAGCTAACTTTGAATATTTAGATATTCATAAGTATGTTGAGGTTTTTTTGGGTTTTGTTGTTGTTTTGTTTTAATGGGCACTGATTATTTGTATTTTTTTTTTGTTTGGTTGGGTTTTTTCCCCTAGATTGTATCTATATCTTAATTTTACAGAACTGCATCACAGTAGTTTCCAAGAATTACAAAACTGAGGCAGTTTTATTAACTGAACCAACTCACATTATACTATCACAGCTATTATTATGCTCTGGATACGAATAAAAAGAATTGTGTATAATAGTCAATTTTTCCTTTGTGAAAAGCATTATTTATGTTGGCATAAGAACTATAACTGGTTTATTCAGGAAAGAAAAACAAAAGAGGCACACTTTCATTGGCTCGTTAAAAAAAACCCAAACAACAAACAAACAAACAAAATCTTGGTTTTCCCTCACACAGGCCAATCAAATTAAAACGATGTTTTTATCAGCTTATGTTTGCTAGGCATATGATTATCTAAAATGAGACTTCATGAATTAATACCAACACTCATCCTCTCTTCACTCCTTTTTTCAATTTTTTTGAGGGAAGTGGCAGGGAATGGACTCAATTTAAACAACAGGTCTACAAGATATGCAGAGGTTCAGTCTCAGAAAATGATTTTGGAATTAACTAGGTCAAAATCAAATCACAGAGAAGAGAGAAATCAGTGTCACTCCAACCCTGTTATCTCTAATGGCAGAGGGGACTGAAAATGAAAAGAGCAGAATTACTAAACTGAAATCGGTGAATAAAGTAAAGCTTGCCCCAGGAGTGAACTCCTTGTTCCAGTGGGATCCTTGGTAAACTGATTCGAAAACTCACCACTGGCTTCTAATATTATCTTTTGAATACACACAAAATACTAGCACAATTTATTAAAATTAAAAATTGTGTTCACTCAATATATATATACATATTCTGCTGAATTGATATGCTAGCTAAAACTAAGAGATCAAATACTCAAGTTTTTAGAGTTAAGGGGCCAAAACCAAGGGGCAATCTTACCTCTTAAATAATTAACTTATAAGATGACCATGGGCACTAACTGCCTGTCCCTTGCCTTAGCCAGTCCACCAGAAAACTAGTAAAAATTCTCAGGGGCTTCACTTGCAATTGGACTGTGAACTAAGCTATATTCAAATCATGTAGCATATGGGGGAAGGTGAAAGGGAATGGCACTCCCAGGTGAAATCATGCCTTGCTTCCAAAAGTGACTGAACTTCGACTAAATCTGCCCTACCTTTATGTCTTGCCAGGTATCGACCAAGGAGGATGATAGAACATAGTGTTACAAAGACAACTACAGCCACTATGCCTCCTATAAGAGCGTGGTCAGGTCCGGTCTGTCCAGCCAAAGCATTTGGATCTAGAGGGAGAAACAAAAAAACAAAAGTGGTTCTACACAGAAAAAAATATGACAGGAAAATTCACAATACCAAGTTTTATACTGATCATCCTGAAAATAGGGCATTTCTCTCTTTGATATTCAGCATGGTTATTGCCACTTTTACCCCTAGTCTCTTACGAACAACACAGTGCTTCTTGTATTCCCAGATTGTTAAAACTCTGAGAACATCAGTTATGAAAAAGACTACCTTATTCTTCTTTGGCAGAGGTTATTAAATGGCAAAGATTCTTGGTTTTGTCCTCCTCATTTTACAGCTGAAAATCTGACCACGGCTATTTATAGAAGATAAAACAAGGAATTGGGGATCGGATAGCATCAGCAGAACAGTGTCTGCGTAATACATAATTTATAGAATTGATTCTCAGTGGGGAACCCTTATATATTCTTTTTGCCTCTTTCCTATCCTATTGCACCAGAAAAAAACCTCGACAGATAAAGTGCAGCCATGCCAGGTTCCTCTACACATGACTGAGTCTGCATGAATTGGGTCAGATAAAGGTATCAGGCAACCTCAAAGATCATCACTCAGTCTCAAGCGTCAGTTTGCGAATTTACTACGAATGCTCGATTAACACCCAACGCTGCAACAGATACAACAATGTATTATCAGGTTCATTTTACTAACTCTGTGCAGAGCACTAGGAATGCTGTCAGATTCAAGCCTTCTGTGCTGGTCATTAGCCTGTTCTGTTGCCTGATGCCTCATAAAAGTAGCAAAGAGGCAATCACGGGAAATGGCACTCCTTAGGGGTGAGTAATTCTTCAGGGCTTTTGAACAATGAACCAGCCACCTGTGACTGTTGACTCACCAGATATATGCAAAAGGTAAAAATTCAATCTGAGAATCATGGTAAGATTTCTATTATAATGAAAAGACCTCTGCTATGAAGTAATAGTAATTCTCTGAAGATGTTATTAGCATGTACTGTATGGTGCAATCAGTCCACTCTCCCTGCTTCAAGGGCATTTCACTTGTAGGAGCTGTTTATATTCTACAAATAGTTTGCAAACAACTTCTTTGCTTTGCAAAAGGGAAAAGCAGGAAAAATATTTACACAGAAGAGGGCAAGTCTGTGAAGATGATAGAAGGGCCTCTGATATTGCTGGAGTGGTGTGATTCCATAAAACCATAATTACATTCTGCTGACTATGATAATTGTATAACAGTAAAATGCATCAGTACATCAGGTATGGGAATCTCATGAGGTTTAACAATGCCAAAAGGAGGTGCTGCTCCTGGGTCAGGGGAACCCCTGGTATCAACACAGGCTGGAGAATGAACAGATCAAGAGCAGCCCTTCTGAGAAGGACTTGGGGTGCAGATGGGTGAGAGGCTGGGCATGTCCCATCCATGTTTACTGGCAGCCCAGAAAGCCAATTTTATCCTGAGCTGCATCCAAAGCAGCATGGGCAGCAGGACAAGGGAGGGGATTCTGCCCCTCTGGTGGGACCCCACCTGCAGTGCTGCCTTCAGCTCTGGGGTCCCAGCACAGGAAGGACATGGAGTTGTTGGGGCAAGACTAGAGGAGGGACATCAAGATTAATAGGTGCATGGAGCACCTCTCCTAACAGGAAAGGCTAAGATACTTGGGATTGTTCAGCCTGGAGAAGTAATTGTGGCCTTCCAGTACCTGTGGGGAGCCGGCAAGAGAACTGGAGAGGCACTATTTACAACGGTATGTAATGATAGGACAAGGGGAAATGGATTTAAACTGAGAGAAATTACATTTTAGTTAGATATTAGGAAAAAATTCTTTACTCTGAGGATGGTGACGCACTGAAAAAGGTTGCCCAGAAAAACTGTGGATGCCTCACCTCTGAAAGTGTTCCAAACCAGGATGGATGGGGTATTAGGCAACCTGGTCTAGAAGAAGGTGTCCCTGCCCATAGAATGATCGTTAAGGTCCCTTCCAACTCAAGCTATACTATGATTCTATGATCTACAAACACACAAGTGTACATAACATAATGTTAAGTAGATGAAATAAGAGAATTGTGTTTTCCCTTCTTTAAACTGAGGTGTTTGGAAACCACACTTTCAGGTTAGTTGGAGCACAGAGTGCTATGGCCACTGTTACAGGTTCAGTTCTGCTCTTAACAGTCACTGGACTCATCAAACATGGTTGTCACTTATTGCTGAGCTCCTACATCATTCTCTTCTGGCTGCCAAGAGGACTTTGGAGATGCTGGTCACAGCACTTCTGTGGACATGGTGGCAAATATTATCAGGCCTCAAAAAAGATAAAAACACCTTATGAAGTCATCTGTGCCTACTCCCTGCTCTGTCTCCATGAAGCTCCTGGCATGGGGCTGCTGTTGGTGGCACCATGCTGGGCACACATAATCAATCCAAGGGCACATAGGCTCTGTTTTGGTGATTGAAACTGACCCCAGGTTCTGTGCACCGGCATATTTGCAGGGAAAGCAAGAATGCTGAAGCATTGCCTTCACACACGCAGCCATCCTCTCCCATGCCTTGCAGGGGCTTTGTTTTCAGAGCACAGAAAGGAGGAGGTGACTGCTCACTTGAGAAAATGGAAGGTGACAGCTTGCTGCAGGAATGTCAGCCTGCCTGAGCCATCTAGAAAATTCCTCCTTTTTGTGGTGCCTGTGGCAATGTTGATCTAAACCTCCTCCCTACAGCCAAAAGACAGCACCCATTTGGGCTTTGGGGACCAGGTTCTGTGTGCGACCTGCAGGAGATGCTCTACTACAACACTGGATCAGGAGAAGCATGAATGTGTTTTCCCACTAAAATCTAACTCCTGCTCCTACACTGACAGTAATGTTACAGAACATTAAAGGAGATATTTTAAGGGATAATATACTTCCTGATGCAGACTACAATCCAGGCAAGGGTTAGCACAGAACTTTATCTGGAAGCATTTTTGAAAAGCTGATTGAAGTGCACAGCCTTAGCTTAATACCCAGACTTACAATGTATGTCCTCTGTGAGCTTTAATAAACATTATAGATAAAAATCCTCACAATACACTGAGATGTGTATGCCTCTGTGTTTTCATCCTCAGGTGATTTCCTATATATAGTGACTTACTCCTCCTCTGACATATCAGATGTGACTACACGAAGTGACCTAAAGCCTGCATAAATATAAAGATTCCACCTAATAGTGTAGATTAATGACATTCTAATGCTGCTATAGGTTGAAGGTTTTCAACACTAAAATTAATGTAGGTATTCACCAGACTGCAAAAGTAGTATTATATTATAGTATATATATAACATAATCTTAACCTTGATATCATGATAATATTGGTTAGCATTGCTAGAGAAGTATGTCCAGGAAAAAAGTGACACATGACTTATATTACCACTGAATGATTTATATATTAAAAAAAAAGAAAGGAGAGGAAGGAGAGGAAGAAAAGGATGGAGGAGAAGGAAATACAGATCCTTCAAAGTGGTCAACATTTTCTGGGGAAACAAGCTTTTTTTTTTTAATCTCAAAATTGAAAATCTGTACAATATAAACAACATTCTGAACAAGAAGTGTACCTCATGAATAGTCTTCTTATTGAAAAATAATGTTAGCATTAAATATAAATATGCTATACATTATGCATACAAAGTAATGCACTATACTTTTGCCTTTCATGAAATGACCTAAGTCTCATGAGTGAATTATAGATCTGGGGCTATCTATCATCATATAAATAATTTCTAGATCAAAATGTGCCTGAACGATGTTTGAAAGACAGAAATACAGGGATTTGGAAACTATGCTTTTTGTATTTTAGGCATCTATACAGCAGCATGCATACTTATAAGCCAGCTGTTTCCAATGTAAAAAAAATATGAGATGTTACTGTTTTCAATATATACTGTTTTTTTACTGCATGAGCACAAACAGCTACAGTAGGCATGGCCTGAAACAATGAAATTACAATTTTGCAATCAGACTAGATCTTCAAAGATCAGTTCTGCTTCTGTTTTTTACAACTTTTGATGAGACCAAGAAAATCTTGTAGAAAGATAGTGACACAAAAGCCCATAACTCTCTTCTATTTGCTTTAGTTCTAAATTAGGAAGCCTCTTCAAAATACTGACTGCTGATGCTATGGAGATGTACCCATTTTCAGCTTCTGGGATTTGGCTGATCCTGTTTGTTCACAAACAGGGAAGACAAATAATACACACTTAAATAACATTCTTAAAATAACTAAAAATAGTTTGTAAAAGTATTGTTCATTGAGAAATGAAGCAAATATTAGACTTCTGAAATAAGTAGGGTATGTGCTTTTTATGACCTGCTGACAAAGTTTCACTGTGGAATATTTTAATACGAATTCACACTTTAGTTAAGCAGAGAAAATTTGGAACATATTTTCATGCTTTTGCATAACATACATGTTAATTATTCATCTAATTTCAGTTTCTTCATGCATAAGTTTCCTTCTTATTTATGCATAGTTGACTTGACTGAGCAGGCTGAAGGAAAGGGTCAGATAATCCTTTCCTGAGCAAAGGCAGAATATATTTGTTCATGCTGAAATGGCATATTTTGGGCAATACATACTCAAGTTACCCCTTTACTACCCAACTTTATCAATCAGTTTTTGTCTCATATGCTGGAGTTGTAAAAAAAAAATCACTGTGAGATGGCCTTAGGTTTGAGGCATCCAAAATGATAATTTGTTTTGACCATTCCTATTGTAAGAAAAATCAGAAATAAAGGTCCTAACTTGCTGTGAAGATTAAACAGCATTCACAAAACTAAGAGATATTAAGTATACAAATTATTAAAAAATTACTGTTCCTTAAGGCTGGGAAGAGGGATGTCCTAATTCTCACAGAAGTACTGAAACCACCGACCTACAGCCAGTTTTACTGATTTCATGACTAGTCAATTGCTGTGCCACAGTAAAATCACATTTAGCCGTAGAGACTTTATTTAACTCTCCCACCAATGCAAGTTTTGGGAGGAAAAGTAAAACTTAAACCAATCCAGACCAAACAAACAACAAAAACAAATAAACCCCAAACCCTCAAAAACAGAACTTCAATGATTTAGTCTTACATCAGTAGGAAAAAAGATTAAAGTAGGAATTTTCTCCCAATGTGGATAGAAGGTTAGACTGAAGTGATAGCTGACAAGGTATTTGCCTTAGGAAAAGTGGCAGTATTGCTCTCTGTGATAAATGCTGGTAAATAGAATTTACCCATTTTAACATCTTAATTTGGGCACTCCAGAGTTCAATTTCCCTTGCCTGGCCTGGAGTGCTCAAATAGCATTTTTAATCTCCTTTTGTAATATACCACTAACCACTGAAATACAGGTATGTGAAACTTGTGAAAGCATTGTTAAAGGGGGAGAAGAAAGTTTCTGCACCTTCATTTAAATTGCAAAGAGTAGCTGCCCAAAGGGGGTGGTTGTGAAATTCACTGAAAATGTGTTTTGTTATTAACCAATTCTGAACTTAAAATATGTGACAAGCTTCTTTTTCCTTCAGTGCCTGAAGCAAAGAAGAACAAAACAGTGTACTAATATACAGCATATATAAACTGCTATTTTAATAGTAGAACATCATCAAGCATACAGAACACACGCAAGAAAAAGGTTTACTTGCTCAAAGAAATTGATAGCCTTTTCTTCCCAGGTTACTGCAATAGCACATTAGCACATTTGGCTTGTTTTGTCTCTAAATGTTTTTTTTTTTTTTTTTTCTCTCACAGTATGGAATTATGTATACATTCCAAGAAGAGCCCACATCCCAGAAGGATAAGTCCTACACTAATGTTTAAGCAGCTGAAACCACAGATCCTTTTGAAGAGTTCATGTTATTTTTGTGAATCTACGATTTCGTTCAGTGGAGAGAAAAACCCAAATGTCTTCTGCTGATGTGTATTTGTGAGTAGGTGGCCCTTGTCAAAATGAACAAAAGCATTATCCTTACCTATTTATTTTGTAAATGTATTTCTTTAAAGCCCTTGGAGGAGAGCTGTATAGCTAAAATGTTAAGAAGGAAAGTTTAACAATCATTTTCAGGGTCCTTAGAGCCTTGTTCCAGATTTTTGTGCCTGTGTTATTGACACAGGGGTTTTTTTTCAGATTTTTTTCCCTTTTTTATTTTTTATTTCTTTGGTGCTGCTTTAAAAGCTCCAGTTTTCTGAAGGGAACAGTTCCTCTAATTAGACTATATAAAAAATTTTTCATATTGACAACATTATATTTTTGGTTGTCAATAAACTCATTAATTGCTTCGAACTTTGTCTCAGGATAAAAAAGATCTGAAATCTGCAACTTTTTGCCTTCATCTGTAGAGCATAATTAAGTCAATTCTGGATTTGAAGAAATAGTTGCAGCCCGTCCAGCTATAACTTCTGCCTGCTGAAACAGGAGGCTGTAGGGAAAGAGACAATTGGCACAGATGACACAAGAATTTCCCTGTTAAGTTGAATGAGTTAACTGTTCCAGCATATTAATTTTCATCTTCTAGTGAAGTTCCAGAATGTTCAGTGCCTTCATTGCAAGGGGGGGAAAAAAAAAAAAGGAGCGCAAATGGAACTTGGGAAATAGCCACCTAATAAACTAAAAAACAAACAAACAAACAAACAAAACCCAACAAAAAACCAAACCAACCAACCAACCAAAACCCCTCCCAAAAAAACCAAACCAAACCAACCAACCAAACAAGAATGCATTTCTACCTGGAATATCAAGACTCATGACTTCCTCCTTTGTGAGAAAAAACACATTTCATAAGTTTCTTTTGATGACTTCCCACCAAGAAATATAGGAGGATCCTTGCTCTTCTTGGCTTTCTTCATCCCAGAAAGGCCTGAGACCAAATGGAGTAGGTGTGCCCACAGCTCCTTTTCCTGTCACCAGAAGTTAATTATCATCTATATAAATATTATACCATTCTCTAACTGACATGGCAACTGGAGATGCCAATATGCTTTTCTGCTCTCCTCCTCACAGTACATTTTATTTGTGGCTTTTGGTTGCTTCCTACAGACTTTGGTTTGCTGGAGAAAATACGACCATGCCTGTGTGGGAAGGGAGCATGGCACATGTGCTCCATGGAGTTTGCTGAGCGTGGGCATCTACTGCTGGTTGCCATGAGACCAGGCTCTCAGATGGTCTCTGGCAGTCCTATCTTTCACATTCTGTGAGGAAGCAACTTACTATCACCTTAACTACAAGTCATGAACTACAAGGAGATTGCTAAGAGAGTGATGCTCAAAGCATTGAAGAAACTTACTCTGCTACCTTAAGAAAATCACAATAGCTTACAGCCTTCTAAAAAGTAGCATGATATTTCCACTGTTCTGCCACCTTGTTTTTTATGCTGTTATGTGAACTCCCTCTCAGATTGCTTCCCAGAGATAATCAGTATCACAGCAGAGCTCAAATAATAAATACTGCCTCAAGTAAGCAGTGGAAGAAAGACATACTTTTAGCTAAGAAATGGCATGAAACAAATGGATGGAGAGAATCTGTGGAGAGACAAAGCTGTTCCCGAGGCAGAGGCTAAGGAGGAGAAGAAAGCCTTCTCACCAGTAATGCAGAGCCACAAAAAGTTAGCCAGGAACAGGTACAGGTGTGAAAGGATCAGAGCCAGTAACAGATTCACAGCTGTACAAAGTGCTTTGTACTGACTATGTTCATGAGAGTTTTAAAACCAAGAAGGGCAGATTTAATTTAATTGAAGAACAGTTCTAATTAAAACTTGGTCTGTGGTGGAAGAAAACCTATTGTTCAAATGAATTCTTTATGCTTGTCAAACTAATTTTTTCTTACCAAATCAGATTAGAATAATTATAAGCCTATAATGACATCAAAACACCCCAGTAAACCAGCCACTTACAGCTAGAATCTGACACTTTATTCATGCTGAATAGTAATTCAATCTGTCATGGGACTACTCAGTATGAGTAATTGTAACAGAATTTCCTCTTTGGCAGTTAATAGTATATTTTATCTGTCAATATATCTCCAGAAGATCGGCCAGGCATACTTGTGGTTAGGGTAAGTGATCCAAAAGAGGATACTGACTGATCCAGCTCATCTCAGAGAGATGTGAGAGACATTAGCAGAGACAGTCTGTTGTAATGCACAGAGTAACTGAAAAGAGAAGTAAATTATTGATAAGAAGGTGTGCACCACTGTGAATATGTGAGGCATCTTCCGTAGCTGCTCTAATTAGGGCATAAAATCTTTTGTAAACTTTTTGGGACAACGGCAATATCCGTCAGTGAAGTTTCTGTCCAAGGAATAAAATTACCTACAATTTGTTTGACTTTTAAACCCTGGTTTAATTGAATGCTATTCATTCTATATGTCAACAACGATATTTTCCCCATTTAATAATGACATGCTTGGTGTAATTCAATAGCTTAACCAAACTCTCCTCTGGGAACATTAAGACTGTTGTTTTCAGATGCCTCAAAGTTAAATACCATCCAGCTATTAGTAAGACACAGTTTGCTCCTAATGCCATTGATTAGAAATGGATTTGCTAAGAATAACGCTGATCTTTGCTTTCCTGAAGGCTTTCTGTTTTCATAAAAAAGTAAAGCTACAGTTTCTGGGGTTTTTGGCTTTG